>CM046370.1:19229660-19632604 GCA_025413025.1 Ficus hispida
AGCCAACAGATTATGTTGTGGCATTATAGGTTAGGTCATCCTAGTTTTCAGTATTTGAAACACTTATTTCCTAATCTATTTCTCAATAAAGATCCATCTTCATTTCAATGTGAGATTTGTGTCTTGGCAAAACATAAACGTGCCTTTTATCCCCCTCATCCGTATAAGCCAACAAAACCGTTTTCTATGATTCACAGCGATGTGTGGGGACCTTCAAGGATTCCCACTCTTTCCGGAAAAAAATGGTTTGTTACTTTCATCGATGACCATACTAGGATTAGTTGGGTCTATTTGTTAAAAGAAAAATCTGAGGTAGAACAGGTTTTCAAAACTTTTTACACCATGGTACAAACACAATTTTCCGAAAAAATCCAAATCTTTCGAAGTGATAATGGGAAAGAATTTTTTAATAACATCTTGGGGAACTTTTTTTTGGAAAAAGGAATTTTTCACCAAAGTTCTTGCATTGACACTCCCCAACAAAATGGGATAGCCGAACGGAAGAATAAACACCTCTTAGAGGTATCAAGGGCATTGTTATTTACGAATAATGTCCCAAAATACCTTTGGGGAGATGCAGTTCTTACAGCTACCTATCTCATTAACAAAATGCCATCAAAAATCCTTACTTTCAAACCCCATTAAATGTTTTTCGAAAACTATTTCCCCACTCGAGGATTTCAATGACTTACCACTCAAAATTTTTGGATGTACAGCCTTTGTTCATAACAATAACAAAAACCGTGGTAAGTTAGATGCTAGGGCAATAAAATGTGTTTTTTTAGGTTACTCTCCGACAAAAAAAGGGTATATGTGTTTGATCCACTTACACGAAAAACCTTTATCACCATGGACGTCACATTTTTTGAAATACAACCTTTTTTCCAACCTCATCTTCAGGGGGAGAAACAAAATGAAGATTCGGATTTAAAAGAGGATTCGGATTTAAATGAATTCCTTCACATTCAATCTTCAAACAATTCAAATTTTTTGAAATTACAAGATCCTCAGTTAGGAGAAAATCTGATATTCCCAGAATTCTTACAACCTGGAAAACCAGTTTTATCTCAATCACAAGACCCACATTTTTTGCCTCAACAAAATTCGGATTCAGGTGAGTTAAATACTGAAAATATCTCTAGTCCACCTATAATGCATCACAAAATCAGGATCCTACTGAAAGGAGAGGAAGTGCAAATCTGGAAAAAAATTTTGGATTAACTTACTTGAGGCGACATACAAATCAAAAGGAGGAGTCTGAAAGTTCTCTACAAGGCCAATCATCCAATCCACAATCAAGTCCTCTAGGTAACTCTCAGTTAAGTCTTCCCTTAGAAAATCCACCCCAAGAAACCGATCTCCCTATTGCCATTCGAAAGGGAATTAGATCTTGTACCCTTCATCCCATGTCAAACTTTGTGCATACAAAATTTGTCACCATCTTTTTCTGCATTCACCACTCACCTTTCCCTTGTGGAGATTCCAAGACTGTGCAGGAGCTTTACAGGTTCCGGAGTAGAAAGAGGCTGTCCTTGAGGAGATGCGGGCACTTGAGAAGAATAGGACGTGGGATTTGGCGGAACTGCCGAGGGAGAAGAGAATTGTTGGGTGTAAATGGGTGTTCACGGTGAAATACAAGTCAGATGGAAGTCTCGAAAGGCACAAAGCTCGATTGGTGGCCAAAGGATTCACACAAACGTATGGTATCGATTATACAGAGATGTTTGCTCCAGTAGCCAAATTAAACACGGTGAGGGTCCTATTATCAATCGCTGCTAATCTCGATTGGCAACTTCAACAACTTGATGTGAAGAACGCCTTCCTCAATGGAGACTTGGCAGAAGAAGTCTATATGGATCCTCCACCAGGTTTTCAAGAAAAGTTTGGATCGAAAGTTTGTCGGTTGAAAAAATCTCTCTATGGTCTCAAACAATCACCGAGAGCATGGTTTGAGAAGTTTACTCGATCCGTGAAGAATCAAGGCTACCATCAGACTCAAACTGACCACACTATGTTTGTGAAGCATTCAGAAGGTGGAAAGGTGGCAGTTTTATTAGTCTATGTGGATGATATCATCTTAACGGGTGATGATGTAAATGCGATGAACCGTTTGAAGGCGAGTTTGGCCAAAGAATTCGAAATCAAAGACTTCTTAAATACTTTCTTGGTATGGAAGTTGCAAGATCAAAAAGGGGGATTATGGTGAATCAACGGAAGTATATCCTAGACCTCCTCAAGGAGACTGGGATGAGTGGATGTAGGCCGGTGGATACTCCAATAGATCCCAATGTGAAGTTCAGAGAAGAAAAATGAAGTGAGTCAGTTGATACAACAAGGTACCAAAAATTAGTGGGAAAATTAATTTATTTGTCTCACACACGTCCGATATAGCTTTTGCAGTAAGCCTTGTAAGCCAGTTCATGCACTCGCCGAAGAAGGAGCACCTAGAGGCTACATACCGAATACTAAGGTACCTAAAGGGCTGTCCAGGAAAGGGCCTATTCTTCCAAAAAACTCTGCAGCGAGATGTTGAAGCCTTCACTGACGCTGACTGGGCAGGTTCTGTCACTGACCGGAGGTCAACAACAGGGTATTGTACCTATGTGTGGGGTAACCTTGTTACTTGGAGAAGTAAGAAGCAAACGGTGGTGGCTCGAAGCAGTGCAGAGGCAGAATTCAGAGCTATGGCCAATGGAATCTGTGAGCTATTATGGCTGCAAAGAGTTCTAGAAGAACTGAAGAAGCCAATGAACCTACCAATGAAGCTGTATTGTGATAATAAGGCTGCAATAAGCATCGCCCAAAATCCTGTGCAACATGATAGAACTAAACATGTGGTAATAGATCGTCATTTCATAAAGGAAAAACTCGAGACAGGAATCATATGCATGCCTTTCATTCCAACAACTCAGCAAACAGCGGATATTCTCACAAAAGGGTTGTTTAAACCAGTATTTGAGAATCTTGTTAGCAAGTTGGGATTGATCGACATCTACTCTCGAACTTGAGGGGGAGTGTCGGAAACTTAGGGATTCTATTTAGGAGTCGTTCCTATAATTTAGGAACAGTTTTCTAGCCCATTATTAGCTGTCAATTAGCTGTCAATAATTTACTGATTTGTGGCTGATATCTTGCTGATTAGCTAGCTAATATTTGATTAATTAGTTGGCTGATTTGTAGGGATTGGCTAGGTAGGTTCTCTTCTATAAAATAATGTAATTCTAATGTAAATAATAAGAAGGAAATACAATATTTTTCTTCTATCAAATCTTTCAGTGTTGATTCCTCCATTCAACTGTGACATTTCTACAAGAACAAAGGCCAAACTTTGTATTTTTTTTTTTCCCCATTTTGTTTTAATACAACTTAAGAGCATCTAGTAATTAGCAGAAGGAGAATAAATATGGTCCACCTAATAGCCCTTAAAATAAAGGGAAATTGCCACTTTGGAATTTAAGGTTCATTCTCGATATAAGCCATAGAACAAAGTTCTGAAGTGAATCAAATAGTCAGACACTAGAACATACAGGTCGTTTAAAGGAAAACTTAGGGCGCTGAAATCCTTTTTGTTTGTTTTTTAAATATCTGATAAAGAGGCATTTCCATCACCACTACTTCTATGGTCTACAACGGTAAAGGAAATGAGATAAACTTAACATTCTTCACAAGAAAGTAATTTAGAAAACCAACGTCCAAACAAAAGAGTAAGTTCATACCCCACATCCACTCTGTGGTTGGTGTATCATGATACGTGCATTTGGCATCGCATATCGCATTCCCTTTTCTCCACTGGCAAGAAGAAGAGCTCCTTGGCTTGCAGCTACCCCAAAACATACTGTGCCAACCTTCGGCTTTATCTGATAATAAGAGAAATCATGAAACGTAACAAACTCTTGATTTCCTCCGGAAGGATAGAAAGAAATGGGGTGTGCTCAAAGTCAAATTAACAAGTTAACAACATTAGAAATTAGTTACACGCCTTAACATGAAAACCAAATATTTAACCACCGTTCAAAGTTTTATGACCTCATCAAAAGTTACAGTGATCTCTGTTCAAGAAACATCAACGAAATTCTGGAAATCTAAGAATACCACATGATCTTACCCAAGACATGCAATCATAAATTGCCAACACAGAGTAAGTGCTCCCACCAGGGCAATTCAAATACACCTGCAGGTACAGGACAAAGTCGAATTCTCTAAAGAAACTGCCAAACAATTTTGTGAGAGTAGAAGAAAAATGCTGAGTGGCTCGTTCAAGTCTGGCTTGGCAAGACACAAGGGCCTGCGGCCCAAAAGGCAGGCTCCTAAGTGGGGCCCACGCCTTGTGTCTATGCCAAGCTTGACTCGAGCAAGGCATTTGACAGTTCTCCACAAGATTAAATCAAATAGAAACAGAAGAATAGATATACACACCAGAATATCAGCATTTTCATCAATTGTTGCCAGCGTTACCAGCTGCGATATGACTCGTTGAGCAACCTGTGAGTTCACTGGCTGCCCTATGAAGATTATCCGGTTCCTTAGTAGTACAGTTGATAGATCTAAAGGTCCCCTGGGGTCATCACTGCTGGCATTATGGGAGGATTTCCTTGTTTGGCGTCTACAGCACCGTAACTGAATTATTTTTCCAACATCAATAACTAAGCGATCCACTAATAGTCATCCAGAAAGAAACACAACAGAACTGATGGAGTTTAAAAATTTATTTTGATTCATGTTGTTAAGGGATATCATTATATGTTAGTAGTTTCCTTACTTTTTTTTTTTTTTTTTGGGTTTAATTTCCTAGTTTGTTATTTTGTTTGCCTGCCAATAAAATAGTTTGTCATTTCAAATCAAGACATGGTTCATGAACAAACACTGAGATTTTTGGTTTTCTGCCTCTTGAGTTCTTATTCACTCTTGAAAACTCTCTCTTCGCTATCCCAAGGTCCCTATGATTTCTAGTGGTTCTATTTCTTCTATCTTGCTTGTCTCTTGGTCCTACATCAGGAACACATTTATAAACTTCAAAATAAAAAATAAAACTAAGGTAATTGCAAGAGGCTCCCAACTACGTTTGTAAACATCTGCACATGTTTATCTTGTTCTCGTGTAGTAATTGAAAGAAAATCAAAAGGTATCAGTGTTAATTACAATAATGCATCTACTTTCAAAGAAATTTATCTAAGTTTTCTCTCCTAAAAAAAAAATAGAAGGTCTTAGCTAAAGTAATTCGCCACTACTAGACAATTCACCACAAAAGGAATAAATTCCGCAAGAAACTCTCAGTTGATAAGCAATGCATCAATAATTTGCAACACAAAAAGAAGACGACAACAGCATGATCAAAACAGCACAAGTAAAACACCTTGTACTGGTACCAAGAAAATCCTTCTTATCAAGCTTTAGAGGAGAACCAGATGCCTTACTGGATAGTACTGCAATATTTACAACAAAGAGAGAAAAGAAGATGAACAAATTAACTTCTTTCTACAACAGCAATTCGCAAGCACATGAAATCACCCGATGCCAAACATTATCTTCCTTTTGAAACCAATACGGCTTACAAACACATGCCCAATAACTTAATACAAATCATGAACTAAACTTAAGTTTCCACCCATGGACAAATTGCTGAAAATAAAATCTGGGTTATACAAATTTCATAAAATTAAAACTGATACCCTACAGTAGCTTCATTCTCAAAAAATAAAAATAAAAATAAAAACTTCACCCAGGTAAAATTGCTGAAAACAAAAACTGGGTATAGAAATTTCATCAACTTAAAAACGATATCCTATATAGTCCTTTAGCTTCATTTTCGAAGCAAAAACATCTAAAACAAATATGGACTATAAAATATACAAAAGGGTATACCGATTTCATCGAAAGGAAGACAAAATTCTACAGTAATATAATAAAAAACGAAAAAAGATTTACCAGTTGCTGAAAAATCGCCATAAGGACTGGACAAAGCGGAGACTATAGACCTCTTTGGGTTTCTGCAGAATAACACAAAAAGTCATTTAGTGACCAAAAGTTATTGGTATACAAGGAAATTATAAACGAAAAATAGACAGAAATTTAACAAAAGGTTGTGAAGAGTAATGGGGTTTTTTGTGTTATACCTGGAAGAAAAGATAGGAAGTGAGGCGGTTCTGTTGCGAGAAGCGATTGAGAAGCTCAATGGGGCAGAGAAAGCTAACGCTACCATTTCGTTAGCTTAGCTTCTAGAGGGTGAGACCGAGAGAGATTGTTGAACGAAGTTACTCTGTGAAAGTTTTTTTTTTAGGCATTTCCGAGTTCACTTAAATCCCTTTTGTCTGGACTGACTCGGTCGTGTCATACGGCTTAATGTTTCAGAATTATCAAGATGGTGTTAGAGGCGGGTCGGCCCGAGGTGTCCCTCTTTGATCTGTGAACCGGACTGATCTGTATAAATTCTAATTATGTGTTTGATTAATCCAGTTGAATTTAAATTTTTCACACGAGTTTTTGTTTTTTTTTAGGTCAATAAAAAATATAACTAAGTTTTAAAAATTAATAACTCTAATATAAAATTTTTATTTCAAACCAAAACACCAAGAGGCACCTAAGATCGAGTTAGATCATGGTTCTCAATTGTTGCGGCCTAGCCTGCATTGGAACTTTTTAAGTATTTTTTAAAGTTTTACATATAAAAATACTGAATTTTTTCTAAGAAAATTGTAACAAATAACATATTTTATATATATATTTGAAGTTTATATTTTCTAGTAAATCCATAAATTTCCTTAGATTTTCTAAAGAATATTGGATTTGCGGTTATTTTATTTACAAAATTTTGTACATAGTTTCATGTTAGTAAGAGAGAAGAGGAAGGAAGATTTTTTTTGATATTTTGTGATCATAAATTTGATTATGATATTTATTATGTTTAAGATTAATATTATACTTTGTTGTTACTCTCTCCTAAAATGCTATTTTACTTTTACTTCCATTTTTCTATAAATCATACATGTTGGTGTGGCTTGACCTTATAGATGCCTGACCTTATAGATTGTTTGGCTATAAGGTCGGGTTGGTCACTTTTTCTTTCATTAAGACTGGCCTGACCTAAAATGCTTCTTTATATAGACTGAAATTGACCCGATACATATTTCCCTTTTAGTTCAAATGGGGGTCGGACGGTACATATTTACAGTACTAACATTTTCAAATAGAAAAATGGCATTTTCTAAAGTATTTGAAATAAATGTTCCGATTTTTTTTTAATTTTGAAAAAAGATCGTTTCTTTAATAATTTATTCGTCATTGATATATTCGCTAGTAAATTTAAGGGCTAGTCAGTTATTAGTATAGAACAATTATGTCAATCCATCTGTGATATATCATTTAACCTATCAATAATAGACAAGTCAATCGTAAAATCTAGTAACTATAAAAACGACCGTTTACTTAAAAAATAAAAAGAGTTCGGTTATTTATTTAAAAGAGTAACCAAAAAATGACTTGCCACCTAATATTTCTTACAATATTTTAGAATCTGTAAAAAAGGTCAAGTCCTCTTTTTCTTTTTACTTAGGATCTTAATATTAGGGATGAAAGTATAGATTTACGGCCACTATTCAACAAGATATATTGGAGATTTTTTCAATTTATTTTTTGACAAAATGGGGTGACCTTTTATGCAAGGTTTTATAAGGATTATTAATCACGATCATAAGAATTTTAAACCAGACAGTCCATGTTTTTATGGGATTGGATATCATGAGATGATTCTCTCAGTTACATTATAATAATTAGTTTATAAGCATCATCTGATTTAAATTGTAAAATTGATGTCAATATGGTCACAATGATGCAATGCTCGCATACAGGACTCTCCTTTTATATGTTTTTACTTACTTTTTTCTTTTATATCATATTCTTAATAACAAAAGTCTATTTGATCTGTAATGAGTGACCAACAAAAGTAATTATAAATATTGCTTAACAGTAATTTTATATTTGACTTTATCATATATATATATATATATAATTCAAATATCTCATCAAAAAAAAGAAGGAAGATCCGCAAGGATGTTCAAAAGTTTGACAATAGGTCTCAATTCCCCCAAATCCCGGGTTAGCCAGACGTCCTCTCTTTACTCAATAGAAAGGTTGAGCCATCACTTTAGCTTTTTTTTTTTTGGATCGGTGAAAAAAAAAGCCTTTAGTTTTTATTTTTTGGAAAAAAAAAAAAAGCCTTTTACCTATTTTTAGTTCTTTTTTTCTTATTCTTTATTTCCTTTCACACTATATTGTTTGTTTGTACACTTTTCTAATTTTTTATTTTTCTATTTAATAATTTGTTTTATTTAGTTATGAAGATTTATTGACTTCAGTATCAATTAATTACTAAATCGGTCTATTTAAATTCATACTTATTCATTATAATATTTAGTATGTCAGTTTATGACCCTAGTGGAAAATCCTAAAGCAACTATGGAAAGGGCACTCCTTGTTATGAATCTATCTATAAATATCTTAAAAGAGTGAAGCTCTCTAAAAATACTATTTAAAAATTTGGTCAAAATATTTTGTCTTTACGTGATGATGTCTTTTTTTTTTTTTTTTACTTCTCAATTTTTTTTATTCTTTAACTTTTTCTAAATTTGTAATTTTTATTCTCTTATTTTTATTTTTATAAAAATCACTTTTTTATGAATTTACTTTATTAATCAAATTTGTCCCTTTAAAAAAAATATTTTTAAATATGTATTTACTTTCGATTTTTTTTTTTTTTTTGTGATAGCCTAACACATGTGTCAAAAAAAAAAAGGTTTTCTAACTAGTGTGAAAAAAATTTTATATCATTGAAAACTTTCATATGATATGTTTATAGAATAAATATTCAATAATTTTTAGTAAGTATGCGCTTCAAACATGCGAAACACGTGATTTCAACTAATATTGTGAAAATCGATAACACAACCGGTGGGGATGTTTATTGAATGACAATTAAATCAGTAAATTAAGTGAGATTTTATTTTATGTTCTTGATTTTTTACATGAAGATTTGACCCTTTTAAATATAAAAATCCATGAGGACAATTGTAATTTACTAAGAAATATGAAAAGTTTTATTGATGACCCGTCTTTTTAGTTTCAGTTATAAATTTTGTAATTACTAATATCTCCACTAAAATAAGATCATGGGTCCTCATTAAAAGCAAAGTATATTCTTTTTGTAAATCTTTGTTTCTTAAAAGCAAGCAAACACAAAGGTGAGACTTGGGTATATCCTAACTAGGTTAGTACCCACCCAAGTCAAAACTTTGAGATGATAAATTACTGGCCAACAAAATATATGCAGAACACATGCAAATACTCTCATGTAGAAAACAAAGCATTTAAAATTCAAGGAGTACTAGAGGTTGAAGGTGGTGTCAAGAGGAAAGGGATGGCGGGGCGGCCGGATGCTGCAGCAAAATAGTTGGCATTGCAAAATTTGGTGGGGTTGTTTGTAGAAGAGAACGCGCTGCTTAGCTAACGTCAATGCTAAAAATTGAAGAAGTAACAAATAATGCAGAGACATTGAACCAATTACCAAATGTCATTGCTAAAGGAACGAGATGAATCAATTCAATTTTGGTTTGTTTTGAATTCACTACAAATGATCATATATATATAGTCATGCATGGTTGGTCTTTATGGCGTTGGAAGGTTAACGAACGACCCCTCTATTTTCTTATTATTTAATGGTTATCAGTTTTTTTTTTTTTTTTTTGAATTACCTCGATATTAATATTCAATAGTAATATGTCTATTCAGTTTACATAAAGGCTAAACCATCCATAATTAAAGTTAGTTAGTTACAAGAAATAAACACTTTTGTTAATTGTTACTAAGCCACTGAACTTTAAGGCAACTCACATTTTGCCTCTTGAGTTTTAAAAAACTATTATATTTGAACTTTGAATTTAATTCCAATTTATCCATTCTATCAAATTTTCAGTTAAAAATTTACTTTAAAAAGTAAGTTAAAAGCAGTCATGTGGTCTTTTTACATTTGTTTTTAGCAAAAATCCTATAAGAATGAGTTTAGTAAGACTAGTTCCCTATTTTTCCTTATGTTTTTAACTAGAACTCTGATTAAAGGGGCAAATTGTATTTAGATTTAAAAATTGAAAGGGAAAAGTAAGAGTTTTGAAAGTTCAAGTGATAAATTAAGAATGCTCATAAAATCTAGAGGGTTAAGCTAAAATATAATCTTAAAATTTAAAGTTTTGTTGTTTTCGTTCAACTTATGATATGTAGCAAAGGAAGTGGCTGATTTTTTTAATAATGCTCATATCCATGCCTTTCTTGAATTTTTATGCACATAAAAAATATAACCAATTTCTTCTTCTAAATCTAAATAACAAACTTGTACATAAAATGTTCATTGTGGACATTGGGGGAAGCCAATAAAATTTTCAACGGGAGTTTTATATAAAAGATTATTTTCGTTAGATAAGGATTAATTGTACATTCAAAATTTTGAACGGGGACATCGTTATAATTTTCATATAACTTACGGGTATAATTGAATATTTACCATAAACTTAATGGTGAAAAAAAAAAAAAAAAGCTTTTAGTTATTTGCATCTATGCTCCATGACCTTTATAGTCATTCCTATTTTATCTCCTGATATAATTGATAGTTTATCACTAATAGACTTGATGGTTAATCAGTTATTAGTTAATACAGAACAATAATATACTGATTATAATAAATTATTCTATTGCAAAATCCAATAAAATAAAAAATGACCATTTACTTAAAAAACAAAAAGTCTTGTTATAATTCAAAAAAGTGGTCAAAAAATGGTTGGATATCGTGAATTAGTTCTATAGATTATACTATAATGATCCGTTCATAAGTGTCATTTGAAATATTGTAAAATTGGTGTAAATATGGTCACTATGATGTGATCCTCGCACTATATAATTCTACTTTAATGTTTTTATGTACTTTTCTCTCTTCTATGTTTTGTTAATGACTAGTCTCTTAGTGACGAAGAAAGATAATTGTATGTATAATATATTGATAATAGTATACTTGATTTTATTATAAAATGTAGAATTCAAACTCCCATCCTAAAAAAAAAATAACAGCAAGGACGTTCAAAAATCTAATTGCCCCCATAAATTTGACACCTCCCAGCCAAAAATATTTGAAATACTTTTTTTTTTAGTTTATAGGAAAATGGCATTTGAAAGTTATTTTTTAAATTAAAATCCCAAGTTTTTTAATTTTTAAAAATGATCTTTTTAAAAAAAATTGGTTGTTTAATGATGGAGTATTTGATCCTCCTTGATTACATAATTTATATTCAGTTGAATAATCAATGATTAATTGATATGCATTAATAATTTACTGATCTATTGAAGATAGATAATTGATATATCATTGTTAGACAAGCATTAAAACCTTTAAAAAAATGGTCATTTACATTATTTAAAAACAAAATATTCAGCTATTTAAAAGAATGTCAAAAAAAGGCCACCGACCTAACTTCTTCTTCTTCTTCTTCTTCTTCCTTTTTTTGTTTTTGTTTTTTTTTATCTCAAAAGAAATCATTTACACTTGTTGCCACCTTTCTCTCTCTTCCTCTCTGTCAACATTCCAGACTGAATTTTGTCATTCAAACTCCCAAATATGCATGTCACTTTCTCTTTCTTAAGTTTTCATCAAATTCAAATTTTAAATATTCATAATTTTCATATTTTAAGCCAAAAAGTCTCCCTCTTTCTCTCTAATAACAATTCTAGACATAATTTTACCATGCAATTCTAAAATTTCGATTATACAACTCACTTTCTTTCTTTAAATTTTCATAAAATTAAAATTTCAGATGTTCAACACTTTCTTATTTCAAGTCAAACCGAGTTTTACCATTCAATTCTAAAACTTTGAAATATACAACTCGCTTTCTCTCTAAATTTTCATGAAATTCAAACTTCAATTTCAAATATCCGTACTACATATTTATTTCTAATACATTTCAAATTTTAACATTATTTTATGTATCACAATTCATTTCCAATTTACACTTCAACCAGGTACACATTATAATTCCAATCCATAAAACTCCAATTCCAACTTTTATTCTAAATGGAACATAAATAAAAGAATTGAAGCTATGTACATTCCGTATTTACTCTCCAGTCCATCTCTTAAATTTTGAATATTCAAGTTTTTAGTCATAATTTGGACATATCCTTGAGTTCTTCAAAAATTGATAAAACCAAGTGTTAAAGGTCACCAAAAACACAACCACAATTCTAGCCGAGTAAATCCCGATCCCCCCAATAGGGAGGTTAATGAGCCACCATTGAGTCGTTAGAGCCACAACTGAGTGCATGGTTAGAGCCACCATGGTTGGATATGCTAACTAGTGATTTTGGTGACACATTTGTTGTTTGTTATGCTTATAAAATTAAAGAGTTTGCTATTTCTTCTCTATAACCTTAAAAAATAATTAAAAAATAATAACTAAAAAAGAAGCTCCAGTTTAGTTTAGTTTTTTTTTTTTTGGCTAAAAAATGGAGAAAGAAGGGATCGATAGTGTTTTCATATCCTCGGACCAGAACTATTAGAAGAATCTACTAGTACCACAGGTGGAACGGAAAAAGGGCCTCACCCATACTTTCTCAAACATCCAAGAAGTCCAAAATCACCAAGACCTAGTTCAACTTGACAGGTCATTGGAGAGGAATGGTTGTAGTTACACAATAGACAATCAGATTCAATACTTGAATACTAGACAAGAGAGTCTTAATAGGTTATCCTCTTATCACTATGTTATCACCACCAGTGCTGACTACTCCAGTTGTTGTTGTTGTTGTTGTTGTTGTTGTTTATTTTTTATTTTTTTATTTTTGTACCAAAATTACAAAGCTTGTATTCTTTCTACTTATGCCTAACTAGCTAACTGGCTCCATACTTTATTCCCATTGGCCAATGATGGTCTTTTCGGAGTGCCATATAGCATCAATTAGTTGCATAGCAAGCATATCGCACCTGCAAAATAGACAAACAAAGCAAAGCAAAGCAAAATAAAAGGACAAAAAAAAACATCACGGACAATCTTAGAGCAATGGTAGAAAAATTGTTCAAAATATTTCCTTTTTAAAAGCGAAAAGTTATTTGGAATGAGAAAAAACGGTGTTAAGAGTAGTGTATTATGAGAAAATTTTAAAATATTCCTTTTCTTTTTCTAAAAGAGTACTATAGTTTGAAAATGAGATAGTTTTTCCTTTTCAAAATTAGAAAATAATGGAAAAGGTTGAAACAAATTTTTTTTGTAAAAATTTTTCAATTTCTGAATTTGGATATGTCATCCAAACATAAGGTTAGTCTTATTAAGCCCCTTCTATTAAGATTTCTACTAAAAATGAATAAAAAAAATCATATGATTGCAGTTAACTCATTTTTTTCTATTTATTTTGAACTAAAATTTTGATAAAATGACTAAAATGGGGTTAAATTCAATGTTCATGGATAAAATAAAATGATTGATTTTAGAATTTAGGAGGCATAGATGAGAAATCTTAATAACAATTAGCAAAAGTATTTTATTCCTTATAACTCGTTAATTTTTATGTAAGGATGTTTTAGCTTTTTATAATATGAATAGACATATTTAATAATCAAATTGAATTAATTCAAAATAATAATAATAATAATAATAATAATCATAAAATAATCATATATCATAGGGGTCGTTAACCTTCCAACGCCATAAAGATCAACTTGTATAACTATATATACCATCGTTTCACGTAAACTCAAACAAACCAGAAATGAGCCAATTCTTTTCCTTCATTTAGCAATGGCATTTGGTAATTTGTTCAATATCTTGTATTCGTTTCTACTTTTACCATATTTTAGCACAGCATTGATGTTAGCTTTGCAGCACGTTATCTTCTACAGGCAACACCACCTAACTTTGCAATGCCAACTATTCCACCACTGCAGCCGCCTTCCATACTATCTGTTCTACCACCCCAAACCGGAGGCTTCTCGCCTCTGCCCAATAACCCGACTTTGTCGAATAGCCTGCCTTTGTTCAATATCCCGCCTTTGTTTGAATTTGAAAAGCCGCCTTTTATGCAACCCACATTTCTACCTCTCCGAGAGTAGCGTTGCCTCCTTTTTTTCTCGATGCTGTCTGTCTCTAGAAAGTCCCTCCTTTTGATTCCTACATGGGAGTGTATTATGTGTCCTACGTATTTTCTGTGGGCCATGAATTTATCTTATTTTAGGTTAGACTTGGGCGAGTACTAAACTAGTTAGGATGTGCCCAAATCCAACCATTTGTGTTTAAGATTCTAATTAAAACAATTTAAATAAATTTGATAAATAAAAGATTGATTAAGATAATAAGAAGCACATATTTACAGGAAAGAATATGTTTTGCCGACGGATCCATGGGCTGATTTCAGGGGAAACATAAGTAAACGCAAAATTTGCAGATCAAAATAAGAACACATCATTAATAAAACTTTTCATATTTCTTAGCGAAGTACAATTGTACTCACTAAAATCTTTCAAAAAAAAGAAAAGATAAAATCTCCCTTAATTTACTAACTAAATTGTCATTCAATAATCACCCAGCCGATTGTGTAAACAATTCTTCACAATGTTCGCAACAAGGCATGCCTCTCATAGTTGCTTTAGGATTTCCGCTAGGGTCATAAAATGACATTTTAATATTTCAATTGATAAGTCTATATTTAAATAGAATGATTTAGTAATTAATAGATCACATTAAAGGTAATGATTCTTAATAATTAAACAAAAATTGAAAAGAAGAATTAGAAAAGTGTAAATCGAATAATAGTGTAAAAGGAAATCAAGAAGGAAAATTAGAAAGCAAACTAAATACCTAATATCAACGAAAAGCTTTTTTAAGTTGGGGCAAATAAGAAAAAGAACTAAACATACAGGGTAACACAAAAACAAATTTGTTCTTTCAATAAAGGCACGTGCCTCCACTAGTCTCTTAATGGATCCGTGACAGCTTGCTTCACCTTGTTTCCAATATGATGATGTAGGAAATTCTTTTTTTTTTTCCCCTTTATTTTCTTTTCTTTTTACCAGATACTTTCAAACAAACCCTTCAAAGTTTATGCTGTCTTGGAGAATTCTCAAGTGTCTTCATTCATCAATTATACTCTGATAGATTTTAGGGATCTCGGGGTGACACCTTTCATTTATCCATATTTGAGACACCCCACAACAGACCAGGGAGCTAGCTCAAACTTTAGACCTCTCCTTTACTAAGCCTCCGTTTAATATTTAAATTTAACTCCAACAAAATTATATTTTTTTCATTTTAATTTTTATTTTTTTCTGAAAAATCAACAAAATTTATAATTAATTTTTTAAAAATAAACCAACTCTAACTTAAAAATTTAATCTCCAACTAACTTACCAAACGGAGACTAAGAGTCTAAAAAGTGAGCCTGTAATAATTCCGTTCCTCAAGGACATACTTCTGAAGATTAGTACCCAATATCACATTTTTTGTTTTAATTTCCAAAACATAACCATATACTACTATCAAGTATCTTTTCAATTGCATTTAAAAAAAAAAAAAAAAAAGTACATCTCAAAGCACAATTTCAATCTCACTTTCACCGACACCCAAAATTTCAGTGACAGTACTAATTGCCACAAACACACAAAATAGCTCACAAACCAAACAACATTATTTCCAGAGTTCCAATAGACTTGGAGTTTCATTAATCCACAAAGCAATTTATAGACTAAATGGACGCTGCTCAAATTCACACATAGCAAAATAAAAGTAATATCAGTAGAACATGATTCCAAGATGATACTAATTATTACATTGACTAATGTTTTTATTGAAACTACCATCTAAATATCAAACCAAGCCTCAAACTGAACACTGAACTCAGCTCCTACAACTAATGTGCCTCACTGTCTCACTTGATCCCTACAGCTTCGAGGCACGAGCCATCGGATCTAGCAACAATATGTATTCCCCCCCCTTAATCCCCAGTTACTGTACTGGTTACCCGTAAAATGGGAAAATAAAGGTCTTCTGACCCTGTGAGATGCCGAAGATGATGATTACAAAACCAAAAACTAAAACTCCTTTATTCTAATTTGTTTCTAAATAGCACTCAGCAAAAAGGATGGCCGTAGTGCCACAAAACTAATGAAATACCTCCCACGTCGAGCAGGACAAACAGAACACGGTGCATTTGAATTACGGTTAGAGTGAACAATTTAATGAAAGAAAGTCTCCGGCATAACTAACAGATGTACTTGAAAACATTCCAAAAACTAGATTTTGCGAAAGCAGGAACACCCCCACTAGAGTTCCTGCTTACTCTTGCTTCTTTTCATCTTTGCCTTAAACCTTGATTTTGCCATGAGCGTCTCTACTGTATTTTCAAAGTTTCCAACTGCCATTAGAACCAAAAGGATCCCACAAAATATCACCTGCCAAAAGTAGTTTTTCACGTTCAATACTCATCTTCCGCTACATATACCATAACGAATATAAATGAACTAAATGACTTGAAATGTAACAAAAAATATTACCTGCCATTCAGAAACAACCCCGTCCAATGCAGTTCTGAGCAATAGAAGACCAACGTAAGCCTCAAAACCCTAAGGCAGACAGAGAAAAACAAGTTAAAGTTAACGAGATGTCAGCCAGAGTAGCAAAACGGTAACAGCATTCCTTAAGATTTCATCAGCATTTTCAGTTGACTTGTATCAGAGGTTGCAAACAAAAAGTTGAACATTATACAGGCAAAGCAATTAAACTTAAAATAACACGTTTTCGATGTGCACAAAAAGATCATTGAAAGATAGCAAAGTTACAATCATATAAAAATACTACACTTCAGTTTTTTTTTTTTTTTCTTTTTTGTTCGATCACGGTTTAGAATTTAATTTCACAATAGTACACTCTCAGCACACATGCAATAGTACACTTAAGCATGCTAAGAACGACCATCCACTACGATTTTGCTTCTTTTAGAATCAATTTTTCAAGTATCGTACGATATGTACGATGCATCACATCAAAGCCAAATGGAAGTAAACAGTAACTTCAAGTAACATAATCAGTTTTGAGCGATATTTATTTCATCTTTAAAGATTTAACAACAAGATGTTGTCTTATCACCTGCAAAATAAAAAGTATAGGACACAGCACCCACAGCTGGCCAGATACACCTGCTGTTTCTCCCCAGACGACATCCATTCTCTTTGCCTGAAATCAACCAAAATTAACTAATTACTATTTGAAATTTAACCATTTTGTACTAACGAATAGAACTTACAGAAAGATAGGCAGGCAGGGTAGGCAGCTAGATGTTTAAGGATGCATACTAATATTACGTGTTTAAGCACAGGATGATTAATTACTCTACACACACACACACACACACACACACACACACACAGACATATATATATTACGTTCTGCTCCAAAAATGATTATTCAATTGGTCATATACGTTAATCATCTTATTAAGCAGGAATGTCGTGGAAATGGCACCTTTCCCAATGCAATACGAGTATAGAGTCTCTGGCGTTGATATCTATTTTGTAAAAGCATAGCAATTCCTTGCATCAAAGCCCATTGTAGGAAAAGTTGTACTCCCCTCTGCATGAAATAAACTGATTTAAGCAAACTGCAAAATTGTATTTAATATCATTTAGCCTGCAAAAGCTAAGAAAAAAAGTTACCTGTTTCTGAGAACAATTTGGTTCTCCCTTTATTTCCCATGTGAGACTAACGAGGGCCATAACCATGGCACAATAATGATGGTATACCCACCTGCAAAAGCATGTTGCAGCTTGTAAGCGACAATCCTAAATAAAGCTTTCTATAAATATATATATATATATATGGGTTATATACATATGATAACGTACGATACAAAAGTCATTTCGATATCAATTTTTTCTACCTTGTACCTTAGTTTTCTTTTCTCTTTCTTCATTTACATTGTGTTTTATCTAGATCTGATTAAAAGAATTGGTAACTGCATATTAACTTATTTATTCATTGCAGTTTGACCTCTTTGTGAGCTAGCTTTATAAGCATTGGAGCTCAGCAAGGTTGTCGATCACGAATCTCGTTTCCTAATGATGAAGGATTTCCGGACTGGGAATTGGATGTAGTAAAGCAATTTGGTCATCAAAGTGTACTGCCTTTTGCTAGTTTTCAGACTATTTGGCTAGAGAAGATTTTACTTTTCTTCAGAAATTTTGTGCTCTTCTTTGTGGGCTTCTTTATCCAAATATTTAGGAGATGTCCTGAATAGCAAAATTCTATACCACACACTTCAAAAGCCAATCCCACCATTTGTGGAAACCAGGGAATGAGAATCAAAAAGCAAGTCATAGCATACGAGCAAGATAAATTGGACAGTGTGTAGGCTGCTTAAGCTTAATTCTTCTACTATTTAACCATCATCATATTATCATAGTTCCGGGCTCAACTTAGGCCTTTGGACAAGTTATTACTTAAACCAAGACAAGATATATGTTCGGAAAATTCATTGTTCGTCCCACGAGATGTTAAGAGCTAAGAGTAATTTTAGAATAAATAATAAAACAATATACTTTTACCATGGACGGATGTCACTTCCGTTTGCCCTTAATATGTTTTCACGCAATGCCAGACCTGTGTATAGGAACAACAGCCATGCCTGACAAGTGTTCAAGCATGCAAAATTGTCAACTCAAATAAGAAATTAGCAACATGACGAAGATTTACAATTCAAGATACTATCAGTTCATACCTGATACAGTTGAACTGGGAATGCCGGCAAGCATCCATTCCAAATCCAAGATCTTAGAATAAGTAGCATTGATGGGAAAAGAAGAAACAGAAGGGCAGTTCTATCCTGCTCAATAAGATAATGTGGTGATTAAACCTTTACAAGCAATTCCATTCACATTCTTCCCAGTACGCTATAAAGATACAAGGCATATAATAGACAAACAGTATTAAAAAGCAAGGAGAAAAGTGTGCATACACAAAGAAAACTGCTGGAACGGACCAGACTATCTAGAATACAATAGAAAACTGATAAGAATCAGAACAATTATACCAGAAAATGCGCACGAACACAGAACTGAATTGAATCTTTATGGATGAATTAGGGTAATTACAAGCCCTAGAACAATGTAGACCTTCGAGACTGCTAAATCTCCCATGCTTGGCTTAACCATAGACTGTAACTAACTGACCTCTACTAACTAACTAACTGACAGATCACTAATACAATCACAACTGAATATCGCAATCTCTACCAACCAACTGACGATTTTGCCTATCAAGATTATTTAAAAAATAATAAAAAAGAGAGATAAAAAGCCAGAAAATAAGAGGGGAAAAAGGTGAAGCACTTGGCATGCAGTTTGACACTGGAAGTTTTAGTACAAATGGTTTTTGATAAGTGATCATGCATGCACCCACAAACTTTGAAATGTGTTTCCACAAAATCTTATATCTCGTTACAAACAAAGAATTCAAAACATTCTAGCATCATGTTTGCTGAGCCATTGCAGGGCATTATTTTTCCAACTGAAAAAGCTAAAAGGGACATTTTCCAAGGAAAAGAAAAGAAAAAATGAGGATTTGTAAAAATTCAGCCACAAAATTAAGAAAAAATGGATAGACAGATGGTAACGAGATTATAAGAATTTAAGGGAAAGATGCAGGCTTCTTAGGATGGGAAAGAAAACAAACAATAATTAAGAAAATTACGATGCAAAGGTTTTTTTTTTTTTCCCTCCCTCTTCCAGAGAGAAATTGAGATGGAAAATTGAAGAAGAAAGCATACCCTATAACTGTTGTACTCTTCTTTCACCTTTAACTGAATGTCTTTGCGAGCGGCACGCACATTAATAGGACCCAGAAACATCCTCAAAAACCGACCTAACGTTTTGGACTATGTTAGAATTTGATGGTAAATATAAACCAATATGAACATCAAAAGGAACAATGAAAGCACCCTGAGGTTTGGCAGGAACAAAGGAGGCAGCATCTCCATCGGTAAGGATGCAACTTGCTCTCTCCAAATCCTCTTCGTGTTTGGGATCCAAAAGATTGCGTGAGCGGAGGGAAGATTTTAGGCGGCGAAGCAAAGAGTCAAGGGATTGAGCACGGTTGCGAAGGGACTGCTCCTCAGAGGCAGAGCCATTGATGAAGGAAGCAGCTGCGTCCTGGAGCTCCTTGGCCTGCTCCAATGCTTTCCCAATTTCTTCTTCTATTTCTTCATTACCCATTTTTCCTGTTGGTTCTTCTTCTTCTTCTTCTTCTTCTTCTTCTTCTTCTTCTTCTTCTTGTGCTTCTTCGTCTTCTTTCCTTTTATTATAATTATTATGCTTGTGTAATTCTATAACACCGGCGCTATGTGCCTGAAAGAAATAACGCTTATCACATAAAGAATTCCTTATTTTAAACTAATATCAACAAAAGCATAGCATAATATTAGAACAATTTAAAAAAAAAATGCAACTAATGAAACGTAATGAAATATTTTACTATCTATGAGCGTACAATATAGGTAGGTTTTTTTATTTTTTTGGGTACCATATCAAAGAATTATCCTTTGATTTATTATTGCGGTTGTCTTTTGTAACACAATTTTTTTTTTTTAAAGAAACATCAAACTTTATTAATGACGAGTGAAAAAGAGTATGAAAGGGACAAGTAGTCACCTAAAACGTAAACAAAAAACAGAAAAACCCAAGGATCTATTTATACAAAAACAACAGTCTTCTAATCACTTCCAAAAATCCCCTTAACAAGTCAGAGAACGAAAACTCAGCAAAGCCTTTAACATCCTCAAAGATTCGAATTTCTCTCTAGCACAATGCCCAAGTGACGGCAAGTACAGCTATGTTCCAAAGCCTCCTGTTATACTCCCTCCAGCCAATGGATCACCATTGAAAAGATCCACAGTTTTGTAACACGATTAACAAAGGACTACAAATTCATAGTGAAATGGATCAAGATTAATGTGACGGTGTAGTTAATGGGAGCCCTGGATAAACCGCATGTGGTAGGATTTTTCTAACTTATGCAGGTTTCTTTTCTCTATTTCTTTGGGGACTTTGTTTGCTTATGAAGCTGAATTATTAGGAGTCATACAAGCTGCTTTCTTCACTCAGAGATATGCTTGGAGGAATCTTTGATTTATATATGACTCTACACATGTGGTAATGTATTACATAATCAGATCACTATGGTTCCACAGAAATACAAACCTCAGGGGTCTATTTTCCTTAATTTCCTCAAAACTATAGGCTACCAAGTTTCGCCTATTTACAGAGTGGGGAATCAAGTAACTGACAAGTTGGTGGCAAAACATATCTATTTGAATTCGTCTTCTTAGTGGTTCAATGCCCCAGATTTTTTGCTCATCTTCTTCTTCAAGATATTGAGCGCCTTCTGGCTTATAGTTTCATTTTGTAGTGGAGAGGATCATTGCTTTTCTGGTCAGCTTAGCGTTGGTCATGCACTATTTTTCATTTCCCTGGGGTTTTTTCCATTGTACCAACAAAAGGTTCTCACAAGGCATCCTTTTGGTTTTTCCATCATGCGTAGATCACACACTAACCTGTTCTCGAATTTAGCTTGATGGTACTTTTGTGTTTTCTTTATTTTTGTTTAATCACTCTTAGAGTCCTATTGAGATACTCTTATGTAATTTTTCTTATTTTAAATAAATTTAGAGTGGTAGGCTTAGTACAGGACAGATTCCGCTTGGGGTGTCAACCTAGTTAGGATATCGTAGTAGATCTTGATCCTAGTTGTCTGCTCTAAGTGTTCGACATACCAATTTAAGATGAAAATTTTCCATTCAAAATGAATCCAAATCCACAGTTTCACTTTTTTCAAAATCCACACTACACTCATTTTTCACTTCCAAACAACAATTCATTCTGGGTTCTTAATTCAAAATAAATTTTTTTTCATTTCAAGACAGAATGCCAAACAAAAAGTTCACATTAAAAAATAAAAAATTAAAAAAACTATAAATTAATCACAACCAAATATGATTTGTCAAATAAGGAATTCCTTTCTTACTACACATAATTAAAGTACTAATCGGCAATCAACAAAAGCTTAAACATGTATTATTATTAACAAATAACCTACTTTCTCATTGAAGCTTCAACCAGACTCACCAATCAACATAGCGAAGTAACAAAAATAACCCATGCAATGCCCTCACATTATGTTAATAAACGAATATAAAATCCTACAAAATACCCATTTCAAATCCTTCTTACACTCATTTCCATAACATGCAAATATGTATATTCAGATTATCACTATCAGAATTGGAACTCAATTTCAATGATAAAAATACAAGTTACTAAAGATTTACAATAACAAATTGAATCGATTCTTAATTAGCTTATTCCCATGATGTTTTAAGCAGAAAGAAACTTTTCCGGAGAAAATCCGGAATTCTTCGCCGAAATTGAAGAGAAAAAGCGGCGGATTCCAACAGGACCAAAAAAAAAAAAAGAAAGAAAGAAAGAAAGACAATCAGGGGACAGAGGGAGAGAAATGGAGGTCGAGGAAACCCTACCGGACGGAGAGCTGGAGCGTCTGCGTCGGAGCGGATCGGAATCTGGAAGAGTCAGGTGAGTTGAAGAACAGGAAGGAGGAGGAGGAGGAGTAAAATGAGAACCGCTGAGAACCGCGGAAAACGCACTTTTGTTATTTTCATACTTCGAATCGCATTGTATCATTTTCTTGGGTTTGGTGTGTCTCCGAGATTGAGATTAGGTGTCTTTTCAAAATGACAGTCTCAAAATTGAAATTAGTAAAATATTCTTCTCTTATTTTAATATAAAAATGACCTGATAGTTTTTTATTACTCAAAGTTATTTTATTAATAAAAATTTTTTTTAATAATTTTTTAAAAAATAATTAAGGTTTCGTTTGATAGTCAGGTTTAACTCCAATTAAGCTATATTTTTTCATCTTAATTTTTTTTTTTAAAGTTAATAAAATTTATAATTACTTTTCAAAAAATCAACTCAACTCAAACTTTAAAATTTCATCTCAATTCAAACTCAACTTATTTACCAAACACATCCTAAGTTATTTTGCAAATTACATCTCTCGAAGTTGGTCTTTGGTCTCAAAACAACGGCCTTCAAAGGGGGCTACCAAAGTACAAAAAAATAAAATAAAATAAATGTACCCCTTTTTTTAGTGTTATTTTTAGAACTAGTTTTTTTTTTTTTTTTTTTTTTGTGAAAATACATATAGGAATTATAAACATTCAGCTTGCATTTGGTTCGTCCATTAGAGATGAAATTTTTAAATTTGAGTTTATTGACTTTTTAAAAACTAACTATAAATTTTATTAATTTTTCAAAAAAAATAAAAATTAAAATAAAAATTAAGATGAAAAATTACAATTTAATTAAATGTCAAACAAAGTCTCAATATATATATATATTTTTTTTTTATACATTACATTATTCCGTACTTTTTTTTCGCTATTACGCAGACAGTCCTTTTTGTCTACAATCTTCAAAAACTTTGGACAGAAATTGAACATATTATGCATAAACTTCAACTAAGGATAAAACTGTACGAAGGCTCACATGTACGGCAATGCCGTACATGCGCCCAGTACAACCATCTACGACCGCGCCATGTCCTCCTTCCCCATTGCCACCACGTCGTCTCCTTCAACACTGCCAATGGCATCTACGACCTTACCCCATCCTCCTTCCACGCTGCCACCACTCGTCCGTCTCCTTCAACCCTACGCCGACAGCAAAACTGTGGGATTAGTCGTAATGTTTTCTTTTTACTAAAGTACTATTTACTCCAAATCCTATTTGACGATATACAGACTTGTAACGATTCCTTTCGGGCGAACCCAAAACCGAATTCTCCTCCAAACCCGCCTCCTCCATAGCAGCCAACCCCACTAACCCCTGTGCCTTTCTCGGACACCACTCCGCCTGAAAACTGGCCACCGGCAACGCACCGAAGCAGCCCCGCATCTCTTATCTCCGACACACCGGTCCATAATTCGCTGCTCACCGTAATCACAATCTCGGCCGACTTACTAGTCTCCGACAGAAGATTAGCAGTACTACTGTCGGGTTCATGAACTGAGGCGCGGCAGATAGAGCAGTTGGAGTGGGATCGGAACCATGCGTCACTGCATGGCCAAATACGTGCTGCCGTTCGTGTTTGATAATTTCTCATTATCATATACTAGAGATTTCCTTAAATTGTATTAAACATTTTTAGAGGGAAATTATACCTCCAAAATGTATTTGATAAAGCTATTAAACTTTAATGAAGGCACTTTTTATTAAAAAAAAATATCCCTAATTGAGATATAGTTCCCCTTCATAAATTGTTTAATTGGGATTTTAAGTTTAACTAAACCGTATGTAATCAGATTGTATTCAACTTTTATCTAAATTTTGATATAATACTGAGTGAAAGACCGGTTGCGTGATGGAAGAAAAATTCAGCCTAATACAAAAGTCATGGACCATATGGGACATGATTTATAATTCATAAATCATTTGTAAAAATAACCCCAATTTTTATTTCAAAAAAGAAAAAGTACCACATGTTTCTTTTTAATTTTATTCGTATTAGTATAATAGTACGCATTTTGCATATGTGGAATAAATTAATAAAGCAAAGCAAAAGTTAAAAAAAAATTGTATAAAAAGTTCGTAAGTTGTTTTTTTTAATTATTTCTCATTAAAAAATTGTTGTAAGAAATGGTAAAAAAAAATTTTAAAAAATGACACAGTAAAAAGTAAAAAAGTAAGGAAGAAAGAAAAAACACAAGATGATAAAATAGTTTAACCAAAATTTTGAATAGTGAAAAGAATGGAACTCTCCTTCATTTAATAATTATAGAAATTTTGAATAAGGAAAAGAATAGAACTCTCTTTTATTGGATAATAGTTATACATAGATTATAGATTATTTGAACCAACATCCTTGGTCCTTGTCCCTGTTCCCTCCCCGCCAATTTTTTTTTTAATTTTTTTGTAGGTTTATTTTTTCTCAAACAAAGAAAGTCCTATTTATGGAAAGTAACAGTAAATATCATAAATAATTTTATAATGCAAAATAAATTTTACAAAAAAAAAATTAAATTAAATAAAGCTTGCCCCCTCGAGTCCTAGGTAGATTGGCTGGGTCTGTTCCTGTTATTGTATTCTCGTCATGAAAAAGACGTGTAAAAGAGGCATACCCAGCGTGCGGAGGATCTATTGAAAGTATATGTTGTCTCATAGAAAATTGTATAAAATTGCATACTCTTTTGCCTATAGCGAAAAAAAAAAAAAAAAAAAAAAAGGTTCAATATTATGGCCCCTTATTGTTTGATCCAATATTGACTGGGACGAGCCTCGACTTTCATAAGTCCTTGGTTTGACCTCCTGTAGTGGCACTTGCTTGCTTGCTTTTATTTTATCTCAATTACTTTAAACAGATTTCATGCTCATTTACAATAATTTAATATCAATTTTATTACTCTCGTAAGTTTAATTTTTAAATAAAATATCTCATTTTTTTATACTAAGAAAAGAGTCAAATTAAAGATAATAATATTTGGAAAAATACTTGAACTATGTTATTTGTATCAAAATGCCCCATCTGTTAATTTTCGTTGGTTTTTCTATCACTTTTAATATCAAAATGCCCTCTAAACTTTATAGTTATATCAAAATATCTCATATCCCTGTTTTCATGTCAAAATATCACATGAATTTTTGACACAATCCATTGATCTTTAATGTTTGTGTCAAATTATCATATTTGTCTTATTTTAATTATCGTATAATTACCTAATATTGATAACTTTTTGGAATATGTAATAAAAAATTATTCTACTAAAGTGAAATGTATCTTTTTTTAACACACTTTTTTTTAGTTTACTTATTTTATTCTAAATTTATTTGGGTTATGTGTTTACTTATTCGTAACAATGGTTGGTAGGATTCAGATGGAGGATTTGGATTTCAAATATACTGTTTAATTGGCATAAATAATTCGAAATCATATTCATAACGAATTTTATTAACGTGTTTACTTAAATCATAATAAGAATAAGTATTGTAAATTTTCTCTTACACATATTCCTAGTTATATATTTCAATTTAAGAAATGATTGGTTTGCATATTTTAATACAGTATTATCAATCATAATTAAACTAAAATTTATAATATGATAACAATAAAATAATACACAGAAGTTGTGCAGTTATTTTTGTTTAAGAAAATCAAAATGGATGTAAACTTGAATTAAAATAAGTAAAACAAAAAATAGTGGATTAAAAAAAGATACATTTCTTTTATTAGGAAAAAATAATTTTTTACCTATTCTAAAAAAGTTAAAAATTATTAGATAATTACATAGTGTCAGACAAATATAATAAGATATAGATGAGGTAGTTTAACATAAACATTAAATATCAAGGGGTAGTTTGACACAAATATTAAAGATCGGGGGGAAGTTTGACACAAACATTAAAGATCAAGGAGCATTTTGACACAAATGCAAAGATCGTGAGGTATTTTAACACAAAAACAAATATTAGATGGTATTTTGATATTTAAAATAACGGAAAAACTAACGGAAACTAATAAATAGGGATAATTTGATACACATATTAAAATTTAAGGGGTATAATTAGAATGTTTCATAGTTTATGGGGCATATTGATATTAGTGTCAAAGTTCAAGAAAAATTCATAAACTTCCCATAATATTTTTACAAAGAAATGATTAATTTACCGAATAAAGACAGACGTAGAAAAATGTACAGCGGATAACAATATGTCATCAAAAGATGACTAATTTACAGAATAAAAAGATACATGTGGAAAAATGACTTTTTCATTGGCAATTTAATGAATAGCCAAAATTTTATTAAATTAATTATGCTCTTTTTCATTGCCATTTTAATGAATAGCCGAAATTTTATTAAATTAATTATGCTTTAGTCCGAAATTTTATTAAATTAATTATGCTTTAGTTTTTTTTTAAATAATCGATCAATAATTAACTGTTATTAGAATCATCACATGACGTTGCTGAGGTTGTGGACAAGGTGTCCCCTAGCTTAATACGACATATATTCCATTATCCTCCAAACGGACAAATTACACCATAGTTCATTGACATGATAAGCTCTAAGGTACCTTTTTAACGGGATGCGAATTTTGTGGGGCTACGTCGGCTTATCAGAGTTAGAGTAGGCTGCTGGCTAACAGAGTTGGAGTAGGCTAACGAGGATAAGGGATACGGATGGTAATATCTGGGACGGCATGAGGGTAGATATGCTTCTCTCACTTCCATACTCACCACCTTTTTTACGTCTCATACTCGTCCCACACCTGCCTAATTTAATACGGGTGTGGGTATGGATAATTTTCATTGAGTGTTATACTCATATCCTACTCATTTATTCATTAAGAATTAATTATAAAAGAAAAACTGAAAACAAATTTCAATAAATTTCTCATAAAATTTAGTAACATAATCACAAATATAACTAAGAATAAAACTAAAATTTTAGAAACAAATTCAAACTCCAAAAATCTATAAACTAAATTTATAAAGAAAATTTAAATAGAAAACATTATATATATATATATATATACATTTATAAGGGTGGATAAAAATGGGGCGGGTGTGGGTATGGAGGAGTTTCTCCCATCCCCACCTCATACCTTGATGATGGGTTAATTTTAACCAACATACTTGCCCATATACCCGTACATTATCCACCATACCCGCCCCTAATGGGGGGTACCCATACCTATGGGTGAAAATATCATCCCCGGTAAGGGAGCAATTTTCTTTGGGTTATTTTCGTAATTTAATGGTGAAGAATGGGCCTTTTATTAACTAAATTCATACCTAGGTTACTGAAAGGAAAAAGGTAGTTTTTGGGATTATTTCATCTCTTCTCTTTTTCTCAAAGAGAAAATTAGGTGAAAAGTTATGTTTTAAATATTTTATTATAATTTTATCTATTTTAATATTAAAATTGATAATTTTAGTGCTATGAAATGATAAAATTATTAATATTAATATTATAATGGGTATAAATATAAAGAGGTATCAAATTTATGACATTCTTATATATAACCCTATTTCTATTTACTTTCTCATTTATGAGCAAATTACCTTAGAACCCCCAAGTGGGATCAAATCGATTCGACCAAGAAATAAACATGCATGTCTATTTTCTCACAAACTACCAAACCATGCCCCATAAAACTTTTCCTAAATGTAATTTGGGACCATAAATAGATCAGTCCACTAAGGGATATGGACCTAGATCTTAAAAATAATAGGCTCGCTTCAAAACAGGTATAAATAATCTCAATTCTTGTCAGGTAAAAACTTGATGGGAAGTGATAAGGAATAACATATTTTTAGTAACTAATTGAAGTTCTTAGCAGGCTTTTTAAATGGTGGAAGAAAATAGCAGATTCTTACGACTTTTTATGCTCAATGTGCCCCTTTGCTTCGAGCTTCTGCAGAACAATGAGGATTATCCTCTTCATTGCTGACTGTGGTAGGCAAGGCGTCGTCGTTTCATTGACGGCGTGCGCGAGGTCCAAGTTGGACGAGAGATGGGAAGAGTTAGGGGCATTTTGGGAAATTTCTAAAATTAAAATCAAAAGTTTATGCTATTATTTTCCACTCCACACTCCACAGGTGAAATATGTTATTTCCCTCCTTATCCCAAATTGATTTAAGTAGGGTAATTTAGTCATCCAGATAGTGATCAAAATGACAAAAAAGAAGCCAATGTCCCACTAATACGAGCTGGTCCACAAATAATTCGTTGATTGCATGTAAATACGAGTGTTATTTGTAAAACAAATTCGATGTTGTTTCTGTAAATTCGATATTTACAAAAACATGTTTAGAGTGTTTTTATACTTTTAAAGTCTATCTAATAAACATTGGGTTTTATTACATATATGCAGGATTTACATGCTAAATCCTTAGCGTATAATGTCTTTTAAATTTTTAATATATCTACTGAATCTAATATCTACTGAGTAATATACATATTTACTGTGGGTAAATTAACATATTTTCGAGTTAAATATAAAATTTAGACATATAAAGAAACTAGGTATCGATTATTATTACACTAGAATCTAGATAGCATACAATTGCATAGAATACTGCATGAAATAAGGCCGGTAAAATTATTTGGTAGAAAAGATTAGCATAATTTCATGCAATTATAGTTTTACGTTAAATTTCAAAATAGTAAGGGTCTCTAAGTTGTTAATTTGGGGATAATTTAGGACTGTTCATCGGTTAAAAACCGAGAATTTCTATCGGTTCGGTTACCGACCGAAAGGCTTCGGTTTCGCTGAAGTGAAACCGATCACCGAGCCGAAGAGAGAAATAAACGGTCAATTACCGACCGATGACAAGAGGTTTTTGAATACTCCTAACAAAGATTGGCCAAAAAAATTGCAAAGGAAAACAAAAAACAGGAAAAAAAAAATGAAGAAGAAGATTTAAAAACATTATTTTACTAATAGTTTAATGTATTTTCTTTTAGATTTTGACATGAAATTTTAGAAAGCAAGTAGATCAACAAAGATTTGAGGGTGGCCTTTAGCATCCTGGAACAACAAACGAAACGAAAAAGGGAAATAAATAAATAAATAAATAAGAGTCGAGGGAGTTTTCAATTTGAAATAGGAAAATACTAGTCTAACTATATTAAAAGAGTAGAAAAATTTCTACTGTTCATTTTTCGTAGTAAAAAACGCTCCGTTTTGGGTGTTGTTTTTGTTTTCTTCAACTATGCAGATCTTCCTTTCTCAGGCCTCCTCTTTTCCAATTACCTTTCCCTTTCCTTTCTTTCTCAAACTTGCATTTTCCATCTCCAATCTTTCGGTGCTTTCCCCTTCTTTTTCCTCTTTTCTTTTGTCTCCAATCTCTACAGTCTATCATCATCTCTGAGAGATTTATCTTGCTTGCTGGGGATATTTTGGTGTCTCCCTCATCATTTGTTGATTTTGGGGAAGTCGAAGCTCCTCCCGACGAGAATTTGGTGGATTCTTGATTCTGGTAAGACTCGTCTCTCTCTCTCTTCCTCTTGCCGTCGCTGGTGACTCCCTGCCGGCTGTGGGTTCTCGGCTACCAAGCAATTTTGTCCTGTTTTCTGAATTGTTATTTGGATTTTTTTTCCATATACGTTTCAATGGCGCTTTCTTCTTCTTCTTCTTTTTTCAATTATATATTATTTTTTCCCTTTACCCTTCTACGTTCTACCTCTTCCTCTTCCCTGTTTCTCATTTCCTGCTCCTCCTCCATTTTTGCTTCGACCCTCTTCTCTGCTTTTTCTCGTTTTTTTTTTTTCATTGCTCTCTCTCGATCATCTTCTTTCTTCTTCGTTCTTAATCTCTCTTCCGTCTTCCTTCTCTCTCTCTCTCTCTCTTCCTTTTCTTTCTTGCTCTTTCTCCCGATAGTCTTTTTTTTTTTTTGGGGGGTTTTGTTCTCCTTTCTTTGCTGCTCTCTCTATTGCTCTGTTTTTATTTATTTATTTATTTATTTTATATATATTTGTTATAGAGGAGTGCTCACAGGGATTTGAGAACCAAGAAAACTAAATATTGCTTATAGAGCATCATCCCAAGGATCTTTGAGATGGAGAATATGTCCAAACTATAATCGGACATGTCTTTCATCATCGTCTACCATTTCTCTTTGAAATCTTCAGCCATCAGGTAGTCTCCTTTTAATCTAATATATTTTCTCCCATTTTCCGTGTACTGCCTAATGCTATTTATTTATTTTCATTCACATTTACTTTTTGGGGGTTCCTTGGTTGGTTTTTCCGTAATGAGTCTGTCATTTTCCACTAAATTCATTTACTACCAAACAATAAAGAAAAAGGGTTCTTTTCAGTTGTTAGGTTCTATATTAAACCACATAACAAACTCAAAATAGGAAATCAGCAAAGGTAAAATTTTTACCATGGAACATTCTATCAGATTTGGGGTTTTTTGTACTTCTGTTACTGGAGCAATATTGGCCATTGTTTGTATAGTATTTTCAATTGTTATACTTGTATGGGGAAAAGAAAGAAAATTTCTTGCTTGATCATGCCAACTAAACTAACTACAGTATCTTCGAAAAGAAGTGAAGTGATTGGTTGATTTTCTTCTATTGTTCTCTTTGGATATATACCCTTATATCAATATGTTTCTTGTCAACATGTCTGTTTAGGTTTTATGCCACTCAAAACAATAATTATCTATATATGGGTCCAAGCCTGCTTGGACAAGAACTATAGGACATCAGAAGTATTTTTAAAATCCTAATTTTGCATAAGTTCATAGAAAACAATGTGCTCTTTAATGTCAAGTTCTTATTCATCATGATTGTTGTCTTGTTACTTAACATAACAAACTTAACAGAAGCATCTGAGTAATCATAACAAACTGTCCGCTGTCAACATTTCTCTTGCTCTCTCTCCATCTAGCTATCATGCTGTCAACATCGATCCAAGCCTCGTGATCGCAATCTCATGATCTCAGTCTCTCAATCGCACTCGGCAGCGCCGAGATCGCCAGATACATCGCCGTCTACGCGTTCTACCTCTAGATCGTGATCTCGCGATCTCTCTTCTTGGTGAGTCTGGGCTTGCCGTGGGTTTTTGGTGATTTAGTGACAGTTTTTTTTTTTTTTTACCTGTTTGCTGATTTTTTGTCTCCGCCCCCCTAAAATTTTCAATTTGGGGGTTTCTTTCTTTTTGTTTTTTGTTTTCCTCTAATTTATGAAATATGTTCATATACATGGCCCTTTTTTTATGTTTTCTTTTTTCCTTTCCTCTGTTTGGTTGGTGGAAAATTGGAAGAAAACAAACAGAATTACTAAATCCTTTTTTTTTTTTTTATACGTTTCATTTTTTATTTTTATTTTTATTTTTTTGTTCTCCGGGACATCAATAAGTAAAAGAGAAATTTTTGAAGAAAAACACTAATTTTGTCCATTTTTTTAGAATTTTCTTTTTATTTTTTCTTTAATTCGTTGCAACGGTTCCCACCAGACCCATATAGGGGAATTCAAAAGGGACAATGTTGTCTAAAGTTTTTAAAAATCTTCAATTTTTTTTTCTTCTTTTATAAAACGAGAATGAAAACTTTGAAAGAAAATGTGATAACTTTTCGCAAAAAACACAAAAAAGCCCGTTAGATAATCTTTGGACAGAAGAGTCTCAAAATTTCAAGTATTTTCTTCTACAAAGTAATGTCTTTTGTCAAGTATTATAAAAATCTTCGTTATCATGATGCATATACGAGAATTGAAAAGGAATACTGTTGTGTCAGATAGTATGTTAAAGAACTTTTTAAATACTAAAATGAGAACTTGAAAAATTAATAATATTTAACAAATTCTGGAAAGTAAAATTTTTAATTGGTGAGTTCTAATCGCTTTAGTGCTTGAAATGAGATTTATTTATTCCGATCAAGTTAAATCGTTCAAGAAAGACTATATTCAAATATTTATTTTTCCAATGCTTAATGAAGTTTTTTTATTCTGTTGAAAGTATGTCTTGTGAAATTGTTTTGTTGATCTTTCCATTTACAATTTCAGCTGTTGTATAGGTTTAAACTGTCTTTGTTAATTTGGTTGGAATAGTTCTTTAACTTCAGAATTTTCTCTTTTCTATTGTCCATCTCATATTGGGTTGAGAATATCTGTTACAATATCATTTAAGTCCTATGTTCTACAATGCCGTTAGAAGAATCTTGGATGAACTTATCTTTGAAGTAGTAGTTATTTAATTCCTTGTTTTTCTTTGTTTATGATTTGAATTAGTTGTACACATCAGAACTTGATTTATTCTTAGTTATTATTTCCTACTTTCATGCATGTAAACGTTAAGCAAGTCATTAAGGCTTAACTGATTCTAAATAAAGGACATCGAACTATTTTATTGACTCTTGATTATTTGGAAGGCATTGGTTTCTCATTTAAGCCAATATACTTTCGCTATTTTCTTTGCTTTAGTTACTTTGTGTAACAATATCCTGATCTGCAGGATATCTTGAAGAAGAGCACTAAGGGGCTTGAAAGAGACTATTGCATTTAGGGAAGAATTTTTACGATATGATGCAGAAGTAGATTAGACTAGACTTGGTCAAATTGTATTTTCTGATATAGGAAAGCAGAAACTTCTAAACAGGTAGATGGCTTTTCTTTTCTCAATATTTCGTTTTTTAAAAAAGTTGCTATTAATTTCTATGCTCTCGGGAAATATGATCTCTTCGCATAATTTTAGTGTATGTATTAGATACTCGATCATCTACAAGTAACCGGACTTTGAAGCTAATGTAAAGTGTAATTATCTTTCCCTCTCTCTAGCTTTAAGAATATGACTCATTAATGAATCACTTCTCACTTCTTTAGATACTTAAGATGTATATTTTTTTTTTTAAGCTTAATAGTGTAACAAACGACCACATTAACTTTTTAAAAGCACATCATTGAAGAACAATATACTTGACTTATTATTTGTTGACATGTTTCTGTATGTCCTGTAATAATTGAAAGTTTAATCAGTTCATAAATCTATGGTGGCGACAATATCAGAACATTTTCTGTCTCAAAAAATGTATGTTATGCAAGTCTTAAATTGGTCTTACATACTTTTACTAGGTGAAATGAAGGGCATCAATGTGAGCCCTTTTACTGTGCCCATTTTAGATGTTTGACTACTTGGAAATCTGATTCCAAAATTGTTCTGTTTTTATGATTTAATGACAAGTTTGTTAGTTGATTATTATGCTTTTTCCTCTAACAATTTATTGTTTTATCTTGCAAATGATGTTCTGCTTTTTGTTTCCTATTGCTACAGCTATTGTAGGGTTATGATGGTAGTTTTGAATAGTTAATTTAGAACTATATGTGTCTTCTAGGAAGGAAAAATTAATTGCCCAAGTTTTATTTCAAATGGTAAGATCTTTTGTTTCGGATGATTAATTTTTTTGCATTTGTTTGGATTATTGGCTTAATGATCAATCTATTTTAAGACAAAGATGGACTGGAATTGGTGAAAGAAAACCTATATTTTTATTAATTATATCATAAAGTTTTAACTCTTCAATTTTGTTTATTAATCTGTATTTTTTTATAATTTCTAGAAAATATTCCTTCATATTAAACGTTATGAAAATTTTCATCACGACTCAACATGTGCAACGCACATGTCCAAACTAGTTTAAAAAAAGAATAAAAAAAACGTAAAGAGAAATAGTAAAATTAAATAACATATAATAAATACAGTTAATTAAAATAAATAATATAATTACAATAAATTTAAGGATTTTTTTTGTCTTTACTATTAAAATATTAAAATATATACATTTAAGTTTATATTACATATCAGAGTTATATATACAAATATATATATATATATATAGATAGAGTTGTTGTGAGTGGAACTTTTTGTGCTTAATTGAGATGCTATCAACTATATTTAATTTAATTTATTTTTTTCTTCTGATATGTCATTATGAAAATTTAAAAAAATCTATTAGTTATTTGATCTTATGAATAAAATTGGAATAAGTATGGTTAGATAATATGTGACTATATATAAAAGATAATTTTACTTTATTTCCTTTCGTTTTTTGGACGAGTCAGTTGAAATTATTTCGATTTTTGTTGGAGGATGATATTGTTGAGGGCTGAAATAATAATAAATGTAATTATATAATAGTTTGTAATTTATCTATATATATGTTGAGTAAGGAGATTTAAAAATTTAAAATCAAACATGAATAGTAATGTGCCTTAATTCAATTTCTTCTTTTTGAATATGAGTTATACCTTGATTCAAATAATAATAAATGTAATTATCGGTTGAGTAAAACTGAGTTATTTTTTTTGCAGTATACTTGCTTTCTGATTGCAGTGCCTCCAATCCAAAGAGGTTAATAGTGGTGGGATGTCTTTGGGGGATTCAGTTAGTGGTGTCGGTAATAACATTGGTGATTTATCGTTGTCGAAGTTTTTTACAATTGTTGCACCAATAAAAGTACCTCTAAGATGAAATTGAATCGGAAATATTTTTGACTTGCCTTTAAGTTGATCGAGGATAGGAGGAATGATATTTGGATCAGTATATCCTTTTTGAATTGTCAATATGGAGCAATGTTTGTTTATCAGTGATTGGACAGTTTTTCCGAACATGACAACATTCATCCCTCCAGTATTATCTTCGATTCGAGCATTGATTTTATACCTGTTGTAAATATTAAAAATCTATTTAATTTAATTGTTTAGGTTTTTTATTTTTATTTTTTATAATAAAGGTAAAGAATACTACCAGTGACTAGCATTGTAGTTAAATATGTATATGTGTCGCACCACCATGAAGTTCCCGATTGTTTGACTTGACTGTAGCAGCATGGATAGACATTGTAGAACCAACCTTGATGTGCATCAAGTTCAGTAATGCTTGCTTATGTGGTAAATTTTCTGTCATGTTATATGAATAAAGAATGTTTAAGAAATTATATTTTATAATTGGGTTGTAATAAATGAATATTTACCTAATTTTGATATGGATCTAAGATTCAAAATTCCGTTATTGTAACTCTATTCATAGTTTTTTGTTCTTCCAATGATAATAGTTTTTTTTTTTTTTTTTTTGTAGATGCGGCAATAAAGTCGATTCCATGAATGGAATGACTAAACCTACAAACAAATAATAAATTTAATAAAGTATTTTTTTAAGAAAATTGTTAACTATAAATAATTATAATATTTTTGTAATAAGAATCTGTAATGCCTTTTTTTTCTTTGACTCGGTGATATCTAGATCAAAATAATATGAGGTTCCAAAAGTGCTTACTACATAAAGTTCACATGTATATATATAATTATTAAAATTAATAATTGGAAATGTTTATTGTCATTATTTAAGATAAATTCGTATTCATTTTTATTGCATATGTACTTACCAATATATTGTTTAGCTGCCACGGCTATAAATGCGATTACAACTAGTCCGTGTATTTTTTTAACTGTATTTTCATTAAACTGCTATCCAATTTATCCCTAAAGAGTTATATTAAGTGTTTCTTTTATGTGAAATATAATAAATTTAAATCAACAATTTATTAATAATAGAATGTGAATCTATTGAAAATATTTTTATAATAATATGTGCTTCATAGTTACCTAATATTTTGGATTATTAGATTTCATCTTTTTACCAATCTATCGTTTATACTGGATTCATTAATGCATTTGATAGATATAAGACGACCAATGACATCTAACATAATATCATAAATATAAAGTTATTATTTATTGATATTTATATGATAAATTTATGCATTTATTGGTTAATAAATGTAGATATTATACATAATTTACCTTAAAAGATGTGGTTGATGTTGATGTCTACCTTCGATGTTAGTTGGTCATATTCCAAAAAGTTAAATTTGTATTGAGGTATTTCTGAAATATCTTCTTCAACTTCCTTGAAATTTGTAGACCGTACAAATTTTAACATTACTCTATAGCGAACAATTTTATATGTTACTCGTTTGTATTTTATTTGTTATGAAATCAGCATCATTTGCACGAACGAACTCATGTATTGCTTCATCTTAAAATATTTATATTAATTTATTGTTATTTATATATTTAATAGTAATGTAAATTGTTTATTGTAAATAAATACTAGCTTGGGCTGGGAGTCCAACCAGCGGGTGCCACCTGTTTCTGACATGGCACAGCCTAGTGGGTGACCGTCCCATCACTGCAGAAAAGGGGACTGTCATTGTCAGGGTAGTTGGCGGCAGGTGGTGATGCGACTTGTGTCAGCAGTAGGTAGGGCGGTGCTTGCAGTCGCGAAATGATGACGTGACTTGTGCCAGAGCAGGTTTCCCTTGAAATGACATCGGAATGAACGGGGGGGGGGGGGGGGGTTCAGGACGTGGTCGGCCTTCACGGCTGCTCGGGATGAGGCTAAGAGTACGCCCCTTTTGACTGGTTCTCGCAGCCCGAGCATACCAGAGTGGTCGGCCATTTAGGGTGTTGTCGACCAGGATCCGGAAAGGAACCTTCCTGTCGGGCAAAGCGGCCTTCCTCGGTAGTGGTCTTCTAGTCGGATCGGATCAACCACTCAACAGCATCTTTTTCTCATAATTTGTTGAAAAATACTTTTAGTTTGCTCATTTCATTTATAAATTTTATATCTACATTTTTTTTAAATAGAAAACCAAAAATAATAAACATATATACATAACAAACTAAATCCACGCGTTGGAAACACGTGCATACAACTAGTGTATATATATATAAATTTATAAAAAAATATTTTTTTCTCTAAATAAATTATATATGTATATGTTAAAGTGTGACTTCATTGACTTGAATACGTGCCTAAATTCTAGTTCAGTAATTTTTTTATCTGGCTCAAAATATTCTAGTTCAGTTATTATCTGGCTTAAAACAGTTTTTTATTTTGAGTTGATGAATATTAAAATTTTATTCTCAATTTAGTCAATGTTTGTTTGTGGTAATGTATTATTATGCTATTATTTGTATTCTTATATTACAATTTAACTTATGATCGAGACTAGAAGTTAATTGTGTTACAATTTTATTGAACTATTTTATATTTAAATATTTTATTTTAGTTCTTAGAATAAATGGATGGAATCCGTCAATCTAATCCGTGCAATTCAATGTTTAGGGATTGGATCGGAGTGGATTGAGAGTTTCACGGATTTGTGATAGACTGAAATTTTACCAATCCAAATGTCACGAATGGATTATGGATTGAGATCTAATCTGTATAATTCGATCCGTGAATGCCCTTATAATAAAGTTCTGGAAGTTTAAGGGTTCGTTTGGTATTTGAGTTGAATTTGAGATGAGATGAAATTTTTAAGTTGAGATTGATTGACTTTTTAAAAAATAGTTATAATTTTTGTTGACTTTTTTATGATGAAACAAAAAACCAGCTATAAAATACAGTTTAATTTAAACTAAACTGTATCACTAAATGTGAGCTAAGTTTAATATAGACATTAGAAATGTGAATAGTAAAAAGTAGTTTTAATTTAAGGAAAAAACTAAAAAAAGAATCAAGAAACAAGAAACAACGTGTCAATCGTGCCCCAAAACAGGATCTAAATTTTGTGATAAATTTACCCACAAGGTATATTCAATTATAAATTTAACATTTGATTTTTATTGATTGTTACTTGACTTTTGTCATAGAATTATTACTATATTAATATTTTTAATTAATTAATTTAAATATTATTTATTGACTTTTATAAGTTTCAAAACATTATAATCATGACAAGAACTAAGTTTGCATTTGGTTTATCAGTTACAGATAAAATTTTTAAATTAGGATTGGTTGCTTTTTCAAAAACTAGTTATAAATTTTATTAACCTTACAGAAAAAGACAAAAATCAAGATGAAAAAATATAGTTTAGTTAGAGTTAAATTTGAATACCAAACAAAATCTAAAAATAATATTTGAAAAAAAAAACATTACGCACTTGATTTACTAAATATATTTGAATATAAAATAAGATAATACTATTTTTCATAATTTATTTAGAATAAAGATACTATTGACATAGACTCGAAGATATCTTAAACACCAATTAGTTTTTTTTAATAATTAAATACCTATTAGTTCACAACTAGGGCTAGCAATACGGATTGTGACACGACGACACGATTTGAAAACGACACGAATTACACAAGTGTAGGTTGGGAAAAATATGAGTCGGGTCAAATTCGGATGACCTGAAATTGACATGGGGAAAAATTGATCGTGTTTGGGTTGAATCCGTAGAATCCGAACACGTCTCATTTTTCGTGAGGGTCTATTTCAGGTTAATATTGTATCAATTTTGGGACCGACCCGAATACGACCTGGGTCCGACCCGAAATTATTATTATTATTATTATTTAACCCCTAAAGCCCTTTACCTCCTTTACCTTTAGATGATTAGATCTAACTTAGAGGCCGACACTGTCCCATTTCTGCCTCACCTCCTCCATTCCGCCTAACTTTATGCGGTGTACCCAACATTCCGAATCCAAACCAGTGAAACCACATCTTTTCAAGGTAATATTCTATTTCCTTTATTATTATTATTATTATTTTTACTAACTAGTGATTTTTAGAAACTAATGCTTGTTATTTATTATGTAGGAATTTGATGATATCTCCCATGGTTCTTTTTCTAGTGCAAATAGCAAATTGGAGTTGTAACTTTTTTTAGATGAGCCAGGATGAGAAGGAGTAATAATCTAAATATAATTTCCTATTGGAAGACAATTCAATGTCGCTACCCATACTTACTCCAATTGCTCGTGACATTTTGAGCATTCCTGTATCAACAGTTGGTTCAGGAGCTGCATTTGGTATTGGTGGTCGTGTACTTGACTAGTTTCGCAGCTCTCTTCAGCCTGACACTGTTGAGATAATTATATGCTCAAGAGATTGGTTGTTTGGGAGTGAAGGTAAGTTTTATCAGATTCTCTATTATTACTTAGCATTGTTAAATTAATCTCATAATCATAAATTCTTTTTCAATCTTTCTTGTATAGTTGGAATCAAAATAATTGACCAAAATATGGATGATGTCATTCAAAATGTCGTGGATCTCAACATTGATGAGGAGAAAATAGTTGAACCAAGATTCTAACTCTGGATGTGATTGAGTTGTACTTGTTATGTTTGTTTTTTGTTAATGTTGGTGTGTCTATTTATTTAATTATATTTGTCTACTAGAAGTCGGTATTTTGTTGGTATTATGTTTTTTGAATTTAGACTTTTTTATGTTTGTATTTGGATTTGTGGACTTTATTAAGATGTTTGTAATAAGACTTTGCCTAACTATGATTATGAACTTTGCACTTGAGTCGGAAGTTTAATTTTATGATTTTCTATTTGAAAATAATCTTTAAAACTTATTGTTTTTCAATGGTATGTTTTAGTTGAAGATAAATTATTATTTTTCTAGGTTTTTTTAATGAATTTGGGATATAATTAACTTAAATTGAATTGTTTTTTGTGTCAAATTCAAATTAATTACGGGTTCAATTTGGGTCCAATTCGAGTTACGTATTCAATTCGGATCAAATTCGTGTCACGGGTTCAGTTCGTGTCACGGGTTCAGTTTATGTCGCGGGTCAGTTTCGTCTCATGGATCAAGTTCGGTTCATGTCGTGTCAACTTCATATCGCGGTTTGAAACCATTTTCGGGTTGGAGAACAAAAATATCAATACAATTTTAATACGATACGTGATACGAATTGTCATCCCTGTTCACAACAAACTTCGACACACTATTCTCAAATCTTAAAAAAATTAAAAAAACACTTATACACTCAAAAAAAAAAAAAAAAAAACCAATCACCACCCTCCACGTCATACAATATGACGAGGCCATCGACTCGTCATTACCCAAATCACCCTCAACCATTGTCGCAGAAAGACGAATAAAGCCCTCAAGCTTCCCAAGTCGTCTCCATTTGGTCATCGCCGAGCGAGTCTTCCCCAAAATTCACCGGGCACACACACACACACACACAAATGAGCTCCACTCTCTGATTCATCAATGACGGATCCACCTGTAACCGCCCAACGTTGAGAAAAAGATCCGTACCTGTCATAGAAAACGTTCTAGTGAAGTTGATAATGGAGACCCGTTTTAGATCAAGGTTTTTTGTTGTGATCGCTCTGGTTTTTCTGGGACTTTGTGGGGTAGGTTCCGTCTCTGCTGAGGATCGGAGACCCAAGAATGTCCAGGTTGCTCTTCAGGCCAAGTGGTCTGGAACTCCATTGCTTTTGGAAGCTGGGTAATCTCTCTCTCTCTCTCTCTTTTGAATCGAGTCTTTGAGTTTGTTTCGTGATTATGTCGTTGAATTCTCAAATGGGTCTTTGTCTTTTTCTTCTATCCATTTACTGCTCTGAAGTTTGGATTTTGATGCATATGGCGTTGGAAATTTGGTTTTGTTAATCATTACATTCTTAAGAAAAAAGAACAACTAAAAGTATATTCCACCAACTTTTTGCCAATTGGAACCTTAAAACGAAGTTGGATTTTTTTTTTTTTCGTTAAGTTGTAGAATGCACTTTTTTCCCTGCATTTTCTTCATGTTGGAACTTGTTTTTTGGTTTTTATGTAGGACTGTTTGTGCCACACAGCTACATTCATCTTTTATTTTTGTATTCCTTTATTGTCCTGATAAAAATGGAGGTTTTTCTTACATTGAAAGTCGTTTAAATCATCAGTGTTTATCACGAGGTCTATGATCATCCTTGAGCTTTAGAATCAATGAATTTAACACTTCCACCACATCATTCTCTCATCTTATTGTGTTTTCCTCCTTTTTTTATTTGTATTTTAACCTTTAAAAACTGATAAGATATCTTTAAGAACAACTTTTAAGTCGAGAGAAAAATAAAAGCCTAGGAGAATGGGTTCAAAATAGTGAAAGGCAGAAATGGAAATATTATAATGCAACCTTGTTACACAAAATGAACGAAGAAATGTTGTAGTGCAGTCTTATAGTTAAAGAAAAGAAATATCTCTGAATCAGATAAAGATAGTACATGTTTGATTTTAATCACTTTACCAAGATAATTCTCCTCTTTATATTCTCTTCTTGAAAAATTCTACCATTTCTGGTTTTGGAACCAATGAGATGGCAAAGGTCTTCTGGAGAAGTATGGTCATTTCTTTGATGTGGACCATATGGATGGAGAAAAATTCCAGGTTTTTTCAGGACAAGGAAATGGATTTGACAGTCTTGTTTGAGAAAGCTATATTTTTCAGCTCTGTTTTTGGCATCAACGGCAAAACTTTCAAGAATTTTTCGTTCTTATTGATTGTGTTAAATTGGAAGGATGTCATCAGAAACTAAATCATCTTTGCTAGTTTAGTTTAGTTTGGTTTAGTTTTTTCAGTTTTCCTTCGGTTTGTTCCATGTTTTGTATTTTCCTTTTCCTTTTCCTTTTTTTTTTTTGTTGGTGAGGATTTCCCATCGTCCTTCATTTGTGTTTGACTATTCCAACAACAAAGGAAGTTTTCTTATCAGAAAAGAAGAAGAAATTCGGCCATTTCTATATTTGACTATTTCCTTGGGTAGTCATTGATTTTATTTTGTATTGCTTGCAGTGAACTATTATCTAAAGAATGGAAGGACCTTTTCTGGGACTTCATTGAGGTCTGGCTTCATTCCGAGAAGGATGATACTGGTTTTTATAGTGCAAAGGATTGTCTGAAGAAAATTTTAGGACATGGCCGCTCTCTTTTATGGGAACCATTGGCCTCAACATTTGAATTCTCTCTTACTTTGAGATCAGCTTCCCCGAGATTGGTGCTTTACCGACAATTAGCTGAGGAGTCTCTTTCATCTTTTCCTTTGACTGATGAAAGCACACAAAATAGTGTTGGTGAAGAAATTTCAGAAACAAATGAGCACTTGAGTACAAAAAAGTCAGATCCCATAAGTGTTGGTGTAAACCCAAAAAGCCCCGGTGGAAAATGTTGTTGGGTGGATAATGGGAGCACCCTATCCTTTGATGTTGCAGATTTGCAATCGTGGCTTCATAACACTAATCATCCGTAAGAATCATTACATCTCCTTTTGGTTTATTTGTTCGGTACTTGGTATTGCCTCACATTTCTTCTTTGTTTCTTGTTTCCAGCACCGAAGATTCATTTCAGCAGCCTGAACTTTTTGAATTTGATCATGTCCACGCTAATTCAAAATCTGGAAGTCCAGTTGCTATTCTCTATGGAGCGCTTGGAACTGATTGCTTTAGAGAGTTTCATCTTGCCTTACTTGAAGCTGCTAAGGAGGTCAGTAACTTGCATTATAGCATTATTTTGTCTTCATTTGGTCTTAGAGAAGGTGATCGGCCTATTTGTTTTTGGCTGCTTTGTGATTTTGTATGTTTTGTATTCTGAATGTGTATTTTTCATAATACTGTAGGACATAAAATATCATTGTTGGTGTATTTGATCCCATCGCATTTATGATTGAAATAGAATGCACTTTGGATTTTTAGGGTCTCTTAATACAGCGTTATAGATTGCTTACTTTCTAAGCTGATTAAAAACTTATAGGGTTTGCCTAAAAACAAATGTATAAATGTATATATATTCAGGGTTAGAAATATTAGCATGTTGGTTGCCTTCTGTTCTAAACTAATTAAAATCCTCTACATTTACTGCTATATCAGTGTAAAATCGATGCCTGTTGACTAAAGTACCAATATATACTAATGTTTCAAAGTTTGAGGGGTCTGTGAACCACTTTTAAAGTTTGGGGGCCAAGGTGATGAGGTGACCAAAGTTTGAGGGCTGCGTAAACCACTTCTGAAAAATTGTGGCATTATTTGCCGAGTGAAGCTGGTTCTTTTGGTTATCCCTATGTGTTGAGTTTCTTTTGTCAAGAACGATCCGGGTTTTCAAATCAGTAGAAGAGCCAAAGTTTGGTTAAGTTCAACTTAACTGCCTCATGGTTATCCCTGTGTCTTTGTGTGATTTACCATGTTTCGGCGTGTCCTTTATTTTATTTAATTTTATTTTTTGTGGGTTGGTGGACAACCTCTCGGATAGCTGATGTATTACTCTAATAACTTACAGGGAAAGGTTAAGTATGTAGTCAGACCTGTATTACCGACGGGCTGTGAAGCGAAAATTGGCCATTGCAGTGCCGTGGGTACAAGAAGTTCTTTAAACTTGGGCGGTTATGGTGTAGAGCTTGCTTTGAAGAATATGGAATACAAGGCTATGGATGACAGTACGGTAAAGAAAGGTCAGATTCATTGATTTTTCTGTGGTCAGATTCATTGACAGTACGGTAAAGAAAGGTCAGAGCTATTGATTTTTCTGTGGTCGTGATGGCTGATGAATGCTACTGTTCATTCCGTCATTTTGCACGTGCTTTACCTATCAACTTCTTGCTGTTTATGGAGAAGGTTCTGTTTAATGCATCTATCATAATGATTAAGTTAGTCATTAGAGATTGTCCTAAAATCTTTAAGGTTTGAGTTGTAGGTCTCACGTTGGAAGATCCTCATACTGAAGACCTCAGCCAAGAAGTTCGAGGATTCATATTTGCTAAAATTCTGGTTTGTATCCTTTATTGTTACTTTGTTCGACGTCAGTGTATTGTGCCTCACTTTTTGGTTTGTTTCGTGAACAAATGGCCACTTGATGGTGATAATGTTTATTCAAGTAAAAAAGTAATGTTAGTCTGAAGATTGCTAGCTGTTTTTACCAGCCGAGACGGTTTCTGGCTCACTGATAGTCTCAAATAATTTTGGGCAGTTGGCATTACACTATTGTATGGCTTTTTTTTTGTTTTTGTTTTTGTTATTGTTTTTTTTTTTGCCTTTCCTCTTTTAAGGAGAACTTTAATTATTAACGTCATGAAAACATTGCAAACTATTTTTGTTTGTTTGTAGTAGTCATTATATTTCACTTTTATTTATTTCTGGTCATTTTCTCTCGAATACACACACACACACGCAGATCCAACATGGGATCTCAGACCCTTTTTCACTACATAAAGATCAAACTGTTTTTGAATAATGGAAATGAAAGGTTGTTTCTTATCCAAAAATAATTAAAAAATAAAACTTTCTTGAGGGAAAAATAGGAGAAGGAAGAGAATAAGTCCAACAAAACAGCAATATAAAGAGAACTTTGGAAGGGAGGAAAAAAAATGCAAAAGACTTATCGACCAAAGAAAATCGTCTAGTCCTAATTTTTTTTAATTATCTATTTTATTTATTTATTTATTTATTTATTTGACATTTTAGTTGCAGCTAAAATGATGATTTTTTTCCCCTGTTGTTTCATCTGCAGGAACGCAAACCTGAGCTAACCTCAGAGATAATGGCATTCAGGGATCATCTATTATCAACAACAATATCTGATACACTTGATGTTTGGGAACTAAAAGGTTTATATTGAAAGGCTTTTTCTTGTGTTAAGCGTAGCAAAATGCAAGCAATTTGTGTGATGGTGTTCTTTTCAACAGATTTAGGACATCAAACTGCACAGAGGATAGTACAGGCCTCTGATCCTCTGCGGTCAATGGAGGAAATCAATCAAAATTTTCCTAACATCGTTTCCTCTTTATCTCGCATGAAGGTAGAGAAGTCTAGTACAGTTGTATAGGTTTTGTAGAACTATTTATTTGCTGAATGGAGATTTTGCAATGCATTATCCTGAGTTTCCTAGCGGTGCATGTATTATGCCTTTATCTTTTCAAAAGAAACACAAATTTACTTATTTTTACGTTTTGCAGCTTAACGACTCAGTTAAAGACGAAATAACTGCAAACCAGCGAATGATCCCACCTGGCAAGTCCTTAATGGCTCTGAATGGTGCTTTGATCAATATTGACGACGTGGACCTTTACTCGTAATGCTTTTGCTCCCGCTAATTTTATTTTCCTCCCTTTCCTTATTGAACACCTCACTTTCTTGTTTTTGGTTTTGTTTTTTTGTTTTGTTTTTGCTATTTTGAAGCCATTAGTAGTGAGAATAGAATTTCAAGTAGATTTAGTCACTTTCATTTTTATCTATTTAGTATTTAGTATTTATACCTATCTACAATATAACTATCTATACTAAAAGAGCTCAAGTGTGATTTTTGGCCTTCTTACTAAAAGAGCTCAAGGGCAATTTTTGGCCTTCTTTTTTATGACAAAAGATGGGTTGTTTCCAAAGACGTTCCCTTTTATTTGATTAGTTTAAAAGGAAAGATGTAATGGGGTGGTAAAGTGTGATGAATTTTTGGTTCTGCAAGTATCTTCGAACTATTTTGAATGTTGTTTTGTTACTGTTTTCTGTAATTCTTGAGGATCTCTTTGGCCTCGTTTCCTTTGAATTGTTTGCAATATCAATAAAGGATGGTTTTTGTCGGAAAAAGAAAAAATAAAAAGAAAAGAAAGGATGTACCTATGGTTAGAGCTTTCGTTTTTCGGTGGACTGAAATTTCGTGGCTTCTCTATTCCCATCTCTGTAGATGTGCATTCTAAAGTTGGAAGGGCTCTTAATTTTCTTTTCAGTTCTGTTGCATGGTTGTTTTTATTTGCTTCATTTCTGGATGTTTCGCTAAACTCTCTCTCCTCTTTTTACATTCTTAGTTTTTGGCTTTTGCATCATGAAAGGGGAGTTAGCTCCCTGCCATCTTGCACTCATCAGTCATTAATATTTGTAATGACAGAATTCCATCCCAGAACTTTGGGATAAAAATGGGCGTTACCAACTGAATCAGCTTGTTTTGTGACGGGAAATATTCAGTACTTAGCATTTTCCATTTCGTATATGGTTTGACTATTTGAGAACAAAAATGTCAAGTATTCTACTAGCAGAAAGGAAAGCCAAATTTGGGTTGATCAAAATACTGCTAATAACTGAAGTGGAACCTTGCCTTCACTTTCTGTTCAAAAAGTGTTGAATTTTAGTTGTAGTGTTTCTAGAACAATGTCCTATGCCTCATGTTTGACCTCGGGATTAGCTTAGTCCAATGGTAACCACACAAGTGATCTGCCATCTCTAATTAAAAAAAAAAACTAGGTAAAAGGCAAAAAAGAAAAATCTTCTGAATGTCTTGTTGATACAATTTCGACCACTTTTTCTTGCAATTTAAAGGTACTTTACTTATATTCCGGAGCTGTCTTATTGCCAGAAAGAAGTAAATAGCCTTTTCTGAGTAAATAATTGAAGTAAATAGCAAGTTTTTAAAAATATTTGGAATTAATTACAGTAAATAGCAAATTTACTAGTTAAACAATGTATCTTTTAGAAGTAAATTTTCTAATTACCAGGTGAATTAGATACTGTAAATCAGCTATTTACTGCTATTTACTTTAAAAATTTTAAAATCTTGCTATTTGGTTCATATAATTTCGTAAAAAATGCTATTTACTACAAGTTCTTATATTTTCATTTTCATATCTTAGCTTGGTTATGTTTTAAGTATGGTGTTCATATGATACTTCTCTGATGTCTAACCTTTTCGTACTTCATTTACTTATTGAACTTTTCTAAGATTGAATACTTTCGTTTCTTTCACAGGCTGGTTGACTTGGTTCATCAAGACTTATCGTTGGCTGATCAGTTTTTAAAATTGAAGGTGATTAGCATTCGATCATATTTAGAATTGCATGGTGTTGGTCTTGTTGTGGGTGTTCTCGACAGAGAGGAAAGAAATAATATTTTTATTTTATTTTATTTTTTGATAAGGAGCCGGATCCTTATTCTCTTTCTGAAAGAAGCTAAATAGTTGGCAAGTTTTGGGGAGATGCAATGGGCTGTTTTTAATTCTTGAGGACTCCTTGTTCTGTTCAAATGCACTGTTTCTTCTGTTTCAATAAACTTCTGTTTCCTATGAAAAAGGGGGCTCCTATTCAAATCGAAAGATACTGAAAATTTTGTTGATGGCAGATTCCTCATACCTCCGTGCGGAAACTCCTGTCAACTCTGCCTCCTTCAGACTCCAGTACGTTCCGTGTTGATTTTCGCTCAAGTCACGTTCATTATATCAATAACATAGAAGAAGATTCGATGTATAAGAGGTGGAGGAGCAATTTAAATGAGGTAAGAAAATATCGTATCCTAAGTTTTAACATTTTGCATGTGTATTTAATTTTCATTTCCCTGCTTCCAGTTGTATTGTTTCACAAGTGTAAGGTTTTATAACAAAAAAAACTACTGAACATGTGCAGATTTTGATGCCGGTTTTCCCTGGACAGTTACGTTACATTCGCAAGAACCTTTTCCATGCTGTTTCTGTTATTGATCCAGCTACCATATGTGGCCTTGAGGCAAGTTTATGTCTTCTCGTGAAAGAAGGTTGTTGTTTGTTCTGTTATTTTGCTGCTGACGATTTAAATGATTGAAATCTTGCAGTCAATTGAAATGATAACATCTTTGTACGAGAATAGTTTTCCCATGAGATTTGGGGTCATACTGTATTCGTCCAAGTTGATCAAGCAAATTGAAAACAATGGAGGTGAAATAAATACATCTTCGATGGAGTTCAACAATCTGAATGAGGAAGATTTGTCTAGTTTGGTAAATTTTCCCTTTAGCTTCTGATACCCTCTTTGTGGTCCTTTTACCCAAGTATGGTCAAAATATAGGCCCTTATCCACTTTTATACTGTCTTTCTGTTTGATGACCGTACATAGTTCTTTTATCCTGTTATATGAACTCCTAAATTTATTTTCCTTTTCAAATTTTTGCACTTACGAAATGTTGATGGTGCTCTAATTTGCAGATTATACGTCTTTTCCTTTATGTTAAGGAAAACCATGGAATTCAAACAGCTTTCCAGTTTTTGAACAATGTACGGGTTGTTTCTACCATCCTTTTCTTATATTGCTCTTTTATTGTTTTATTGTTTTTTGTTTTTGTTTTTTTTTTGGTCACATGTTCTCCAATATTTTTATGCTGGGGGCTGAAAAATTGAAAAGAAATTTGATATTACGAGTGAATGTTTATTATGATAGATAAATAAATTGCGGATTGAATCAGACGGTCCCACTGACGATGCTCTAGAAAGGGAGCATGTGGAAGGAGGATTTGTGGAAACTATCTTGTGAGTCCGCATAAATTGTATTGTTTTCTTTTTTCCCCTCTTTAAATGAATTATGTAAATTATATGTCTGACATCTGATATTATAGTGAGTTCCTGTGCTTGTGGTTTTCTTCTCTTCGCGTTGACTGATACGGTTTCATACTGAGATGATATCATATTAGTGGATGACTTCATTCTCTTTCTGTAGGCCAAAGGCAAAATCTCTTCCTCAAGATTTGTTACTAAAGCTACAAAAGGAACAAACTTTCAAGGAATTGTCTCAGGAAACGACCATGTTTGTCTTTGAGTTGGGTCTGGCCAAGCTGAAGTGTTGCTTGTTAATGAACGGACTTGTCTTTGATTCTAATGAGGTATTGCTTTGGATTCTCTGATGATTCCATCATTAGTTATAAGTTCAATTTTTCTCTTGAGGACCAATTAGAAGGCAATCAGCATGTGTGAGCTGGGGAAACTAAAATGGTATCTTGGAGAGAACCATGAGATAACCATTGACATTTTAACCTTGGTATTTATCTTTAGATTTGTTCTTGACTGCCTGAGACTTTAACTGTTGTAAAAATAGTTGGCCCATCCTGCAATCTTTTATGATGATATCGGACTCTGAACATGTTTAAATCTTTCCTAAGAGTTCCCATGGCTAATCATCCCCTAAGTGAGGACTTAACCCATGGAAAAGAAGAGTTATGTATATGAGCTTATTGGCATCGTGATGTGTTTTATGCAATGAAAATGGAGACTGTGAATACTATTTTTTTCTCCATTGAAGGTGAAATTGAAGCTTTAGTCCTATTTACAAAAGGAATTTAATCTTGTTTAGGTGATACCAAGAAGATGAATGGATTCATTTGTATTCATTTGTCGATAGAATTAAGTTGTGGTAGGAAAGAAACAAGATCTTTAGAGACAATTATGGTTTTTAAAGATTCATATCGTTTATTGGACGGGATTGAAATAATGGCTATGTTTATGATACGAGTTACTAAAGTGTTTGAGAAGGTTCCTCTTTTAATTTTTACTAGGCTGGAAGGAATAGTTGTGATGTGTGCAATTTTGGTTTTTTTTGTTTTTGTTTTTGTTTCTGCAGATTGATATGATGAGTAATGATCAAATCTTTTCCTCTCTTGTAATTTTTTTTTGTATTTTTAATAAATTTCTATTTCTGACGAAAAAAATCGTTTACTAAGACTTCATTGGTCCAGCAATTATTCCATGCAATTCTTTTTGTATTATTACTAAATTTTTCTTTCTTGCAATTCTTCTGGAAGGATGTCATAGGGTGCTAATGTTTCATGATCCCTTGTTTTTCTCTTTTTTATTTTTTTATTCCTTAGTTTTTGTAGTCTTTTTCCTTTGTTTTTGATTTTAATCACTAAAAGGAAATTTTCTTGTCTTAAAAAAAACTTTTTGATTAGTTAATCATAGTTTCCATTAATTACGATGGAACCATTGTTAATTTGTTATGTTTGATGGTGATGAATATGATACAGGAAGCGCTTATGAATGCAATGAATGATGAGCTTTCGAGAATACAGGAACAAGTGTACTACGGGCATATAAATTCTCACACAGACGTGCTTGACAAATTTCTTACAGAAAGTGGGATTACCCGCTATAATCCGCAGGTGAAGTAGCATCTCTTAAGTAAAACAAATGCTGTATGTTGCATGTACTTAAATGGTTTTTTATGTAATGCCTTTCTGTAGATAATTGCTGATGGAAAGCCAAAATTCATATCTCTGACATCCATTCTTGGGGAGGAAGCTGTTTTAAACAACGTTAACTACTTGCATTCTCCCCAAAGTAAGCCTTATTTTGTTGAATCATTTAATTTAGTTTATAATACTGCCTAGTCATTATTGATGGCAGCTTATTTGTACCTATGCAGCTATCGATGACTTGAAGCCCGTGACTCATCTTCTTGCCGTTGATGTCACAACGAAAAAAGGGATGCAGTTGCTTCGTGAAGGCTTACGCTATCTGGTTAATATCTAACCAATATGCTATGCTGTCTCCATAATTGAAGTTTATCACCGCCATCTTTGTTATTGTTGATTTTTGTCTTATGATGCAGATTTCCAGATCTAAAGTCGGTCGATTGGGTGTGTTATTTAATTACAATCACGATGCTGATGTTTCTAGCGTCCTTTTTATGAATGTGTTTGACATCACCACGTCTTCATACAGGTTTGTTTAGATTATGAAAGCGTAATGGTTTGCTGTAAATTCATAGTTCGTGGATCATTAATATGCCTGCTATTGAATGTACGATGCAGTCATAAGAAAAACGTATTAGACTTCTTGGATCAGTTGTGCTCATTCTATGAGCAAAACTTCCCGCCTATGTCATCTGAAGCTACCGGTAGCGCTCAAACTTTTATAGAAAAAGTCTGTGAGATTGCTGATGCTAACGGATTACCATCCAAAACCTACAACACTGCTCTCTCTGCCTTTTCTGCTGAAAATTTGAGAACACATTACAATAAGGTATATGATTAAGCTTCTGATCTTTGTAATGTATCGAAATTTGAAATGTCTAATACCTTGTCTATGTTTATCTTTCTATCACTCTTGAAAAATGGTTTAGTGGAAGAGGATTCTTTCTAAAGGGATCTTTAAGAAGGGGCTTAAAAATTTTGGGATATTTCGTTTCAAAGCTTATCAGAATGCTTATTTTTCTTTTCAGGTTACACAGTTTTTACATCAGAAACTTGGGCTTGACTTGGGTGGCAGCGCTGTCATTACTAATGGAAGGGTGAGTTTATTTTGAATGTTCTTATTCAGTTGAAATAAGAAATATGATATTAAACTTTATTTTGATTGCTTTTGGTAGTTAGGAAGTTAGATTTGTTGCTAAGGTTGATAGTTGTCTTAGCCATTTATTTGAAGTAATTTGTCTTCTCCTTTTTTGCTCATAATTTCTGATAAATATAATTGAATTACTTCATTTGTCTTTGCAACTGCACAACCATCTTCCTATAATATGGAAATTTAACTTGCAGGTAATGTATCCGAGTGATGGGAGCGCCTTTTTGAGCCATGATCTGCATCTTTTGGAGTCAGTGGAGTTTAAGCAGAGAATAAAGCACATCTTGGAGATAGTTGAAGAAGTGAAGTGGCAAGACGTGGATCCTGACATCCTAACTAGGTTTCTTGGATACAATTCCTCTCTGTTGGTCTTTCTTTTTGTCTTGTTTTGTTTTGTTTTTTTGTTTTGGTTTTTTTTTTGTTGTGTTTCGTTTTCGTTTTTGTTTTTTTTGTTTTTTTTGCTTTTGTTTTTGTTTTAATTACTGATGAGAAGGAAGTTTACCAATGCCATACTTTTCCTTTCTTACTGAAAGCTTCTACATTGACCGTAATTTCATTCCAACATGTAATATTTTTTTAAATAAGAAACATCATGATTTTAGAAGTAAAAAAGGCTTAAAGTTATGCAATCAGAGGACACAAAATGTAAACATGGTTCAATCATACAGTTCATGGTTGGAACAATTATTGTTCCAACTATAAACATAGTTAAAACTTTGTACTAAGCAACATACTATAGTTTTAGCTTTGTAACAGGTTGCGGAAGGAAATTGGTTTAGTTTAGGTGGTCCCTTTTCACTGCAGATCTCTCTGGATAGAGAGTTTCTGGTGGTCGTGGAGGAAGAAAGAAAGCAAATGGGTCATTAGGTTTGAAAGGAACTCCCTTTTTTTTTTCTTTTAAGGAAAAGTTCAGGAATTCATGCAGGACAGGGTTCCGTCGGGTTTTTTCTGTTACAACTTTCTGAAGTTGGTAGAACGTCATATTTCTTTTGAAACATCAGAATGTTGTAATTGTCTGTTTTCTTTTATTATTTACATTATTTCCTGTAGCCTAGTGGATCACATTTCCTCCTTCGTTCTGTTTTCTCTGTTCTTTAAAACTATTAAAAGAAGCCAGTCTCTTTCTAGTAGATGTACCTAGTGGCGGATGATAATTTCATTGCCATGGTCCTGGGTACCCTCGGTAGGCCAAATGGGAAAGGAAGTTGTGTTCTTCCAAAGAAATTTGTTCTATTCTGTACTAATTTTAATTTTTTCCTTTCATGTCCATGGAACTCGTAAACATTTTGAAAATTGGAACTGCAGCAAATTCATTGGTGATATTGTGATGTTGGTTTCGTCTTCAATGGCAATGCGGGATCGTAGTTCTGAAAGTGCACGATTCGAGGTTTTACACTCACAGCATAGGTATGTCTCCTTTTGATCAAAGTATCAGTCAATCTCTGTTTGTGTGTGTCTGTATTTACGTACGTATGTTTGTGTGTATGTGTGAATGTGTGCATAATTATTAAAAAGCATGGTCCTGCTATTTTTTTTTCCTTTTTTTTTTTAAAGGAACGTTTTGAAGTCGAAAGAGGGATGGCAATGGAACCAAAATCATCCCCATCCCCGCTTAAATAGAAGTAGGGCCGGGGATGGGGATTCCCCGTTGGAGGGGCTTTCCCCATACCCGCCCCGTTCTCCATCTATTATAATTATATATTTTAAAATACAACAAAGTAAAAACAAATAATAAAGTATTAATGCACCATAAATTTAGTTCAAAATCAAATATTTCATAAACAAACCAAATTCTAAACATATACAAATGAAATCTTAACCATAAAGCCATTAAAGATCTCATCAAAACATTATAATATTTGAAAGCTAAATCTTTATAAAACACTTAAGCTAAAAAAGCTTGAAACCATAAAAAATAAACGTAAAATTATCCTCATTTGTCTATCCCTCATATCTTCATTTTTCATTTCATGGATGCACACACTTTTAAAAATAATTTTTATAGTATATTATATATTTATAAATATATGAGATCACACACATATATATATTGGAACAAGGATGTGGTGGGGGCGGGACGGGGAGTGCTTTCCCCATCCCTGCCCTGCTAATCTTAGGGGACAAAAAATCATCCCCATCCCCGAACTTTGTCCCCCATCCCTGTCCCTTTTGGGGCGGATCCCCGCGGGGCCCCATCTCCACGGGGAATGTTGCCATCCCTAGATGTCTGTATACAGCGGAGTAAGACTTAAATTTGTTGATTTTGATAGAGAATTTGGAGGCTTACAGTTTCTTGAATTTGGTGCTTTCACTATTCCATTGTTTCTGACAATTTTCTTTTCTTGTTTTCCTTCAGTGCTGTTATCTTAGGCAATGAAAATTCAATCATCCATATTGATGCAGTCATTGATCCTTTGAGTCAAACGGGCCAGAAGGTTTCTTCACTTCTTCGTGTTCTGTGGAAATATATTCAGCCTAGCATGAGAATTGTTCTTAACCCAATGGTGAGTCTATATCTTTGCGTTATTTCTATTTGTCATGCATGTTGATGTTCCATAACATTGCCATTACTTTCTTATGAACTGTGGATTCTGTTCTTTTTCTCCCATCTTTAGTCCATAATCTTGCCATATCTGATATCCATAGGCAGTCCTTTGAGTGCCTTAAATTTTTTCCACAAATAATAATCTCTCACTAACCAAAAACAATTACCATCTTTCATTGAAACATTCTGTTGAGGTTATGAAGTACGCATTTGTGTTCCTTTCAGTACTTTTACATAGTTTTATGCGTTTTAACACATACATTGAGGAACTATTTTTTATCTTCTTTGCAGAGTTCCCTTGTTGATCTTCCTCTAAAGAATTACTACAGATATGTAGTGCCATCTATGGTATGCCTCGCAACTGTTATTTAGAAACTCTAGCTTTAACTTTTAATGGAGAAAAAAAAGAGAGTTATAGTTTATATCTAACTCTTGCTATACTTTGCAGGATGACTTTAGCAGCGTTGACCAAACAATTGATGGCCCTAAAGCATTTTTTGCAAACATGCCATTGTCCAAAACCTTGACCATGAATCTTGATGTTCCCGAGCCATGGCTTGTTGAGCCTGTAATTGCCATGTATGATTCTTTTTCTTAACCTATGCATTCTTCTTCTAGTCGAAAAGGGAAAAAAAAAAAAGAAAAAAAAAAACAGAACACACATACCTTTTGTCCTTGTTCGAGTGTTGGTATGTGATATCCCATTTCTGAAATGTAGAGAGGTTATTTAATTTCTGTGAATATATATATATATATATATATATATGTATGGGTTATTTACATTTGTATACCTTATATTTTGCTTTTATTCAGAAAGTATATCTTGTATTTTGAAGTTTTTACATTTTTATGCCTTTTGATTTCAATTAATATATAAATCTATACCCTTTCTTGGTCAACATGTAATTTTGACCTATTTAGAAAGCATATTGTGCATTTTGAAGTTCTTTATTTGTATACCATTAAATATATATTTAATACATATATATGTTTTTTTTTTCCTCTCTCAATCAACACTTATTTTGATATAAAAATAACATAAATACCCTCAATATTGATTTTAGAAAATTATTTAAAAAATTTAAATAAGGGTATTTTGGACATCTTAAGGTCTAAATAAAGCGTTGACTGAGAAAACATATAGATTTAATACATTAAATATAATATTATGATATAAAAATGCCTTATTTTAAAATATGGAGTGTAGTTTTTTTGAGTAAAAGCGAAACACATGATACAAAAGGTGAATTTCAGTTTTTCCTTTTAATGGTATTTTTAGTATGTTTAGCTCAAAATTAAGTGTTGACCTAGAAAAGTGTATAAATTTGTATATTAATAGAAATCTAAAGGTACAAAAATGTAAAATTAAAAATACATGGTATACTTTCTGAATAAAAGCAAAATACTGGCTATAAAAGCTAAATAACCCTATATGTATTGATATATGTGTATGTTGGTATCATGACTACAATCATTTTTACTATTTCTTTTTTCATTCCAACTGAAAGCCATGACATGGACAATATTTTACTTGAGAATGTTGGTGACACGCGGACATTGCAAGCAGTATTCGAACTTGAAGCTCTTGTTCTAACTGGTGCGGTTGTCTTTTCATAATCATAGATATAATTAAGTGCACAAGAGATTACAGTGTTGCTGTTATATATTAACCAATCCATACGCAAGCAGGTCATTGTTCTGAGAAAGATCATGATCCTCCGAGAGGCCTTCAACTGATTCTTGGCACTAAGACTGCGCCGCACTTGGTTGATACTCTTGTGATGGCGAATCTAGGCTATTGGCAAATGAAAGTCTCTCCTGGATTGTGGTATTTGCAACTTGCTCCAGGTAGAAGTTCCGAGCTTTATGATTTCAAGGAAAATAGTGATGGAAATCAGCAACATCCGTTGTCAAAAAGAATCACAATAAATGATTTACGGGGTAAAGTAGTTCATATGGAAGTAGTGAAAAAGAAGGGCAAGGAACACGACAAATTGCTGGTCTCAGACGACGATGACAGTTCTCAGGATGACAAGAAAGTTAGTACCTGCTGCTATTAGCTTCGTATTTGACTTTTCATCTTTAATCAGCAATGTAAAAATATAAGTGTTATTTGATTACACAATTTTCTTCTGGTTTGAATTATTATAGGGGAACGGCTGGAACTCCAACCTTTTGAGATGGGCTTCGGGGATTATTGGTGGCAGTGAGCAATCAAAGAAGAGCAAAAGCACATCAGTGGTGAGCAAAAGCACTCCATTCGTTTATGTTATGCCTTTTTTTTTTTTTACCACCTCTTGTTGATTATAAACTTAATAATGAAGACATTAATTCAAGTCTGTCTATCTATTTATTCTTCTTATGCTCTTAGTTCTCTTGGTACTTGTTTTGTCTTAATAAAGTTTTGGTGTCTCTGCAAAAAATCATTGGAAATGGAAGAATTTTGACATGATGTATACACGAACTTGGCACAAATCTCTTTGTCAATGGTTACGTTACATAAAGGGCGGCTTTTATATCGTGATTACCTTTGCTTTATTGTGTATTTATTTATTGTTAACTTTTTAGGAGCAAGGAAAGGGTGGACGACAGGGAAAAACAATTAATATCTTTTCAATAGCTTCTGGACACTTGTAAGTAGCTCATCTAAAATTATCCAGTCATTGATTTTTTTTTTCTTTGGGAGACAATTTAAATAGTCCAAAATATCTTTCGTCATTTTCTTGACCATCAAGTTACTTTGTAGTGATATAGTTTTCTTGTCAAGGACCCTCGTCCTCTGTCTTCTCTGATCCCCACACTTCTAAGTTTTGATTTACTTTGTGGTTTTGCAGATATGAACGTTTTCTGAAAATCATGATTCTGAGTGTCTTAAAGAACACCAACCGTCCAGTTAAATTCTGGTTTATAAAGAACTACCTCTCTCCTCAGTTCAAGGTTGTAAATATCCAAGTTAACCGCTCCTTTTTCTGCGCTTTGTTTTTCGGTACTAGAAGAGAACAAGCGACAATTTTCCATCACGGTTTACTTCTCTGATAATTATTGCAAACTTTGTTGATATGCAGGATGTGATACCTCATATGGCTCAAGAATATGGTTTCCAGTACGAGCTCGTCACGTACAAGTGGCCTACATGGTTGCATAAGCAGAAAGAAAAGCAACGGATTATTTGGGCTTACAAAATCTTGTTCCTAGACGTCATCTTTCCTCTTTCTTTGGAAAAGGTCTTGATATAAAGCATTGCTTTTCCATTTTTTTTTTCTTTTTGCTTGTTCGTCTTTTGAGATATGCCAAAATGTGTATTTGACATTTTCCTTCATCCGCAGGTCATTTTCGTGGACGCGGATCAGGTTGTCAGGGCAGACATGGGAGAACTCTATGACATGGATATAAAAGGAAGGCCTCTAGCATATACGCCTTTCTGCGACAACAACAGGGATATGGATGGCTATAGATTTTGGAGACAAGTAAATCATCACTTAGTAACTCACTCTTTTTAACATTCGGGAAACGGGATTGATATCAAGCATATAGTCTGTGATAGTAGTCATACCATGTACAAATACTCCGACTCTTCTACTAATATCCCATTGGTTTCTTACTGTATTTCCTTCGTATTTGTGGTTAGGGTTTCTGGAAAGAACATTTGCGTGGTAGACCGTATCATATCAGGTTACCACCTGCTTATTTCATTTGGTACAGAAATTGTTGGACTCGTCTGAAATACAACTTTTGACTTGATAATTGCTGTTTTTTCTGCAGCGCTTTGTATGTCGTTGATTTGAAGAAATTCCGCCAGACTGCAGCAGGGGACAATCTAAGAGTTTTCTATGAGTCTCTTAGCAAGGATCCGAACAGTTTATCCAATCTGGATCAGGCAAGCAGTTTAAGTTCATGATGCACGATTTTATTTCTTATTCATTTTTCTATTTTTTTATTTTTATGGATTCAGAGTTTTTAAATTTATGATGAAGCAAATTTCTAATGGCTACTGTTTGACATACAGGATCTTCCAAACTACGCACAGCATACCGTACCCATATTTTCACTGCCGCAAGAATGGCTGTGGTGTGAGTCATGGTGTGGTAATTCCACGAAATCGAAGGCAAAAACAATTGATCTTTGCAACAATCCTATGACAAAGGAACCAAAGCTTCAGGTAGATATCATTTCCAAGTGCATCAGTGATATATATATATATATATATATATATATATCATCACTTGGATCAATTTTCAGAACATTTTTGTTGTGGGTTTGCAGGGTGCTAGAAGAATCGTTTCCGAGTGGGTAGATCTTGATTTGGAGGCAAGACAGTTCACCGCGAAGATATTAGGTGACCAAATAGAAGAGGCTGTGCCGCCCCCAATTCAAGCACAGGACCTGATCACTGACCAGTCAGCAGAGGACCTTGAATCCAAGGCAGAATTGTGAAGAGTATACAATAACACCCAATATTTACTTGAAATTTCAATATATCCCCACTTGGAGTTAGGTTAGATATAAGTCTGTCTGGCCCTTAAATTATGGATCCCTCTTTCTATTAACAAAATTTTGGAAGGTCTAGTTTTCTCACAGGAGAGGTAATACTTGAAACAATTCGATTTTTAATTGTCATTTCTTGCAGATTTAAAGGGCCTCCAAAGGAGACATAAATTTTGTAAGTTACATTAATATGTTACTGGATTAATTTAACCAATAATATAATGAAGTTTGTTAAGAATTGCACTGTTTGATTGCAATTTAATTTTTTAATATTATTACGCCTCAAGTAATTGACATGATCTACACAGAATTGAGTATATATATACATATACAAAAGAAAAACAACAACTCTTCCTTACGGCACTGACGTTGTCGAATAGAAGAGTTCTCCATCTCTCTCTAACTCTCTTTCTCTCTCTAGTGGGTTGTATTGCGCTCTTCCCTGGATTATACCGATCTCCTACACAGGTTCTACCATCGAACAGCCGTTCCACCGGACGAGAGAGTATTCATATATATATATATATATTAGACTAAATTGCACTGTAGCAGCTTATATTTATTGCAAAGTTGTAATGTGCCTTTGAAACTCTTTGCTGTGGTAATTTGCACCTTGTATTTAAAATGTCTGATTAAAAAAAAAAAAGGGGGAAAATTGACTTGTTACTTACACATGAATTATTAATTAATATCATGAATGGATATTTTAATTTATTTAAATTGCAGTCTCTATCTGTGTGATAAGTTCATGGAATGGAATAATGACTCATAAAAGCTATAAATTAATTTTTTTTATAAGAGAAATTAAAATTTTTTTGAGGGAGAAATTAAAATTATTTTGATATGCAAAGTAAAATAAAAAATAAATGTGTACCGATTTTTTTGCATAATCTTTGGGCTTAAATTTTTTGGAATGGAAATAATTGGAGTTATTGCTCCGATATATCATTAGGGTGATATGCATAAGTGTCATAAATTTGACACATTCTTATATTTATACATATTATATTATTAAAATTGATAATTTTACGATTTATTCACTTTAATATTAACGTAGACAAATTTATGAAAAAGGTACTCAAAACATGACTCTTCACTTAATTTTCTCTTTTTTATCCTTTATCTCCTATCTCCCCATCCCCCTATCTCTCTCAATCATTATTGGCACAGCCATAAAGGCTTCAGGAGTTTTTAGCTCTAATTAGACAAGTATAGATAGTAAGACAATCCAAGAGAGCAAAAAACATAAACATATGAATGATTGTTGCCTAATTTGCTCTCGTAATATACATGTATATATATATATATATATATATATTAATTTAAAGAAGTAAATACTATGTTTTAAAATAATTGAATATTTACTAGGTAATTTTTTTATTCTTTATAAATAAATTATTTTAGTAAATAAAGATATATAATCTAGAAATAGACCATTTTTTCGGTCCAGATACTCACAAAGTGAAGCAAATTAAAATAAATCTAGATCATGTAAAATAGTTTACATTGTAAATCATTTATTTATGAATAATAGGAATTTATGTACTTAATAAATATGCTAATTGTTTCAAATATTTAGAAACATGTTATTTTACTTTTTTTTTTTTTTTGAAGAGAAGCCACAACTTTACACATTTGTTTTGGGTTTTGCGCCCCTTAGAATTTTCTAATTACAAATTTGTAATGTTGAATCTCTAAATGATTTGAATTATGCCCTTAACTTTGATTTCAATTTTATTTCTTTACTCCTTTAAAAGATTTTATTTCTAAATTTTGCACAAAATGCTTTCCTTTGAATTGAGATCTAGTGTCTCGGATTTCCTATTTTATTAGCTATCCCTCTTATAGTATCACGATATATCATCCGAATATAAAAATTTAGCCACATAAAAAATATTAAATATTAAAAATTCTTGAACAAATTAATGAGTTGTTAAATTCCTATTGAAAGGACAACTTTTAAGACGAGAAAATGAGACAACAAATCTGGATTTCTTTCCTTCAAATAGGTGGTCTCGTCACCCAAAAATCTTCATGACCGATCATTTTATAACAATAACTACACTAAGTATTCAGCCAAAAAAAAGGGAAAAAAAACTACAATTCGTTCGTTGCTCCCCTACAATTAAACCTTGTTCTCTTACAAAAATTCAAATTATCATCAACATGATAGTTGGAAAAAAAAAAAAAAAAAGGACGAAAGTTGAGAAAAGAAAAACTTACTATTTCCTTTTGATTTTATTTTTTAAAATTTTTAAATGAGGTGCGTGAAAAGTGTGTGTGTGTGTGTATATATATATATATATATATATTTTTTTTTTCACTTTTTGTCCTCAAAAGTATTTAATTGTGGATAATCAAAGTATAATAGAATTTATTAAATTGGGATTTTTAAAAAAATGGACAGGGTGGCAATAGACCACCTTTAAAATATTTTTAAATAAAAATCAGTTTTTACGTTTGTACAATAAATAATTTATTTACAACGTATATTTACCCTAAATTTACCTTGTAAATTATATTTTTAATTTTTGAAAATAAAATTATTTACTATAAAAAAATACTATTTACATTAAATATCTTGAAATACATACATACATACATACATATATATATATATATATATATATATATATAAAAGTGTGCTAACTACCAGGAATTAATCATTTTGAAATACAATGCACAAACTGATCAAGTCCATTAACATTGAGACGTAAGAAAATTGAACCTGAAATGAAAGGCACTTACCGCCAACCTACCACCAAAGTGATTTACAGCTTTTTTCCACTATGTATTGCTGAGAAACTAACACTCCGTTTGATAGGATGGAAAGAAAATAGGAGGAAGAGAAAACATATAAAAGATGAAGAAAACATAAATTAGTTTTTCTTTATGTTATTTAGTGGATAGGAAGGAAGAAAATAAAGTATTTGTGTAATGACTATTTTGTTCGCATACTTAAATTGTTTCACTTTAAAATAGGAATGGAAAAATATTTTCAATTATGTTATGATAGATTTCGGTTTTCCATTTACTTTTGAAATGATTAAAATGAATGCCCTAATATGATTTTTTTCACTTTATTTTCGTTTCCCCTCTTTTCTTTCTTATCAAACAATCTACTCCTCCATTTTCCATCCAATTATCCTTTCTCCCACTTCCTTCCTCTCTTTTTCCTATCCCTCTTTTCCATCATACCAAATATAGTATAAGAGTAGAAAGAGAGGGCTTAAAAAAGATATATATATATATATATACATACATACATATATATATATATATATTTAATCAAATTCAAGGTACCAAGTGATAATAATATGTAAAATATGTATTATCTCAAAAAAAAAAAAAAAAAAAACAAAAAAAAAAAACAAAAACAAAAACAAAAACAAAAAGAGAAGCTTATAATTACTCGGTTAAATTCTCCTCAGCGACTAGTACCATATGACATGAAACGGCTCACTACTATAACAACAACATATATATCCTCACCAAAATTTTATTATCGATAATATATAACTTTAGAGGGAAAATTTTATTACTTTGTATACGGCGGGAAAGTACACTTTTGTTTTTATTTTTATTTCTTTTTTCTTTTTTCTAGCGTTGCAATTAGTTCTAGCCGAAATATCAATATGATTTCACCGTCCAACTTTTTAATATACAAATTATCGACATCTTCAATGAATACTTTACAAAGACTCTTTTTTAATATTTAGAAATCGAATCTTATTATCCGTTGTAAGGTTGAAATTATGTCTCCTCAATATTATATCAGATTGGATTGGCTTTTAATATTTTTATAGTTTCTGAATGTTAAGGTGAGAAAACGAGAACTACAAATCCTTCCGTTAAAAAAAAAAAAAAAAGAACTAGACTTTTAGAAGGTCCAAACATGGGGAGTTCTACAATGAGGTCAGTTTTTTACGACACCGATGGGGTCAAAAAATTTTGGCCATCTGGTTGGAATCGAAGGGCTAAAAAAAGCAAACGACCGTAAGGTGAAAATACACTCACCACATACAATTGCAACATTTACCCATATTTAAAACAAAAAAAAAAAACCCCTGGACTCCACCCCCTCTGGCAAAAGAAGTCGACTCCGTCGGTCATGGCGTTGGGAAATTGAGGCCCAGATTCCAGTGGATCCGTCAGCAGGGAGGGGAGGGGTGGAACCCAGTCGTGGGGTGGGGGGCGCTCCAAACCCAGATGGGAACTTGTGGGCAGGGAAGCGAATCGAGTCGTGGCTGTGGGCCACCGAAGGGGGGGGGGGGGGGGAGGGGCGAACCAGTCGCGGGACAGGGGCGCAATCACGTAGGGGGGCCGAGAGGGCTTGACGTCGGTCGGGGGAGGCCTGGGTCGCCGTCGAGGGGTCTAGAAAGTTTGTTAGGGATTTTTTTTAAAGTATAATCACATATAAATACTTAGATCCTAATTTAATATACCTTATTAATCTATATATTCCTATCTATTACATCTGATACCATTAATGATCCTATTGTAGAATTCCTCTTAAAATGCATTCGTTGAGCAATGAGAAGGAAAAAAAAAAAAAAGAAAAAATGTTAGACAAAAGGTTTAGGTCGGTTTGTTCCGACATTGAGTAGCTAGCAAGCCAGTCTAGGGGTCAGTAATGAGAGCTGATTCATGTGGACGTCAAAGAAAATGATAGATATAGACATGAGATTTTCCTTATAAACGTGTGATTTTCCTCATAAACGTGTCCGAAGGTCAGAAATACTCACCCTATGTTCAAGGTCAGAAATACTCACCTTAAACGTGAGATTTTCCTTGAATTGAAGTTGAATTAAGTTTTGAAATTATATATTTAGTTGAAAATGATTTGTTTGGAGTTAAAAAAAATATAAAAACTTGAAATATGTTCGAAAAGAATAAAAGTACGAATCTTGTTGATTTTTTCTCCATATTCTATATAATTTATTAAAAATAGTAATCTCATTTCAATGTAAAATAACAAAATTATGAACTTTAAAATTTTAAGTTTTAACTTAGAATTAAAGATGCGAGTAGTAATTTACTTTTGAAAGAATAGACAAAAAATTTTGATTGCAGTGAACCAGTTAAATGCTTTTATTAGAAAGATTCAGTACATAATTCACTGACAGATCGATCTTTTGTCAAATCCTCTACTCAAAGACTTATTAAAAAAAAAAAGAAAAAGAAAAAGAAAAAAGAAGAAGTACAAAAAGTCTGAAAATGAAACCAGCCCTAAGGCATCAATTGACAAAAATAAAAACCAAACTGGAAAGAGCATAACCGAGCGGCGACTTCAACAGAAACCACTAGAGATGCTCAATAGATCAAGCACAAGACTATTCTCATGCTTGTATATTAGGGGTGGGCATAAGATCCATTCATCAAAATCATCCAAGATATCAGATTTGTATGATATTTTTGTTCATCCAATTAGATTGAATTGGATATTTGATGTGAATTTTAAAGATTCAATAGAACCAATCCAATCAAATATTCATCTATTATCTATGAAAGTAGATATATATGTTATATGCAATAATATTTCTTTTTTATGTTGAACAAGTTAGTCTTTTTTTTTTTTTAAATAATTTTTTAGTTGGCCTTTCTTTCAAATATAGGCCATTAATTTCTTCCTCTCAACGTTTGAAACCCTTGAATCTTATATCATTTTTCTTCTCTCTCACAGTTCACTAATTATTAAGCATCACTTTGTTTGCACCACCCACGGGCTATCGTTCATTATCGAGCTCTAATCCACATCATCTTTTCTTCTCTTATATCCTCTTATTGTCAAGCCCACTACTACATCATTGAATCACTACATCTCCTATGTCTTAGGACTTTGAATTTTGGATTTGGGATTTTTTTCCCCCTCTACAACTATGTTGAGTGTTTTTGCTTTTGTTTTATATAATGAATGTGGATGATGGATGATTATATTGCTCTCATTACGATGTGATTTATCGTTTTGAGTAAGTTTATGAAATTTAACAGATTTTAATAAGTTTTTATGAAAGTTTAAGTACAATCGAATCATACAATCTAATCTGATCGAACATATTTTAGATTTGATTGGACTAGATGATAAAATGTATTGGATTAAATTGGTTGGATTTGAAAATATTTTTCATAATTCAATTGGAGGATGGATTCTAAATAAAAAAAATGTTGCTTTCGATTTTTCATAAATCTCATTTAAGACTACGTAAAATCTAATGTGCAAAACCAAATAAAGAAAAATAGTATTCAATCTCGAAAAACTATGTGAATATGTAATTAGGAAGACCCGCTATATCCTTGGAAATCAATGACAGACTAAAAACGGGATCCATTGTCTTCCTGCAAGTGAACCGCCTTAGACACTAACCTATTTGCAACTTAATTGCCCTCCTTGTAAATTTTATAAACCCTAACTTCATTTTGCCTAGCAGATACAAATTAAGCAGTGATCTCTTTAACTTTAATATTCCAAAGAACCTCTTAATTGCAAGCACAGCATAAGTGAAATCACTCTCCATTCAAATAATAGAGATACCAGAAAAATAATCGCACATGTAATGAAGTATCAACATAAAATGTTGTCAAGTAGAGAACACAAAAATCTATAAAAGTTCGCCTTCTGAGAATGATTACGTTTTGTTTAGTGTTGGAGGGTTTCACTATCTTGAGTTGAGATATTACACAAGGGGCTTAATTGGTAGAAAGTCACTTTTTGGCAAACCTATATAGCCCCCAATTGTAATTTATCTTTATAGTGAAAACTTCTTAGCACTAAAGAGGACGCAGTCATTCCTTAGAAGGTGAACCTTAATTTATAGACTTTTGTTATCCTCTACTTGACCACATTTTACTTCTGATTGTTGTTACTCCTCTACATCCGTGATTGTTTTGTAGGAATCGCCACTCCATAATTTTTTTTTTTTTTTCTATTTTAAATAGCTTGGCTTGCAGGATGCGTTATTATTTCTTATAGTTTATTCTTTTGTGCAAAAATCAATTCGTAGCAGGAATTGCCCGTCAATTTTGCATAACCGTTTGGTTGGTCGATTCCAACTAAATCTTCTAACTTAGTTTTTGTCTCTAAAAAAAAAAAAAAAGTTTTCGAAAATAAAAATTCGAGTTCGAATTGGTAGTTCAAACAGACCAAAATGACCGATTTTTTGAAATTGAGTCTTTTCGTATGAATTTTTGATAGATTATGTCTGTAATCACAACTAAATGATAAATTGATTATAATTTTAGTAATTAGAATTTGATCATTATTACGAGAACTTGATGAATATTAATGTCAGGACTACTAATATTACCCGTATTGTAGTATCAATTCAGCAGCAATATCATCAAGCTCTCCAATTTAGAATACACCTAAAAAAAAAAAAAAAAAGCATGGAATCTGTTTTAAACTCTGCTACGTACGTGGCTTCATGTTATGGAATTATTCAATAATTGTGGTCAATAATGTCCACTAGACAAATTTGATACAAATTATACCGTCCACGTGAACTTATTGGTCAATAACTGCGTTAGAATTGACCTATTAGTTTTTAACGTGGATATAATTGACCACACCCAGAAGAAGCCTTATTGGGTCAGTTAATTCAAACGCAACCTTTCTTCAAAAAAGAAAATAAATATAAATATATACATAGAGGGGGAGCCTTCTGTACCACACCACCCCTCTCATACGTCATTTGTAACGTGTTTGTGTTTATTACATTAATTGTGCTTTAAAATATAACTTTTTCTTAGCAATATCAGACATTTATATTAATGTCTAAATAATATCATGTGATAAGATACTAAATATAAAATTATATATAAATCAACTAATTATTATAAATTTAATATTACACTTCGAGGCCCAGTAGGGCAAAGACTTGTGGAGGTTTTTAGTTGTCTTCCTCTTTCCTTGTAACTCAATCAATAAACTTTGTAGTAGGTTAGTCAACATATATGTAGTCTCTAGCTTTATTATTATTATTATTATTATTATTATTTTCCGGTTCAAGTCTCCACGGTTGGTTAATTTCTGTGGTTGCAGTCGCTGCAATAGAAGTATGCACCGGGACCACAATGTCTTTCATTCAAATAGTAATATGTTATAATGGTAACAACCACCGACATATTGATGTAGTATTAAGGATGCTTTTATTTTTTTCCCCCCTCTTATAATGTCCTCTGGTTTCATATCTGGTAGTCCCAATCAGAAGTCTTGTTATGTCGGTATAAATTGTGTGTTAGATCTTAAGATTTTTTTTTTTTTTTTTTTTTTTTTTTTTTTTTTTATATAAAAGATAAAGACAGTTGACGGGATAACATTAATGATAATTTTTATAAGAAATATAATAGAAATAAATTTATAATTAAACATATAATCCCGTAAAAATTTATGGCATAGACTAATTACTCATATAGGGACCACTTTCAATTCCTTTTGACTTACTTAACTGTGCTTTTAAGGCCTCTATTTACTATGATGGTCATATTAAGATGGTTGATGAGTTCATTTATGTTGTTGTATGTCAAATCTATAAAGCATTTCTTTAAAATGAATGTTCATACGAAATTTGACTTATTCTTATTTTCATTAAAAAAAATGAAATGTAACTGCTCTCTCTCTCTCTCTCTTTTTTGGTGTCATGGTAACTATTCTAATAAATATACTAGTAGTTGAAAATGTTAGAAATATAGAGCATAAAGAAATGAAGACGTTCAATATATTAAAAAATAATTGACCTAAATGATTCTTGAACTCTTTATAAGGTGATGATTTAGTCATATTCTTTAATTTTGACCGAAATGACCTTAAACTCTCTAACTATTGACACTTATAGTAATTTCCGTCTATATATAAAATTCCTAACAGAATGATTAACAAATTTAAGAGATCTTAGTAATCTAACAATATATTTAATTTAAAAAATCATAAATATAAATTATAATCTTAGACTGGCTAATCTCTTTTTTCTCTCTCTCTTCCCTCTTCCCTCTCTTTTTCTCTCCCCCTCCCTCCCTCCCTCCCTCCTTCCTTGTTCTCTCTCTCTCTCCTTCCTTGTCCCAAAACAGCAAAACCCATTCTTTCCCATCCTCTTTCTCTCGAAGTTTCTAGCAAACACGGAGATGCATGAGGGGAGGGGTGGCGGAGTTTGTGTAGGGGTCGGCGACGATGATAGAATCGGCATTATGGGAGGGGCGATGGCAACAACGTCATCGACGGCGGACTAGTCGAGGAGCCCTAGGTACGCCTTGCAGATGAGGATCGCGAAGCTCTTCACACCCATGAGGTTTGGCGCCACTAGAGTTTCTCCGTCGTGCTTGACCACTGCTTCGCCTCCTTACTCGTGATGTTTCTTGTGCCCACCACAAGCATGTTTCTCTCTCCTTTCTCGTTTTGTTTTTAGGGCCTGGGTTTGAGTCCGGGGGGGGGGGGGGGGTAGGTGGGTGGTTGGGTTTAAGTTTGGTAAAGGTGGGGGGACTTGGGTTTCAATTTAGGTGAAGGAGGGGGCGGCACTAGGTTTGAGTTCCATGAATTAGGGGCTTGGGTGGGTTTAAGTTCGGTTGGGGGGGGGGGGGGGGGGGAGGGGGGAGGGGGGCCGGGGGGATGGGGGTTGGGCGACGGTACTGGGTTTGAGTTCAGTTGTGGAAGCATAGGTTTGAGTTTAGTGGGGTGTGGGACGGCGGCGGCTAGGTTTGAGTTCAGTGGGGAGGGGGGGCCTGGTTTTAGTTCTCAGCTCAGCTCACTTTATCTCTATATTTTTATTTTTAATTATTTTTTAATGTTATAGGTGTAAGACATTGTCTTTAACAATAGTATTTTTATCTTTTAATAGTTTAATGAGCTCATGTGATGGGTCATTTAACTTATTTCATTAGAAATTTAACAGATTTAGATGGAAAGGACCATAATTGCTAACATTAAGAGAGTTTAGGGTTATTGTGGTCAAAATTAAAAAAATAGGGATCAAATTGTCAGCTTGTAAAGAATTTAGGGATCATTTAAGTCAATTACTCTAAATTAAATAAATTATTACAAGGAGATAGAAAAAAAAAATTAACAACTGGAAATTCAACCTTAACCCAAATAAAATTGTAAGAAAATGATGAACATTGAGTCATGTATAACACAAGCTTTTGTTAAATTTTTTAATGTTATAGATGTGAGATATTGTTTTTTACAAGGGTATTTTCATCTTTTAATGGTTTAATGAGCTCATGTGATGGGTCATGTGACCTATTATGTTAGAAATTTAATGGATTTGAATGGAAATGACCATAATTGTTAACATTTAGAGAGTTTAGGATCATTTTGACTAAAATTAAAAACCAGAGAATCGTTACTTTGTAAAGAATTCAGGAACCATTTGGGGCTAATTACTTTATATGAAATGAAATATTACAAGGAGATAGAAAAACAAATTACAACCCGAAATTTAACCTTAACCCAAATAAAATTGTATGAAGATGGTGAATCTCGAGGAACGTATAACACACGATTTTACGATTTTCTTAAAATAGATTCATCATCCTCTCTGGTAAGTGTTTGACGTTTCAACAGACATCTATGGATTTAACTGATTTTAATAGGCAAGCTCAACAGACCAAAATTCGCATTGCCCATGTGGTGCGGGCGCACACATTGGGTCCCTAACCCACTGATCCGGTGATTTGCACCACCCCTACGCATGAGAGAGTCTCTTGGTACACCATTTTATCCAAGTCTAAAAGTGCAATCACTTATAAACTCGATCATGTCATGTTGCCTAAGCAATGTGGGACTCCACATTCCTAGCAACTATTCCAATAAAATCCAATTCTAATGGGTAAATTTTGAGCATCAATTTATCATTCACCTAATTACTATTTTGAGCGTATGAATACACGATTTTAATCTCGATCTCCTCGTGACAGAGAAACAAATCCATAAAAACTCGTTACTTTTATAAAGTGGGTTCCACTCAAATTTAGACTTCAAAATGTTTTGAAAACCATTTTTTCCAACAGAAAACTTCAGGTTATTATTAATAATAAATGAATTATTATTACTAGCACCAAAATATTTACATCGGGGAAAATATCCTACCCAAAACGTAACAGAAAAATTAAATTGAATGGAACTAAATAGAAGACAAAGACAACAAATATTGAACTTTGTATGTGAAGAATTCGAACTCTACATTATATGTTTAAGTCAGATATGTAATTGTGTTAGAACATACCTACAATGTTCATAATATAAAAAAAAATTGTTAGGTTCTAAGCACATTTAGCGTTTCATAGTTTTACAACCAAAGATAATTATTTACTCCGAAAGTTAGACAAAATGGCATTGTGATGTTGGGTTCTTGGGTGAAAACATGCGATATTTTAGTAGGTAAATTAGCGCCTTAGATTTGGTTGTGATTCATATGAGTACATTCTTTATTTTCTTTATTTTTTTTTAACACGGACATATGAGCGCAATTTGTTAATGCTACACGAGCAGTGATTGAAAAATGTTTTTACTAATATATTATAACTAATAAAGAGCGGACTCGATCTATAAATTTTGTTGTGTATATGATACATTTTTTATTGTTGCGATTAATCGAGAACAAATTGATATATGAGTAGATAATTAATATATCCATTATCAATAGTGAACTTTATCAAATCAATGTGATGACGTATTATCTTGTGATATCGTGTCTTCTTCTTCGAGATTCTTCAAGTTTGTTAACAGAGCTTTTTAGAAGATATTTTGAGCTTCACAGAATAACAAGTTCAAAAATAACTTATGTAAATATTTGGATGATATGTCAGAATAATTTTCAATTCCAAGAAGTGTTTTTTGTCAAAAAAAAAAAAAAAAAAGACATTTAGAAAGAGTTATTTTGAATAGACTTTAAAACTTGTAATATTTTAATATTTTTTAAAATTAGCAGTATAAACTTCATTTTAATATTTTTACTTATTAAAAAATTTTAAAAATTATTTTGACCTTATAAATTCTTTAATTTCAAATAGTTACCGAAAAATCATAGTTTTACTTATCTTTTTTTATTGGCTAAAAATAAAAACTTTGTTAAATGAACCCTTCAAGTTTTTCATTTATCTTGTTTTCAAAAAATCCTTTCACATTTTCCTTTTTTGATAGTAAAATTATAATCTGCAGGACGAAAGATTTTTCTTCGTTTCATTAGTGCCTTTTGACGAGCATTGACATGTCAAACAATCATTGATAGAAATTCTAGTCTTGTGTTTAAAGAAAACGAAGTAATAAGAATATTAACAGTAACAAGAGAGGAAGAAGGAAATGGAGATGACAACACAATGATGTTTAATGTGGATGTGCTTATGTTTACGGATAAAAAAACAAACAATTCATTAGTGAGAAGCACTATAAATGGGCACTCATATTTATACAAGTTTACAAGTATATAGAATTTGATAAGTTTCCTAATACTAATAAACTTCTTCTAAATTATAATAATTACTAATAAATAAAATTTATAATATAGATATTTACATACAAAACAATAACTTTTCCTAATATTAATACTAACTTTCCCTGATATGCCCCGCAAGATGAAGCTTCGATAAATAATAAAATAAATTTAAATAAATAATATTTTCTTTTTTTGCAATTCTCTCTCTCTCTCTCTTTTAACTAATAAAGACGTCGGGGCAAAAGAGCGTAGAGAAGGCATGACAAACATCAAGAGAGGGAGAGAGGGCACTTGGACGTAAGAGGATGGCAATCGTCAGAAAAGGAAGGAGAAGATAATATGCACTTGGGTACAAGGATGACAATTATCAAAAGAGAAAATGGTGCATGGGCACTGGGATGACAATTGTTAGAATGAGACATAATGGTGTAGGGATAGTAATCGTCAAAACAGGACGCATAGCGCAAGAGATCAAAAGATTAGTAACTCGTTTGAGTGTAATCGCTATGATAAAATATTAAATTAGAAAAAAAAAAAAGAAAGAACAACCATAGTTTTTTTTTTTTTTTTTTCGAAACATGAAGCAAAGGGAAGGGGGTAGGGAGTTGGGGAATGAGGGGTTTACGTGAAGAAAGAAGGAGGTGGATGTAGGGCAGAGTGTTTTAGGTTTAGAGGTCTAGTATCTTAATGCTTTGATATCATATAGAAAACTAAATAAGAAGAATAATAACAATAACAAGAGAGGAAGAAGGGAAGGAGCTGAGAACATACGGATGTTTAACATGTGCTTATGTCCACGGATTAAGAGCAAACAATTGAGGAGTATTATGAATGGGCTCTCATACGGATGTTTCCCTAATGTTGTTATCCTAAGTTATAAGATCCTTTTTTTTTTTTTTTAAAGATTCTTTTACAAAGGGTTTTAATGATGTTCCTTTCTCTCTTCAATTGAAGTTGTTTTTTTTTTTTTTTTGAGTACTTAATGCAATAATCTTTCTAGAATTAATTACTATTCTTGACGACTTGTGATTAGTACTAAAAGTTCTTGATTCTAGTTGCCCTCTCTCTATATTGTTTAAAAACAAAGCAAAAGTTGTTTTAGTCATAAGCTCATGATAGCAAATGTTGAATTAATACTAAAGTTAAATTATATTATAGGCAGAAAGTTTGGAATTTAAGCCGAGATCGGTAGCATAATTAAGTCCCTAAAAAAAAATTTAGGAGACTATTATGTCTTGAAATTAGGTACAAATAAACATTAGAAAACTTGAAAATCAAAACAGCTTATGTAATCAATGTAAATATAAATTATGCAAAGTACCATTTTTAATTGATTTAATTTGGACAAGTGTTTGTGTTCTTACATTATGATGGTGATTATTGTTGTCATTATTATTCCTATTATTTTTGTTACTGTTGTTGTTGTTGTTGTTGTTGTTGTTACAAAGTTATAGGCACATGTTAAATTTCTAAAGTTGAATTATAGGCAGAAAGTTCAGAATTAAAGCAAAAATGTATATCATGAAATTAAGTCCTTAAAACATTTTGAGAGATTATTATTTCTTGAAATTTAGAAACAAAACAAATTGGAAAAACTTGATAATAGAAAAAAAATCAAGTAATCAATATTAAATCTATTATACAAAGTAGCATTTCTATTTGTTTTGGCTCATTTACATTATTGAGATCAAACAAGTTAGTTTCACATGACTGATGTGTTCTTTCTTAGATTGAGTAAATTACTTGTTTAGTCCCTAATTAACCTTTTCATGAAGTTGTAATTTGGTCTCACTTTTTTTTTTTTTAAAGCTAAAATCTCTCTAAACTCTTTAAAAGCTTACAAAATTATCCTTTTGTTAATAAATGTTAAAAATTTAACCCAAAAAAAAAAATCACGTGACAAAATTACAACTTTAAGTATGCTGAAACCCAATCCAATCTTGTCTTAAATATGGAATTGATTCGATCATACACGTCATCTAGTGTCATTCCTTTCGTTTAATTATGTCGTGACACTTTGGTTACTGATGAACACCTCCAAAGGTAGTTTATTGTATAAAAATGTTAAGGATGAAACTAGTTATTTACCCTCTTAGATTTTTCTCCTCCTCCTTTTCTCTTTTCTTCTTTCTTCTTTTTTTTTTTAAATTTATTTTTTATTTATTTATTTCCTTAGTTCCCCACACGTATGGACCACTTGTTTATCTAGTGCTTGTCCTTGGGACTCCACCACACGTATGGACCACTTGTTTATCTAGTGCTGGGACTCCATCATATTTACTTTGTATCAAGATAAGAGTTATAGAAGAGTGGGGATTGGTACCTTTTCATGAGTAGGAAGGGCCAGGCCACCTCATGCAAAGAAAAATGCACAATATAATTTCATGCACCTTCCTATGCATTTTCCCATGCGTACTTTATTTGATTTGATTAGATTTTGACACGATTTTGAATTGAAACCATGACACAAAATATTTCCAATAACGTCCCAACAACCTCCACTACACATGTTTTGAGCTGGTCCATTATATTCGTTGACATTATAAATGTGCCGGCTCAACAACGTAGTATTGCCCATAGGGGAAAAAAAAAAAAAACTATTTATGTGTCTCATTATTATGTAGAGTAACATGAAGATCAACATGTATTAAGGAAATTCTCTCACAATTATGTTCAATCAATCACTTTGTTAGAAGTATGAGAGCACTACCGATATCCTTATATTTAGTTTTTTTAAAAAAATTCACCTTATTGGTTATATGATTATCCGAGGATGTTAACTTCTACTTACGTTGTACGTTTGATACTTCTAACTACTTCATAATGTATATTTTTTAGTTTTTTTATAAGCACAATCTAATAATAATTTTATTTCTGACTTCAGTATAAAGTATGAAAATATTGAACATTTTATATACCTACTTATCTATAGAAAATCGCTCCAATTAAGGAATGTACTTGTAGAAGGCCCTCCAATGCTCAAATTAAATCAGGGAAGTAAGAGTAAGGGAGAAAAGAGAAAGTAGCAGGGTTTCAAAAACACTGGGCCTTATACACGGGAGTGGAACGCTATCTTTATATGTGGTTGTCTTAATAATTAGGGTTTTGGGATCTCGTCAAACACGTCTTGATTTCTTTAATTCCATGTGGTTATTTTGTCGATCTAGCTGGTTCCGTGGGTCTTCTGTATTCGTGGTCTCCCCTAAGGGATCCTTCAATTGTGATGATCATTTGGTCGAGCCTAAAGAGGTCTTCGAGGGGTTCTTCATATGTTTCGGCTTTCTTAAATTTTACCTTTTCTTTGACTTCTGAAAGTGATCAAAGTCCTTGGTTTCATACCACCTTGATGGGCACAATTGTAACCAGCTTAGTTCTTGTTGGTACATGTCATAATCTCAACCTATTTGGGGAATTTCCCCAAACAATTATAAAACAAATTATTCTCGGTTTTAAATCTAATTACTAATGAACTAAATTCTTAATTAGTCTCTTCCTTTATTTCTTTGTTGTCAATGGATTGATGGCTTTCAGGGCGATGATAATAAATCTAGATGGGGGAGACGACCAACATGACCGACCCTTGAGATGGTTGAGCCCTACCTCACTTGAGCTTGTGGGCAAAGAAGATCGTCATCTTCATATAGAGATCGGCGAGACGACTACAACAAGCTATTGATGGCATTTTTGGAAGGGGTGGATGAAAACAAAGAAGGCACATGAGAGAGAAGGAGCGAGAAATAAGGGATTTCAAGAGGCAGAGTGTGCTAGAGAGGTTCTAACATCAATTGGTAGTTGAAAAGCCTGAAGTTCCACGTAGGAAAAACACAAGCAAATAAAGTGGTTTGGATATAAACAAGTGATATGTAATACAACTTCCAGATGGGTGAATCTATGTTACTAGCATGTATCACATTTAGCACGCGGGGGCGAGGGCCATTGGACATTAAGGGTGCTTTTTGTGGCACACTTCATATGTACACATCATCGCAAGGAGCTAAAAGAGCTCTCTCATATATTTACTTACTCTTGTCATATTTAATCTAAATTGTCGATTTGTCGGTTATGATTCAATGATCATAATTAAATATTTTCATATTTAATATGGACTATTTGTTAAATAGTTATGATCAAACTATCAAAATTAAATAATTGTTGTCTTACAATTATGTTTGTTGATTAAAAGATGTGTCTATTATAAAAGTTATAGGTTTTCAAGAAAAGACACTTTTTGACTAAAAGTTATGTTTACTGTAACTGTCGCATCAAAACATCAAACTAAGATTAGTTTTCCATCAATAGACTAATTTGTTATAAATTCTCAATATGACACAAATTTTATTTTACTTCTATGTTATATTGATCTACTATTAATTTTTAATTTACTTTAGTTATGATAAAAAATTCTTTATTTTTAGCTAATATAGCATAAACTTTAACTTATTTTTATACCATATTGATTTAATATAATTAATATTTTTTAAATTTATATAATTCAAGTGCTTTATTATCAGTTTTTATTTTTTATTTTTGTCTCCATTTGTCTCAAATCCTTTGCTTTTGGTCTCGATCTTTTATGTACCCAAATAATTTTTCAGTCACTTTCTTAAATAAAGGGTTTGCAAAGCTGAGGGCCTGAGGCTGCCATTGGTGGGGATGGTCCCCTGTCTCCCATTACAGCACCGCCCTCTCACATCGGCATTCACCCATTTGTCCATTGGAGATACCATACCCCACCCACCACACACACACACATACACACACTTTTATCAGTTACTTTTCTAGATATTTATTATTTATTACCCTAATTCCTTTTATTAACCCTTAATATACCATTTCTTAAAAGGAAAAAAAAATCTTAATGATCACGCCACTTTAACAGATATTTTTTGATCATATACAGAAGTTGATGGAAGAAGCATTTTGAGTGGTTTTTGTAGATAAATAGAAGGGTGCAAAGAAAAATTTTGAATAATTAAGGGATAATTTGAAATAGATATATTCAAACAGAATCTAAAAATTATATAAAAAAAAGAAGATTTATTTGGACAGTATTTATGAAACTAATATTGTTTTTATTTTTTGTTATTTTTTTTTGTTTTAAGGAATAATGAAGCATTATTTTTGTTCGGGTGCGAAATAGTTTTCACATGTTTGGTGATGATTTTCCTAGAAAAAAGGATATTTTCCAAAAAATTTTAGAAACTTGATCAAACGCGGCCAGGAGGAAATTATAACAAATTTCAAATAACAAGATGATCAATTAAATTAGGAGAAATACATAGGGCGCCCTTCAGTGAAGGACCTTGTGAAAGGTTTATGTATGTTGTCCAAAATATATAAATAAGAATGCTCTCACATTCAGCAGCCGGACAGGAACGACACTTACAACAACTTATTTTACATCTTGTAATTACTAATTGATTACATTTGTTATATTAAGAACTTTACAACATGTACTATTTAAGATTATCATCTCAAAGGGACAAGAATCAATGCAATAACAACAAAACAAAAAAAAAAGAAAAGAAAGAAAGAAGTTATAATTGTTGCTCCGTATATGTACCGCACTGAGAGCTCTCGTATATATATGTGTGAAAATTTCATTTTATACCTACTTAGGGCGTATTAATTAGTTAGTGGCATGTGTACAAGAAGGACTATCTTTAAATAAAAGAGAAATGATTATTCTCACATATACCCCTGAACTATAAGGTTGCCCTCACTTTGTTTCGTGAATTTTAAAAATTCTCACTCTGCCTTCTGAACTTTGAATTTAACCTCACTTAACCTCTTTTATTAGAATTACAGTTAAAAATAGAAACAAAAAAAATGAGTTTAGTATTGTAATATGGTCTGTCTCCATTTGTTTTTAGCAAAAATCTTAACATATTAAGCTTAGTAAGACTAAAGTTCCCCTATTTTTTTTGTCTGCTTTTAACTTAAATTCTGATAGAAGGGATTCAAGGTAAAATGAGAGTTTATAAAGTTCAGAAGATAAAATGAGAGTGACTTTAAAATTCAGGGTATAAATGAAAATAATCCAAAAAGATATTCAAAGCTAGAGGTGCTCATCAGAGAAATTCTCAATAACCACAAAACAGCTTATTTGAATAAAGCAGGCTCTTAGTATTCGTTAAAGTGGCAAGCTTAGGAATCATTGGGTTGTTGATCGGTCTTGCACATGAAAATCTAGAATTAGTAGAATTCCCCACAAAGGAAAAGTAGTAGCAACTTCCCAGCTAATGCGAAAGGTAAAAAGATGGTAAAGTAGCAGCAGCCCATATGTGTCAAATGTCTGTATGGAATTTATAGCCCAAAATCAATGTATACTAGCTATAAAATATTTATTTATAATATTTACGTTAAGGTCATCCTTTACGTATTTTATATACATATGTAGACATTTTCTTGATTAACCGACTCCACATCCTTAATAATTACATACATAATCTAACGATAATTTCATATATAATTTTTAATATTTAATTAAAAAAAAAAATGAATAAAGCAAACATCAGAAAATTATTTTTGGAACTATATGTAGGAATGTCAATTTTTCAATGATGTAATCTGTGTGCTGTAGCGTCGTTTTCCTTTCGACAGAAACCGTGCCATCGACTTTGGCCACGTTCATAATTTGGTCCACAAACATTTATTTATTTATTTATGTAACATATATAGATTTCATGTTTACTCGCTTATGTTTTTACCAGTACTTTGAAGTCTCAATTGTCAAAATAAATATTTACTAATTATTTTACAAGATTATAACGTTTTAAATGGCAAAAACAAACCAACATATATACATGTAGTGGTCCTCGTGAAGGAAAACAAAAACACGAGCTTTGGCCAAAATAATTGAAGAGAGCCCCACCATCTCTTTCTCCTATTTATGTTCTTATCACAAAAGCATCAATCAATGCGAGTACCACAAAATTAAGCTTACAATTTCCTTATATACACACATTTCTCTCTCTTTCTCTCTCTCTCTCTAGATCTCTCCCCCAGAACCGCATGATGATCATGATCTTGTTCTAATCGATATCAAGAAATGGAATATTTGAACATCATGAATAGTTCTCCATACAATCGAGTTACTCAAACATCAACGTCGTCGTCGTCGTCGTCGTCGACAACGGGCTCTAACCTAAACCGGAGTAGCAATAGTTTTACGAGTGGTCGGAGCAAGAATTTCCATAGTAGTAGTAGTAATGGCAAGTTTGATCATGGCTCAAATAAGAAGCATGGAGATCAAGAAATCAGCGGTGAGATAATTTTGTCATCGGGTGAACTCGATTTGCGGAATCTGTCGAAGGTGATTCTTCCACCTTTGGGTGTCTCCAGCTCTAACCAAATCCAAATTCAGTCCAAAGGATGGATCATTTCCCCTATGGATTCCAGATACAGGTACTTTTTTTAACTATATATCCATGTTCATACACATATATTTTTTTGTAGGAATATATACATGCTCACTTGCATATAGGAATATATACATACACGTGCGCTTGTAAATAATGCGAGCAAAAACTATGTACCAGCTAGCTAGAAAATTCTCTGACTTGAAAAAAATAAAAATAAAAATACTTCACCTAACCAGTGAGCATTTTTAACCATTAAATTTTATTTTTATTTTATTTTTTTTCTTTTGCAAATTTACCTTCAGACATGTCCACTGTTAATATATGTTTTTTTTTAAATAATTTTTTTTAAAATTTTAAGTTATTATAGAAGTTCTATATATTTCTTTTTTGGTTTGTACTTTTTTTCTCTTGAACATTAATACGGTTGTACTTAGTTTAATTTTTTTTAATGGAAAAGCCTGTATTAATTAGTTGTAATTATACTGATTTATATAATCATATTCAAGCTTTTTATATTCCTAAAAAAGATTCAGTATATAGAAATATATATTTTAAAAATGGAGTATATATATAAATATAAAATTAAGGACCTTCATATGTGTTGTCTATGTAATATATATTATATATGAGCACACAATATTGCCGCACCACACATCGAGTATATGTACTTGGGGATGAGATTCCTCCTAGAAATCAGGGAAAATATGGGGGGACCAAAGGCGTCATCAACTTGCATCTATACCTGAAATACATGCATATATGAAAAATAAGTGACGATATCACGAGGAGTCAGTAGAAACCCAAATGCTTGACTATTATATATATATATATATATATATATATATATATGTGTGTGTGTGTACATGTATGTGTGTGCAAAAATAAGTGACAAAAAAATTATAATAATTAAAAAGGAATTCAGTTTGGAGTACACAAAGACAAATGATTGACTACATTATTATATATCATATATAAAACAAAAATAATAATTACTATACACAGAGTATTTTTTTTTCTTTCTTTCTTTTTTTTTAAAGTGAACAAATTATTATTATTATTATTTTAAATTTAGGATCGAAGATTCGAATTCATTATTAATTTATTATATTGTATAGTGAACTCATGTATGAAAATATCTCATGATAAGGTATGCAATGTGAGGGAGTTAATTTGATGGTAATGAATTTGGCAAATGTGTGAATTAGGTGTTGGGAGACATATATGGTGCTATTGGTGGCATATTCAGCGTGGGCATACCCATTTGAGGTGTCATTTCTAAACTCGTATCCAAGGAAACCACTCTACATTGCCGACAGTGTAGTCGACCTATTCTTCGCCATCGACATTGTTTTGACCTTTTTTGTCGCCTACATTGATTCAACCACTCAGTTACTTGTTCGTGACTCCAAAAAAATTGCTCGCAGGTAAATTTCCTATGTTTATATATATTACTCGTTTCTTGCTTGATATTTGATTCAAATATAGTATTTGTATTTTAATATATATGTTTGATTACATAATTATTATTGAAGTTTTCGATATTCTACAAACTCAAATTCAAATTCCAAATTTTTACCTTTTCAAAATCCATACAGTATATTATTATTATTATGATTATTATACTATACAAATATTACTTTTAAAAAAAATTATCAAAATACATATTTAATATAAAAATTAAAATTGAATGAACATCTCAGTATTATATATGATTATGATCCAAATGAATGCCTTTTTTTTTTTTTTTTGAAGTTAAAGTTTAGTTTTTTTCGGTTATTTCATTTTATTTTATATTTTTGGCTTGAAAATTCAGATTATTGTGGAGCCTATATATGTGGCAAGAGTAATAAACTTCGTTCTTTGCAAAAAAAAAATTAATAATAATAAATTCGTAGCCCTGTTTGATTATTCTTTCTCATATACAGTGAAAGTGGGGGAAAAAAAAATCCCTTAAAAAAAGTTATTTTGGACCTCTCTGCAAAGAGACTTAAAAAAAAAAGGTAGAGCATTATTGTTGTGAGATAGACACGTATCCTTATCATAATTGCATAATATTTTTTTCCCTAAATATCTGCGTCTTTGTGGACATGGTATCAACTAAAGGACACCGCTTTCACACTTAACAATTCTTTGTTGTTTTGTTTATGTACCAAGCAAACTATAATTACCCATAATCACTTACTAAAAAGGGTTAACGACTATTTTGTTGTAAGTAAGTTCGAGTCAGTTAAATGAAAGTTACCTAATCATAGCTAGAAGAAATTATTATTAATTTTTTTAATAAATGTAACTTTCACTTATTAAAAAGAAATGAAAATACTTTTAATTTCAAACTTGTGAACTCCTGCCTATATTCTTCGCCTCTCTCCTGTTTAGCTAAGCCAGTAGATCCAAACTTATGACAAGATTATCCATGGATAATCTATTCATATATCTCTACATATCTATTTATATATTAGAAAGGAGAATAAATTTTGAGGGGGGAAAAAAGAAAGAAAGGAGAATAAGTTCTCGAAATCTAAATTTTAGTTTAACCCTTTGTTTTTTCTTTCATTTTTTGGTCTAAAATTTATTTTATTTTATTTTATTTTTTCATTTTTTTCTTTTATTTTTTCATATTGTTCTACTTCTTGTCACGTTAGTCCTTTTATCTTTTTGTCTTTTTTCATGCCTCCTTTTTTTTTTTTTTTTCATTCCTTTGTTTTTATTTTTTCCCTCATTTTTTTTTAAATTTTGATCCTTTTTTCATATAGAAATATATATTTTTTCATTTTAGTTCTTTCATCTTTTTGCACTTTTTTTTTCATGTCTCCATTTTTTTAAAGTATTTTTTTTAATTTCTTTTTATTTTTTGGTCTTTTATTTTTTTATTTTTTCATATTGTTCTTTTTTTTCCCCTTCATTTTAGTACCTTTTCCTTTTCGCCCTTTGCTTCATGTTAGTCCTTTTTTTAGTTTTTTCTTAAGTTTCTTTTTCTACTTCTTAAATTTGTCTCATTAAATTATATTATATTTTATTTTTTTTATTCAGATAAATTTTATCAAATATATCAAACTTATCAAGATGACTAAGCATGTGTTATACACATGCATTCAACTAATATAAATATATGAATAGTTCTGTTAACACACCCCATTTTACTTTTGACACACTTCTTCAACTTAAATTATTATCACAAAAAGGCCCTTAAGTAAAATGACAAAAAAGAACAATATTTTAATAGAATTAAATTACATAACTATAGTTAGAAAAAATACATTCTTGCTATTTTTGACTTAATCTAAAATCAAAATTCTAATTTCTCTAATTCTCAAAAATAGAACTCTGTTTAAAAATTGGGTAGAAAACACTTCAATTTTTTTAATTAATTAAAATCATTTGTATTTATTGTTTTGTTTATATGTATAACATAAAATAGATAAATTTTGATACAAAATATTATACACACACACACATATATATATATGTTTGTAACATTCTACTTTTTCTAACAATAGTTTTAATTTACATCTTTTTTGATAGCCGTTTTTACTCTTGTATATATTATACATCTTTACTTCCATCAAAAAATAAAAATACAAATTATACAGATTTTACTATAGTTACTATTATTACAGTATTATCAAAGGTTTGTCTTCTTTTTTAAAACTTTTTTCTTGAAAATTTTTAAGGTAATAAATGGAATAGAAAATATATCATTTAAAAGAAAATTATACAGATCTTAAGATAGCTACTATTATAACAGTATTATCAAAGGCTTGTCTTCTTTTTTTTTTTTTTTAATTTTTTTCTTGAGAATTGTTTAAGGTAATAAATGGAATAGAAAATATATTCGTTTAAAAAATAAATAGTAAATTTATTATTTTTTAAATTCTAGTTTGCTGCGTAAGAAAGTGGGCTTAATTCCAAAAGCTAAACAACAAGAAAAAGAAAAAAATGATGGGTGTGAAAAGATAATTTAAAGTATTGGAATAGTATTTTTTAGGAAAATAATTAAGGGTAATTTTGGAAATATGGGGTGTGTATTACGTAACTTTAATAATTTTAAAATTAAGAGGGGCGTCTATTTACAAAGAAGGTGTGAAGCGGAAAAAGGAGTGTGTTAATAAAACCACTCTAAATAAATATCTACACACACACACACACACACCACAGAAAAGGAGGGAAAAAAGAAGAGGATCATGGTGGTCTAAGGTCTTATCTTATATATGGACAAGTGGAATCCATAATGGGACAAATAATAATGAGGCTAATTAGTGAAATTTATATGATGTGATATTTTTGGTAGGTATGTGTCAACATGGTTCCTCATGGATGTGGCATCCACCATTCCATTTGAGGCACTCTACTTGTTGTTCACTGGCAATAGGAAAGTCCCTCCCTCTTGCTACCTCTTGGGAATGCTCCGGTTTTGGCGACTTCGACGAGTCAAGCAATTTTTCACCAGGTTAACTTTACTATCCTTTTTTTTTTTTTTTTTTTAAATTATTCTTTAATTTCTTTTAGTTTTACCATCCCTACACCCAAAATAATATATATATATATATATATATTATTTCTCACTTGGCAGGCTTGAGAAGGACATCAGGTTCAACTACTTTTGGATCAGATGTGCCAGACTTTTATTTGTAAGTATAATTGACTAAATTACATGAAATTATATATAAAAAGGCCAAGTACATTCAGGAGCCGTAGCTAAAAGCATCTTTCATAGGACAATTGTCACTGTTTATGGACCTGAACCTGGTGATCTATATGAAGCTTGGGTGAAATTAAGTGGAGGTCTGAACTGACTGATATTAAAATATCAGTGGATGAGTTATGGTTAAGGGTGAAATGCCACTTGAACCTAGAGCTAACCAAGAAAAAGAAGGCGAAAATGTTCATCACAGTCTAAAATGTGTGTATGCAGGTGACATTGCTGTTGGTTCACAGTGCCGCATGCCTTTACTATCTGCTGGCCGATTTATATCCGCATGAAGGAAAGACATGGATTGGAACTGCAATTCCGAATTTCCGGGAGACTAGCCTTTTGATTCGGTACATTTCAGCCATGTACTGGTCCATCACCACCATGACAACCGTCGGTTACGGTGATCTCCACGCGGTCAACTCCGTGGAAATGATCTTCATCATATTCTTCATGCTCTTCAACCTTGGCTTTACTGCTTACATCATTGGCAACATGACAAACTTAGTCGTTGAAGGAACCCGCAGGACTATGGAGTTTGTGAGTGTTTTGCTTAAAATATGCTTACAGTTGTTCGAGCAGTAATATTTAGCTATGTACTTTGAACTTGAAAATTTACTGAAAATGTTGTCCTTTATTTTTATTTTATTTTTTTTCCTTTTCCTTTACGGTTTAAAGAGGAATAGCATCGAATCAGCGTCAAATTTTGTGTCGCGGAATCGGTTGCCTGCAAGGTTAAAAGACCAGATATTGGCTTATATGTGCTTGAGATTCAAGGCGGAGAGTTTGAATCAGCAGCATCTGATCGAACACTTGCCGAAATCAATTTGCAAGAGCATATATGAGCACTTGTTTTTGCCAACGGTGGGGAAGGTTTATCTTTTCAAGGGTGTCTCGAAAGAAACACTTTTGCTTCTGGTAACCCGCCTTACTTTCTTCGTTTTCTGATATATACACACATATATATATATATATTAAAAGAGAGATTTGTGCATATATTGAGTGTGAACATATGTACCGGCAGGTTGCGAAGATGAAGGCAGAGTATTTACCACCAAGAGAAGATGTCATAATGCAAAACGAATCACCGGATGATGTCTACATTGTCGTCTCTGGTGAAGTGGACATAATTGATTGCGAAATGGATAGAGAGCAAGTTGTTGGGACGACTCTAGAGCCAGAGCACGTCTTTGGAGAATTCGGCGCTCTTTGCTGCAGGCCACAAGCCTTTACTTATCGGACCAAGACTCTTTCACAGCTTCTGAGAATTAAAACCGCTGATTTAATCGAAGCGATGCAGTCCAGGAAAGAAGATAACCTACAAATTCTCAAGAACTTCCTTCAGGTGATTCTTCGATTTTCGCTCACTCTTTCTAGTTTTCAAAGACTAAAATGAATCCAAATGATACATAGCTTATGTTTCAATTGCCTTACCCGCAGCATCACAAAGAGCTTCAGGATGTGAAAATTGGAGCAGTACCGGTTGAGGGCGGCGAAGAAGAGGGTGATCCGAGCATTGCGGACAATTTGTTGACCGTCGCTAGAACGGGAAACGCCGCTCTTCTGGATGAGCTTCTCAAGGCAAAGCTCGATCCCGACATTGGAGACTCCAAAGGAAAGACTCCTCTGGTAGGTGTATATGTTCGAAACATAACGAAACGAAGCAACAAAAATCTAATATAAGTTACAGAAACAAGTAAACATTGATTTCCAACTAGAGTCTCTTAAATTGAGAAATTTCGTTTCTGTGGTAAATGTGTTAATTTTTCTACTCCAAATACACCAGCACATAGCGGCATCAGAAGGGCACGAAGAATGCGTGTTGGTGCTCCTCAAGAATGCATGCAATGTACACTTGAAAGGTGAAATTCTTCAACTTCACGCCGAATTTCTTTGTTTCAGTTGTATAAAATTTTCAAATTCTTGAATCAAAATTACCAGAAGTATCCGTTTCATGTCGTGTTCGTGGCAGACAATAATGGAAACACGGCATTATGGGATGCTATAGCAACAAAGCACCATACCATATTCAATATCCTCTACCACTTTGCCGTCCTCTCCGATCCATACGTCGCTGGCGAGCTTCTATGCACGGCTGCAAAACGAAACGAGGCCACGGTGATGAAGGAGCTACTGAAATATGGACTAAACGTGGACTCGAAGAACCACCACGGGATGACTCCGGTACAAGTAGCGATGGCGGATAACAATGTGGACATGGTGAATTTGCTCGTGATGAATGGAGCGGAGGTCGTCAATGCGAACACGTACGAATTTCCTTCGACGACTCTGACCGAAATGCTGCAACAGAGAGAGGTCGGGCACCGGATTCACGTGCCTGAAACGGTGCCGGACGAAGTTCTATCGATGCTGCATGAAGCGGAGAAGAAAAAATCTGACGGCATGAATTGTGCTAGGGTTAGTATATACAGAGGTCATCCAGTGGAGAGGAAAGAGACCGGCTGCAAAAATCCTGGGAGGCTAATTAGGCTGCCAAGTTCATTAGAAGAGCTCAAAAAAGTTGCAGGTGAATATTTCTCTTTTAATGTTAAATTGCTCATTTCTTCTCTAACTTTTTTGCCAAATTACGATTTTATTCTCAACTTTTTTTTTTTATCGCTAAAATATATCTTTAAACTTTTTAAAATAATGTAAAATGATTCTTTTTTTAGTTAGTAGATGTTAAAAATTTTATAGAAAATATTACGTTAATCTCATATGATACACTATTTAAGAGTAATTTAAAAAAAGAATTTAAATAATTCAACTTACATGTATTATACACGTTATTTATTTAATCTTATTTTAACTTTTTTTTCTTAACTAAAAAGAAATAAATTGTATCCTTTTAAAAAATTTAGAGACTTTTTAACTATGAATAAATAAATAGCATCGTGGCTCAAATCATAATTTCGTAAAAAATTTTGAAACCAAACGAGTAATTTACCTTTTTGTTTTTCCTCCTTAACATGTTATGATAAATTACACCTAAAATTTTTTCAATATTTAGTTTAATAAATTACCTCTTGCAAATTTGTAACTTGATTTTTTTTTTTAAACACTTCAAACAGGTGAGAAGTTTCGGTTGACTTGTAAAGAGATGATTGTAACAAACGAGGAAGGAGCAGAAATTGATTCAATTGAAGTGATTAGAGATAATGACAAGCTTTTCATTGTGGAAGATAACTAAGATCCAATATTTGACCATTAAGTGTTGATAATTAATGTGATGGAGAAGTTAAGTGTTGATAATTAACGTGATGGAGAAGTTAATTACCACTCATCAAAGTAACATTTCTTCTGTATTAATTAGCTCCTTATATATATATATATATATATATATGTATATATATATATGAGTATTTGGGAACGTGCCTAAGGCACGTTCTCCCCTAATTACAAAAGGATTTTACATTCATATGAATCTACTAATATATATAAATATATATATATATATATCTCAAGAATATGTCAATAAAAAATATATACACATTCTATCTATGATTTCTTTTTATGAAGATATACAAATAAGTATATATACTAATATAATTTAAAGTTAGGCTTCAATTTTGAACAATTATGAACTTACACCAGCCAACATAAAATCTGTAAATTTTTTCTTATTATATTGTGCTGTGATGACTTGGAAAGTATAGAAAGGTAATTTATTAACTAATATTTGAGATTTGTCTTTGATCTTTTGTGAAATATTTCTCCATACATATTTATAAATTTTTACTTCTATAGTTCTTCTCGATTAAAAAATCGGGTAGAATAAAAAAAAGAATGCCAATCCACCTAAACAATTATCTATCTGTTTCAAAACAATATCACGAACGTAAAACTTAAAATGCAATTACATTTTTTAAATTTGATTTAATAATTTGCTTACGCTATTTAATTGTTGTCTAGCATAATCCGGTAGGCTTTTTTTTTTAATTTGATGTTCATAAGTAGGGATATTTGTGCTAAGACAAGGCAAAGTAAAGCAATAAAATGGAGAGCGATTTGGATTAGAAGGCAACTAGAATGCATATTGTAGCTTGTAATACAGGGTAAAAAAAATGTAAATCGCTAGGAAATAAATTATGACGTTATATACTCAGATTTACTAGGAAGAGCATGCACAATTATTCGTGAAATTCATTACGTGCAATTCTGTCCACATTCTGGTCAAATGATGAAACACCACATAAAAATTTGTAGTAGAAAGGCTACTAAAATGATTGCATGAATAAAATTACACAATTTTTATAATAGTTAATATAGGGCGGAACTAAAATCACAATGAAATAAAATCAAGTACACTTCCATTCACTTGATAAACAGTTCGACGGTTCTTTATCAATACATATCTAAACATGCCATTTGATGGTTCGTAAAACAAATTATAAGACCATAGTCCACTCGGTCTGCTAGTGTTTTTCTGACTTTTTATTAGCTTAACAAACGAGACCAAAAAAAAAAAAAAAAAAGAGACAGAGAGAGAAGAAGAAGAAAAGATGACACTTCAAGAACCAGAAACAAGTTACTTTCCAATAGGTGAAAGATCATAAGCATTTAGCAATGGGAATCAAGTGCAACTCATCTTTTATTCTAACTGTTATGCCAAATGACTCAGTCATGTCCAGTTCTTCATGTTTCAATCCATTGGGGAGCTTCCAATCAAAATGACACAGCAGCATTGCAAGAGGAAGCTCAATGTTGATCAGGCCAAATGACATGCCGGGGCATATTCTCCTTCCAGCACCGAATGGGATGTACTCAAAATTTGTTCCTTTGTAGTCAATATGGCTATCAATAAACCTCTCCGGTATAAAACTCTCGGATTCAGTCCAATCTGTAGGATCTCTTGCAATAGCTCATGCATTAACCATGACCCTGGTTTTCACAGGTATCTCATAACCATTAATCTCACACTTCTTTCCACATACTCTTGGAAGTAACATAGGAGCAGAAGGATGAAAACTTAGCGTCTCTTTGACAACAGATTTTAAATATGTCATCTCGCTAATGGCTGTTTCATCAATAGATCCCTTTTTTCTGAAGACTTCTCTCACCTCATTTTGGACTTTCTTCATGACCCTTGGATTCTTATCATTAGTTCTGACATTGCCCAATCCAAAGCACTAGCAGATGTCTCTGTTCCAGCACCAAAGATGTCCTGAACAATATAAGTGACTGACGTTATCTCATTGAAAGTTAGTACTCCAAATTCTAATGCTTGTAAAAATGCTGTTATCTGGTTGAAAGATGGCTTACTTAATGGATATAAAAATTCTAACCTTGAATTTAAAGACTGCAAGCTGTCTATTTAAGCACAGCAACTTGAATCTATAAGCATGTATATATATGTTGATAAGTTTATTGAAGCCTAATTGATTGAGCAACTCATGGAACAAATATATGTTTCGTACAGGAGTATACATAATATGAATAAAGCGCAGGATAGGTAGGTGTGTACTTACAAAGATTATTGCTTTGAGATTGTCTGTTGTTAGGGAAAATCCAAGGTCACGGTTATGAAACTTGAGAAGAACATCTACCAGATCTTCTGTGACTGTTTCACTTTCGCCACTTTTTGTTGTTGGTTTCTCCTTTCTATGCTCCTCAAGGATGTTATCTACCATCCTGTCAGTCTTTTGGCGCAGCTTCTCAAGTTTAGCCCTCGTACCGAAGATCAGAGGATCAAGAAAACTGAAAGAAGGAAACACATCCGCAAGATCAAACCCCGATCCTATCTTCGTAGCTTCCATCACGATCGATATGAACTCCTCTTGATCCTTGTTTTTCTTACCAAAGGCTGCTCTTGCCGTGATGGTATAAGTTGAGGAGAAGATTCTTTCAGTAAGATTGATTGTAGATCCGACGGTTGAAGAAATCCATTTTACAAGATTTTACATCTCTTCTTCTCTAATGGGTCTAAATGATTGAACCCTCTCCACGCTCAAGAGCTCCTGAGTGCAAATTTTTGGCAGTTGTCTCCAATAATCGCCATGCAATGTCTGTAGAATTAAATATCACGATGTCTGCAAGTAGAATGGAGGGCCTTGATGCGAAGATGGCATCATGAGTTCTCATCACCTCTTTGGCAGACTCCGGCGACGAAACTATCAAAGTTGGAACCTGTCCAATTCGTAAGGACATCAAGGGTCCATATTTCCTGCCCAAGTCTCTTAACGCATGACGGGGCAAGGAGCCAAGAAGCTGGTGCAAATTTCCTATGATGGGCAACTTCCAAGGTCCGGGTGTAGTTTCGATCATTTTAAAAAATTTAAAATGTTATTCAATTGATCTTTTTTTACCTAATGATTTAATTTTTTAATAATATATCAAAATATAATTAATTAAATATTATCTGAGATTCTCAAAATTGAATGAAAAATGTAAATCGACACAATACCACGACTAACCTGAAATTGTTCGAAATTGAAAGGATAAAAGTATTAAGCTCAATGGTCATGTTCCCAAATAGCCCTGGGGATGTGTGCCCTTGCAGTATATGGGTCTGCCACTCAACCATGGTATTTAAACCATCGGTGTTAGTCATTCTTCCATTAATAGTGATAAGCACTTTGTGCTTTGCGTAAGATGACATCGAGGACTCTTGAGGTCTATGTCAAAACATCCCTACTTTTCAAATTTTTTTTTTAAGAGTATTGTTACGAAGCGAAAGACTGTGGTAGAGTTTTATTTATATATTAATAAAGTATATTTTAAAATTGTTAAGATACAATCAAATAGTTAAAATATTATTTATATATAATAATTAAAATACATCTTATCTCGTATTAGTATAGATTAATAAATTAAAAATAATTATAAAATAAATTATAAAAAAAATAATATCGTTTATAGTTTACGGCATTGGAGGGAGAGGGGGAGTTCCTGGGCAAGCGGGGGTGTTGGGGGGACGAGTGTCTAGTCACTGTTTTTTGGGCTGGTAGTCGGCGGGGAGAAGGGTGCGAATCTGGCTTGGGTGAGGGGGGGTACGCATATCTGTTTGGGTGGGATCTGGTCTTCATCGGTGTCGGAGGAGGGAGCTTTAGATCTGGCATTAGAGGGGAGGGTTCGTCACCAGTGTCGAGGGGGGGGGGGGGGTGGGGGGTCGGTGGGCTCATCGCCTGCGTCGAGGAGAGACTTCTTCGTCAATGTCGGGGGTGGGGTATGCATATTTGGTTAGGGGACGGGTGTTCATCGCCAACGTCGAGGAGAGTGGTGCCTACCACTAGCCAAAGGTTGGTTTTTTTAATTTTCATTTTTTATTGTTATTTTTTAATTTATTAGTCTTTACTAATACGAGATAAGATGCCTTATAATTATTATACACAAATAACATTTCATCCGTTTGATTACATCTTAACAGTTAAGAAATGAACTCTATCGATAGGAAATAGAAATAAGGCTACACCACAGATTTTCCCTGTTATCAGTAAGGAATTAAAAAAAAAAAAAAACATGAATAAATTTTTTTACCTTTAACTTTCAGACGAATATTGCTTCTTTATGTCTTCTTATACGTCAATATTCATCTTAAGTTTGGCTAGTTTTATGCACATTTCTTTCCAATTAGGCATATTGAAAAAGAATTTCCCTGGAAAGCCTGCATGTTTAATTTTTATTTATTTTATTTTATTTTTTGTGTGTGTGGATAAAAACATGCAATTTCTATTGGCTTCTCTTTCTGTTTTTGTGTGAAACCAGCATAAGGATTTACGCTTTAAATGAAAAAGGAAAAACCCGTTAGATAACGTTGTATTTACTTCATTTAAATTTATAATCTTACTAAGGGCAAAGGCATAGGGCTTGCTTGCTTTGTTCTCATTTGGCAGTACTCAAAGAGCTTTTTCCCTGTAACTGGTCCACCCCAAAAGCTGTGTACCCATCAAAATAAAAATAAATAGATGGGGCACATGATGTACTTTTTTTTTTTTTCCCCTCTCTCTCTCTTGTACTAGCGCAGCTACAAATGTGTCTTCACAAAATTCCATTCTCATTCATATATATATATATATATATATATATATATATACATGTGTGTGTGTCTATACAGTCTGTATGATAGAACCATTTGAATGATAACATTTTGAAAAAAGCAAATACTTGAATGAAAATGTAAATAGAATCATTTAAACTGGTGCTTATTGGATGTTTGCAATAAGAAAAGAGAATTTTGAACAAAGTATTTGAAGTAGGATATGGATAGTGCTTTGTTTATCTTTTTGCTATGAACGCATAGAAAAAAGAATCATCTCAATTTATTTGAAATGAGAAGATTATGACATTTTGAAACTTAAATAAAAGATAGAAAAAAAGTTTTGTTTGAAGAGAACTCAAATAATGTCAAGTTTAAGAGGTGACTAACATTTTATTTTTTTTTTCCCCCTTAAATAGCCAAATGGACCGTTTGGCATTATTTGAATGGCATTTCAAGTACTATGTTACCAAATGTTAATTTGACTCGTCAATCCAAATAAAATGACATAAATACTAGTAAATGGTTAAAATCAATGGAGGGATATACATGTGAAAATTTTAGTGTCAAAACTAGAACGTTGGGTCCAAGAGAGGGTCTTAATTTGGAACCTTCAATCATCTATATTTGCACAATCCTGCTTAACCCATATATATCATTATTGTTTCTAAAAAGAACCAAACCAAAACAATGATAGTAATGATAGTTGTAGTAATGATAACAATAATAATAATAATAATAATTTAGAGCAACTTATGTATTGGAATAAAAAGCCGAAAGAGAAAAAAAAAATGTAAAGGAACAAAAAATTAAAAAGAAGGCAAACATGAAGCAAGCAGCCCACAGTCCAAAGAGGAACCAAATCAAAATGGAAGAATGGGAAGTAGAATCTAATTAATTAAAGTGGTCAAACTTTTACAGCCCTACCGATATCAACATTCTTGCTTAGTTCATTTTCCTTATTAATATATACATGCATATATATTGCATTTGACCGATCATATTCACACACACACACACACACACACATATGTATACACTTTTCCAAGAAAGGACTAGCAAAAGCATGATGGTAGAAAACATGAGAAGAAATAATGATGAAATTTCATGTTGCCTTTCCTTGAAGACTGAAAAGAAAAAGCAAATAAGAGGGAAGAAAAGTACTTGGAATAAGTTGAGTAAAATGGTTGAGCCCAAGAAGGCCTAGTACTTCATCTCTTCTCTCTCTATATATACACAATCTATAAAGAGAAATAGAGTCACTTGTGACTAAGTAAGGGCTTTCACTCATAATAAACTTTTTTTTTTATTAATTTTACCTCTAAAAATTTTATATTCATCTCATTTTATCCCTATTGAAAATTGATTATTCCTACGTAAGTCTATTTAAATAGAAGACTGACTTCGTCAATGTCTAGATAAATATAATTGCTCACCAATATGCCATTATTACCCCATTTAACAATGAAAACAAGCAGATTCGCAATCATCCCCTCCACCCTATAAGAAACACCCATAATTGCACCCAACAATACTCTTAGTTCACATTATATATATATATATATATATATATTTATATATATGCGTAGATAACTGAGCTCCTAAAAACCCTACCTACTTAGTTCTTTGTTCCTCTTTTCCACAATATATATACACACACACACACATACATATCTATCATTCTCCCTCATTCATTAAACCAACCATATAGCAATATACACCACTCCATCCTTTTTTTTTTTTTTTTTTTTTTGTCAATTTTTGCAATATTACCCTCCATGATATGGATCCAAATTCAAGCACAACAAATTCCGTTAGTGGGTTTTACAATCTCCTCACTCGTGAGCTCAACAATCTCCACCAATCTTTGCTGATCTCCCACAACAACAACAACAACAACAACAATTTCAGTTCCATCCAGTTCCTTCAACAGGTGCTCTCCTCTCTTCAGTCCTTCAATTCCCATCTCACCATTTTGGTTCAGAATCTCCACTTGCCCACCGGCGAGAAATGGCTCGATGAGTACATGGATGAAAGCTCCAGGCTCTTGGAAGCCTGTCAAGTCCTCAAATCCGGTGCCTCTGCCATCGAAAACTACGTCGCAAGTGGCGTCAATATAGTCTCCTCTCTTGATAATTACCATCATTTCAATTCTGCAATTTCTCGCCAGGTTAGTAAAATATAAAACTATTATTGACCTTTCTCCTAACAGCTTAAATTTTTGAGATATATTGATAAACTAACATGTTGCAGATTGGTACAAATTTTTTTTCCCATATTTGTAAAACTATAGTAAAGTGTGAAATATATCTAATGTTGGTGAATTAATATTTTTGGTGTTAGGTTGTCCGGGCAATAAGTATTTTCCAAAGGGAAACTCTAGGGTTGGAAGAGGACAATAGGGTTTTGATGGAAACAAGAATTCAACAATTGTCACTTTGTCATGATCTTAATGGGACTGATGTTCCGATGGATTCGAAGTTCAATGGGTTCAGTGGTTTTCGCGGTGTTCTTCACGCAATGCGGAAAGTAAGCTCGTTCCTTTTGCTGATCCTCTTCAACGGGCTTGTGTTTTATTCTCCCGAATCATCAAGTTTCAATCAAGGAGATTACGAAGCAAATGCAATATTTGGCTCTACCGGATTCATGGTTTCAATGGCTAGATTGAGGCAAAGAGTAGCAAACGAGATGGAGCGGTTTGATGGGCAGTCCGCCGGAGTCCTCCTTTACGAGTTCCGAGAGTCGAAAACCGCAACGGAAGAGGTGAAATTTGAGATGGAAAGAATGGTAGGGTTTGAAGAATCAGAAGATGGTAATAATGATGATGATTATGATGGTAGGGAATATAAGATTGAGAAGATGAGAAGAGGGGTTGGGGTGCTGAGAAGTGGGGTTGAGACTATAATTGGACAACTTGATGATTTCTTTGATGAAATAGTTGAAGGAAGAAAAAAGCTTTTAGACATGTGCTCTTCTCGTAGGTAGACAGTTTGGTACATATGCAGCTAAGCCCTAGTTAGTCCAAAAAATATATATATATTTTATGAAATCAAGCTCCCTCTTTTGCATCTTTTGCATCTCGTTTTAAGCTCACGTCTAAAGTTTTTTTTTTTTTTTTCTACAATTTACCGATTTAATTGTGAGTTTGAATCTACACTTCAAAAAATAATAGAGAAAAAGAAGTGGAAAAACAACTATGGTGTACTTGGAAGACGCATTCACTTTATATTATATTTCAATTCAATATAATGTGTATTTGATTACCTCATATAGTACAAATATATTTGATCATAACACCTACTCATTTACTATTCATCCATTCACTTTTTAAATTTATTTTGATCAATCACATCACATATTCTCTCTCTTTTTCTCAAAACCACTAATTAAAATGACTATTTAAGTGTAAACAATCTAAAAACACATTTTATTTAAATACAATATAAAAAAAAAAAAAAAAAAAAGACATCCAAACGGATTTTATTCCAATATAATATAAGAAATAAATGTGTCTTGCAAGAAGACCATTACTTGGCTAAGGGCCGGAAATATAAATGTTATGACTTACCTTTTTTTTTTTTTTTTGGTCAATACGTTTGCTGCTTTTTCTATATTTCCTTTTCGACTTTTTTTTTTTTTTATCTCTTTATTAGCTTTGCAGCTATATACAGTAGTGATGAAAGCTTCTTTAAGGGAGCATTTTCCTGGGAAATCCAAAAGGGGAAAAATTCCTCAGAAGAATAAAGAATATGATTCTTTCTTTGAAGATAAAGCAGTTTACTATTATTACTATTCAAAGATAGGAAAAACAAAAAGAATATGTAAATAGCCCAATATATATATAGCGTCAATGGGAAGCGAAGATTTTATTATTATTTTTTGTAAACCATATATATATATATATATGACAGATTCTTCTCTTTAAAGAATGGAAAAGATAATTCAGGATAAGTGGAAATTGATGCTTCTTTTTTATTTTGTCTCATAAGTGCTGAAGCCACTGAGAAACTTTGAAGTGTACATATATTTAACTAATAATGTGTATGAAATTATATGTAAATCACGCTAAGTATGAATTTGTTATGGTTAATTGAAATAAAACCTTGTCTCTAATTTCTCAAGGTCGAGATAAAAAGTTAATCTAGTAGTTAAAAAATAGCTCCGATTGGTATTATAAAATAAAAGATTTTACGAGTAAAAGCTTGAAAAAAAAATTTATATACACACTGTAAAAATTTTATTCATATATATATATATATATATATATATAGCTAATAATAGCTAAAACGTCGAATATATGATAACTCTCTATATAATGAGCAGTAGCACTGAAAGAAATTGGTTGTTGATGATTTCAGGCAAAGACAAGGAGAGAGATCCTCCTTTAATTTTGTCAAGTTAAAAAAAAAAATTGAAGAAGAAGAAGAAGAATGATTACACCAATAAAAGCAGATTATGTTACCTGCCAACAAGACAATGTATTGCGAAGAACATCAGACACCGACACATTTCTTTCGTAATTAACAAGATATATTTGTATACATGTATATATCACAAGAGACTAGAGAGAGAGAGAGAGACCCGAAACCTTTTTTTTTTTTTTTGGCCATTTCTGGTTCTCAAATTGTTTTTCTCTTCAATCTCGGTTACAAAAAATATTTAAAAAAAAAAAAAAAAAAAAAGCCTCATGGCAAATTATATGAAGTTCAGAAAAGGGACTCCTTGAGGCTCGAGGCATGATTTAAATATATATATATATATATGTGTGTGTATATATATATATATATATATGTCCCGTTAATATAGTGTAGCTTTCAAGCCAAGTATACATCTACACTTGGCATAAAGAGCCCTGGCAACCTTTGCTTGCCTTTGAATATATATTTGAAACCGGTACCTCAACAAAAGTTGCACCAAATTATTATGGCTCAAATGAAAATAAATTAAGTACGACTTATTGTTAGTAACCAAATAATTTTAGCTATTTATAGTTCAATTCTCCGCTTTGCTCCTTTACTTTTCTGTTTATTTATTTATTTATTACCTTTTTTTTTTTTCCTTTTGTGGCTACTGATAGCAGTATTAATAATACTGTTTAGTAGTGATGTGTTTGATTAAGTTCTTGGTCGACTTCCCTTATTAATAAGAAATAACTAATGTTTTTGTTGAAAATATATAAACAATAAACTGCAAACATAATCTAATAGTACTTTCATACTTCACTGTATTATAATATGTTGACATAAATGAAGCTAAGGCTGCTCCCAAATCTTTTTTTTTTTTTTTTTTTTCTTTTTAGCTCACTCTCACACATACACACACATATATATAAATTCATATATAGTTCCCTTAAGTTCTCCTTAAATTGTTCTTTATTCTTTTAGCCTCCCACATTAAACATTTAGAACATCATCAAATATATTTATATTTTTTTATACTAAATATAAATTGAAATTAATAGTTACATCATTAAAAAAAATCTTATTGAGATATTTTCCTTAAAAAAAAATTATATATATATATATATAATAAGTTAAATTGTATTGAATCTTGACTTCGTCATTGGGTTTCGAGTTTGAATTCCGTTCTTCAAGTTCAGAAAGAAACAATAAATAAAGAACAAATCTAAACTATACATTATGTTTTCTTACTTACATAAAGCAGTGCTATATATATATATATATATATATGCTTTTTTATGGCCTGATCTCGTATGATAAAAAGTAAACTTGTCTTCCACTCACATAATGTACTAACTAATGAGCAGCGCCCAAAATTTGATAGTACAGCACTAAGCTAGCAAGATCTGCCCTTTTCAAGAGAGAGATACATACATATATATATATATATATATATATATTTATATACACAAAGTCCTTAGTGAAGAATATGAACCAAGAATGAAGTTACGACACTAATCTATTTGCACTTGAGAGGAAAAAGAAAAATGAAACAAGAATTGATGCCATGTTTGGTAAGAGGTCTGAAAAATAAAAAGGAATAAATATTAAAATACTTAGATAAAGAAAATAAAAAAGGAATGATCAGGGAGGTTTTCTTTTATATTTTTTGGTAGAAGATTAAAAATAAAATAAAAGAAAACATCTAATTTAATGTATTATACAATTTTAACTTCATATAAATTAGAAACTAATGAGTAAAATATAAAATTGTTATTTTACATGTAACTTATAATGTCAAATTTTTCTTTTCAAAATTGAAATGATTAAAATATGGTGAATCTTATAGAGTTACTGCTTCATTACTTCTCATTTTCTACTCAACTAAACAATCTCAAATTACATTTTCCTTTCTAAAGCCTCTCCTCCAATTTTTTTCCTCCTCCTTTCTACTCTACCAAGCATAGGCTTAGGTATCAAATCCTTTTTTTTTTACCCCGTAGTATAGCCATTGGGTAGAGATTTTGTGCCTTTGCAAATGTGGAAACAGATCCTATCTGGTATATGTATGCATTGTAATTTTTCATAGAGATTCTTAAGAGTTGGGATAGTAAATGAGTAATCATTTCGGTTGTGAAACAATGATGGAAAAAGTGGGCTAATAGAACAGTGAGAGAGTGCTCAAGAGATTCCGGGTTATTTTTCTTAAAAATAAAAATAAAAATAAAAATAAAATTTCATAAAGAAGTTTCTTTTTTCTTATCTCTATCTGAAGGTGCTTTTGTCTGATTCTTGCTTGGTACTAAATGAAAGCATTAGTATATAAGTACATATCTAGGCTTAATTATATATTTATACCCAAAAAAAAATCTAGGCTTAATTACTTAATTACATCCCATAATTTTAGTTATTTCTCAATTAATCTCTTTGTTTTAAAAATTGCAAATGTATCTTTGAATTTGAAAATATTATTTCAATTTTATCCTTCATTTCCTTTATCAATCAAAGAAATTGGTCAAAACAACATAATACCCTTAAATAGTTTATAAAATATAGTATCCATTTAAAAAGCATAAAAGAAAAAACCCTAAACCAAAACATTGAATTAGCATGAATATCTTGAATTTAATGTTTATGTGTTTGAAACATTTTACATATTGTTTATAAAAAATAAAAAAAAAGTTTAATTTAGGGTCTCTTTGTTTTATATTGTTGTTTTTTCATTCACGAGGACAAAATTAATTTTATAATTTTTAGTTTAAAAAAATTCTAATACTTCATTGTTGTGTTTTAGTTTTAACTAGTACTCACGAGTTTAATACCGTTCGTTGTATGGGAAAGGAAGAAAGAAATAAATAAATAAAACTAAGTATTATATAATAAAAGTAGTTGGTTAAGATAAATATTATAATTATAATAAGTATAATTCTTCCCAAATGTTCTCTCAATCATGAAGATACAAACAAAATGACAATAGTACTAACAATAATAAAAACAAAAACAAAAGTAAAAAAATAAAAAATCTTCTGTAGATCCGGAAAAAAAAATTAAAACAAAAATTAAAAAACAAAAAACCAAAAAAAAAAAGAACAAAATCTTTAGACTCAAAATAACCGAAAAAAACTAACCCTAACAAAAACATTATAACAAAATAAAATATATGTCCCATTTTCTCCCTTTTTTTTTACTGTTTTAAAAAAAACCCAAAAAAAACAAATTTTTATAAAGTTATATACATACAAAAACGTTTAAAAAAAAAAGATTTTTAAAGTATAAAACAAAACAAACAAAAAAGACACCAAACAAAAAGGCATGTAGAATCCTTAAAAAAAAAAAAAAAGGGTCTTTAAAAAATATAACAAAATAAACAAAAAAGACACAAAAAAATAACCACCAAAAAAATCCGAAATAAAAATAAAAAAATTTAAAGTAAAAAATCGTTTAAAAATTAAAAAAAAAAAAAAAAAAAGCAAAGTGAGCAAAAACACAATATAACAATAAATTGAAATCTAATATTTAAAATTTAGCGTCCAAAAAAAATGACAAAAACAATATTAAGAAAAAAAAAACAAACTCTAAATAGGAGTAAAACTTGCAACACACTCTAGGAAAAAGAAAAACAACTAAAAAAAAGAGGTAAAACGGTAATTGTACTGTGCGGGCTATACTGTGCAAGTAGCCGTCAATTTCTACATAATAGGGGTAAAAATGTCAATTAACAGTAGATGAAGGAGAACCACTAATCAAAGGGGCAAAAAAGACTCTGCACTGTAGACAAAACAGTAAAATATGTTAGGACAAAATCGTCCATCTACTGTAGATAAGCCAAAATCAGCACATGGGATAGGGACAAAATCATCATTTTACTATAGAAAAAGCAGCTACTGTACATCACTATTGTACATTATTGTAGCAAAAGTATCAAAAATAAAAAAATAAAAAAATAAAAAGCAAAAGTCACTATTCATTGCTATAGAAAGAACAGTGAAACCCTACTCTCCTTTAGTGTATTAGTATAATTTTATAATAAAAGATGTAGTTTCCCCACCTCTGGTTTGTTTTTATGTGTGTATTCTGTTTGAGTTGTTTTCTAACGGTATATGCCTATTAGTTTCATTAGTATTATGGCTAGATGGAGTTTTTTCCAGTCTCTAAACTGTGAGTAATTGTTTCACTTTTTTTTTTTAAACTTTGAACATGCTCGATTGTAGGATTGTTGAGAAATTTAAGAAACTTTCCCATCACCGAATCTCGACTTATGTCATTCTCATTGAGTTCCATCAAATTTTACTGATGGACTCAGTCTTAATCGAGAGTTGTGTCTCTTATATTATAAAGTTGTTTAATATTTGATATTGATATTTGTATCTAATTTTAATTTAAATAATAATTTTTTCTTAAAATAATTAAACAAATATTATATTTAAATCACTTTATTAAATATACAAATCACATTATAAATAACTTATCAAGAATTATAGTTCATACAAACATACATACATACCGGGGAGGGGGGGGGGGGGCCGCGGGCTAATAAGTTTGATGAAAAAGTTGCTCAAAAGTCTGTGTAAACACTATTCCACTGACATTGTTTGCTGTTCCTATGATTCCTCTCCTCCAATCTCTTTTGTTTTACCCTTCTCACTTTTCTGTCTCTCAGCAACGATATGCGTGCCGTGTGTGTGTGTGTGTGTGTGCGCGCGTCTATTCATAACCCAAGTCATGCTTTGGGGTACTTGTATCCATTGCTCCACTCTACCCCTTCTCTTCTCAATGCAATAATGAGCCATGTTCTCCTTTTGCCTTGTGCTCAGAGGCACAACCAACCAAAAAAAAAAGTACATGTAGCATTATAATTTCACAGGCCAAAGAAATCAAAAACAAATTTGCTTTGTTCTTTTAAAGACTAATCGTAGGGGGCATCTACAATAAAATAAATAATTAATAATTAATAATTAAAAAAAATAAAAAATAAAAAATGAGAGAAATAGCGGTCCTTAAAGCTTGTAATTGCTGGAAAAAATAATTCAATAATGGGAGAACATTTGGTTAATAATAAATTTCGTCGATCCCATTTTGACGCCGAATTTAGGAGTGAACCTATTAAATCCATTTTTGGTCCCCAAAAATTTAAAAAGTCAAAATTGATCTCCCATCTATAAAAGTGTCCCATTAAAGTTGTTTAATAATCTGTTAAAAAAGGATGGAAATGTCGTGGAATAGTTGTCTTTTTTACACAGTGTCACGTGTAATTTTCTCAACTTTTTAACAAATGCTTGACCAATGAATTGTAACCACACAATTTTGTAAATCATATAGACTAGTGGGACCTGTTTTGAGTATCCGATACTAAAATGATTCACCCGTAACTCCCGAAGTTGGAGAATCAAAAATGAGATAAGCCCAAATAAATTTACCATTCGGACAAACTCCTCTCTTTAATCTTTGAATTTTCTTTTCAACTTGTTATTATTATTTTGAATGCTGGTTCCACACACCCACCCCCCCCCCCCCCCCCCCCCCCCCCCCCCCCCCCCCCCCCCCCACCACCTCCCAAAATAAACCTTCATTTTACAATAAAAATCACTTTCCTACTAATTCTGCAACAATGTAACGATCGCTTCCTTTGTCCTTCCTTCCTGGCCTTGTTACTCGTAACTCTGATTTTTCAACAATAACATAGTGTGAAAGGGTTCAACGAGAAAGTCAAGTATGGGCCTACCGAACTAAACCTACAACCACAAGGGCTAAACAGTATCGGTTGCACTTGCACCTATGCCTGTTTCTCTGTCTGCGGCAAAAGATTGAATGAACACACTGATTCAAATCATAAGAATGGTCAATCGGTGAATGACTTACACAGTGATTTTGAAAGAAAGAACAAATTTTAACCCAAAAAATAGCATTGCATCATTAGCAGCAACCTAAGACCTGAAACCAGGTCAACTTTTTAAGATTTTTCAACTGAATAGTTTTTCAAATAGCCCAAAACTTTTTAATCCGATTACAATATTCAGAAAGTAGGGATCATACCTTCATTACCGAAATTTCCAGTCAATTTTTTGAATTTCCTGAAGATGTCAGCACAGGCATGATCGGCTGCTATACACGACAATTATCTTTATTTTGCAAGATCAAAGAAAAATGTACCGGGATCAACGGATCATCGACCCAACATTGCATTTACTGTACCTAAACTTCAGAAATGAACCCAGGGATCCAATCTTGAATGTCGTATTCAAAATGTCGAATATGGATTTTGCTTACTGTACTGGAACTGACCACTGTACTTGCCTTTCTGCCACCCATTAAGCCGACTCTGAACTTTGTGAATTCACCTCCATACCAAACAGCATATCAATAAACAAAACGATTCTGACTCCATTGCTCAATCCCCATGTAGTATACAATGATAGATAGATCAGCAAGAGGTTGGCAATTGAATAATAGCCAAACATAATGAAGGAGAACACCACGAAGTAGAGGGCAACCGCAGAATAACATTTGAAAGTCGACATGTGCAACAGAGATCTTTCTGGTACAAAGAGAGTGATCCTTCAGCATGACAGTCCCAAAGCCAAGTTAAACGTCAAATCCTGGCATTGCAAACTGACTTGCAAAAGATTCAACTCGGATACGGAGCTCCACAATATCTTTGTTGTTCTCCAGAGCCTTGAGGAACAGCTTCTGTGACTTACCATGCTCTCTCTGGACCGCACAAGCAATATGTGCAGTTTTGAGGAGAAACTCGGCAATTGTCTCAAAATCAGACTCGAGACAACCTCTTGACGTCATAGCAGGGGTACCTAAGGAGATTGCACAAAATTTACGCTATATAAGATATTAAAAAAATATATAGATATATATATATATAAAAGAAAATAAAAAAATGCCATTTAAGAGTAAAAGAGGAGAATGTCTTACATAGAGAAGAAAATGAAACCAAAAAGGTAATACAAACTTAAAATTTGCAAAATAAGATATCACTCACCAATCCTTACTCCGCCAGGGGTAATAATTCCATTGTCACCAAAAATTGCGATCTTATTGAGTGTGATGTGGCACATTTCGCAGACCTTTTCATAGCTCTTGCCTATTAAAAAAACAAACAAACAAACAAACAAACCAGAACTCAAGTTATAACAACTCAGAATCATCAATCAGATACAGAGAGAAAGTGAGTTAAGATGCATATCCATATACGTATAGACAAACAAAGATATCAAGAGAGAAAAAGTCAAGAAATGGAATTGTACACACTCAAAGACCCGCTCACCATTTCTAGCTACAGTGTTTGTTTAAGCAGTTAAACCACGATATCAATAAGGATCAAACAAGAACTGGCTTTGTGGCTAAATGAAGGTTGAGTATAAATACATAATACACAGCCATTGATTAAAATGCCACATAAAATAGAGAGAAAAAATTAAAAAACGTTCTACAATTTCAGCAACCAATACTTCCCAAAGATAATAGAAAAATGAGAACATAGAAAACGACTTGAACGAATGACAAAATGATCCATTAACAGTATTGAGTCATTCATGTTTATCTTGTATTCTTCCATATATTTCAATTAAGCCACTAACGCCTTTTAGCAACGAACTAGATGATGTCTGTGTTCCCAACTGGTTGCAAAAAGAAAATTAGAGTGACCAGTCAAGGTAAGTTAAAGAATGGAAGCAATTCTTTGTTCCTAAATGAACATCCAAACATCACCTCTCTATTTCTCTATTGGCACTCAAAAGGAGACTCAAATATCAAGCAATGTGATTTTTTATATGTTAACGAATGCATTCAAGAAGAAAAAAGGAAAACCATCAAAACAGATTTATTAAAAAAAAAAAAAAAAGCATACAAAACAGCCGGTGATCAAAAAGCTATCTTTTAACTATTAGGAAGTTCCCGCAGTAGTCCATGAAATCAATAGCACCGTTTCCTAGATCCAGCCAAAAGTAATACCCCTGAGGAGTGCCTATTAAAACAGTCAAGTGGAAAATAGATAAAAAGGGATTCCAGTAGGTTTTCTTAACTTTAAGATTTACCAAAAAGATAGAGAATCCAATACAATCCTCCCAATGCACACTCCTTAACTAAAGGATTCCCCAATCCCAAACTATTGACTCAAAAAACACTGAGCTAATGAAAAGATCAAGATAAGCATTATCCACTTATGGTGTCTCTAATAATAGAGAGCTCTTTATATATTAATAAAAAGCCTCGACTTGCAGTAGCAGACTTGATAAAAAAAAAATGAAAAAAAAAAAAAGCCTGACAAACCTAGACAAGTTCCACCTGGATGGATGTCATGAAATAGAATTCCAAGAAATTGGAGGCTTGAGCAATGAAAGAAAATGTAAAAACTCTTCCATGCCGTATTTACCAAATTCAAACATTCCAAAGTCCAATTGAACGCCAACAGAAATATGGCTGCTCAATACATCATATAAAAGAACCACTCAGTTTATTAAGAGAACAGAATGAAACAAGTAGGCAAGAACGAAAACTTATCAACAAGATCAAAAAAAGAGAACAAGGAACAAAAGGAAAGTAACTGAAATAAATCTAACCAATCTGGGAATTAATATAAATGCTTGTAACCCTTTGAATATGAACTTTTTCAAGATGAAACATCTCGTAAATGGAGATCGTGAAGGTTTCATCCAGTGGGATGCGAGTTTTTCAAGGGATCGCAGCACTAGGATGAAACAGATGGATCCCAATACTCAGATGAGACAGATAGAATTCCCGGATTTCTTATGTCCTGGATGTGCTTGCGATGCATCGAACTGAATGGATTGAAAGATGTTTTCTAAGGGACAGGGCAATAAAACCTTTACATGGGTTTTAGAAAGTGAAATTCCAATTATAATAAAAATTAAATGAACACTGGGCTGCGAAGAATTCAGCTTGGGGAGAGCTACCTAATATTGACAACTCAAAGAAGCACCAAATTAGAGACACTAACTGGTGTTGCATGAAGACAAAGTGGAAGCCTTTTTCTCTTCCATTGACTGCTCATACAAATATCTGGTCTTCGTTCAATTACCAACATGAATTATTAAGAATGGATGTACACTAGCAACAGTAGCAAGTTGGTGGAAAGATTTGGGACCTTTGCACATGACTTACTTTTGTGTATGGTGGAGGTTATCAAAGGAGAGGAATCTAAGATATTCCAGAACACTGAAATGTATACTGGGCCACCTAAGCACCATATTTTATCACTCTTTTTTATCTTCTTTTTTTTTTTAATGGTACAAACTACAAAGGAACAATCTTAGCATATGAAATTATCTTGCATAAATAAGATATGCCAAAACAATGATCTATCAAAATTAACTTTTCCACCAAAAAATGATCTCCTAGTGTGCATAATAACACTACGAAACACTAATCTACACATGCTCTAGGGTGTTTTTTTTTTTTTTTTTTTTTTTTTTTTTTTTTTGGGTAGCATAAACATGCTGTAGGTTAAACAACTTGGAAGGATGCTTAAAACTCATAAATTAACCACAACAAAAGCCTTACCCAAAATTTTCAATCCCGCAAGCTCAGCAACTAAGGTCATATTTCCCGAATTTAGACCAATCAAAAAAGAGATGAACGTTCAACACCAGACAAGGCCAACACAAGTCACGAAACAGAAAACACAAAAAAACATTTGATTCTAATAATAAGCTGAAAGCCATTCCTTTTATTTTAGTCTTCAGAGTGAATTTTAAAAAGTTAGGGGGGTTGTAGATCATGAAGCAAACACACAGAACATGCTTAACAATAATTATATCAGTTCTTTTGAGATGATTTTTCCGTACGAATTGGGATACTCCAAATTGCTAAAGATTAACAACAACCTACTTTCCTCTTTATAACCACGGACCAGCTTACCTAGGAAACAAGTACACGGCAGAAAAGTTCTAGCCTCAGAATACATAATTAGATACCTAAACAGTGACCCCTATAACAATGGTGCCTATAAGTGGCTCCAATAAAAGGTGTATCTATGCAGAAGTAAAATGGAACTATTAAAGTTTGACATAGAGTCAAACAAATGATGACAGCTCTTATCTCTTGCTCGTGTTTTGATTAATAAAAGTTCATCTATTTAAGGAAACCCTCATTCCCAAACCAAAGCAGTAAAAAACCTATACAGCCACCATCAGAAACAATGTATCTCAAGTTTTCCAGCCCACAAATCAAAATCCAAAACGCAAGTAACCCAAAATAAAAACCAGTAGACAAAAGTCATGGCATTTCAAAGATGTGCACAAATTGGAACACAGTGAAGATAGGCGACTAAGTATATTAAGAGACAAAAAGGAAATACTTAGAGCATTTATTAAAAGATAATACTCTACCTGTTAATCCTAAAGGCCTAAGGTCCCAAAGTAGCAAATGGTTGTCTGTTCCTCCAGTCACCAGCTTGCATTTTCTTCTCAATAAAGCAGAAGCTAGGGCCTGGGCGTTTCGCTTCACCTGGTGCATATACGCCTTGTATTCAGGAGTAGCCACTTGTTTCAGGGCAATGGCAAGAGCTGCAATGTGGTTATTGTGCGGTCCACCTTGCAAAGCTGGGAAAACAGCAAAATTTATCTTCTCCTCAAAGTCGTAGTTGTCACTTTCATCTCCTTGAGTTAAAAGCGTCCCTTTTTTCCTTGGCTTGGCCCCCTTCCTGTAAAATATTATGCCACCCCTGGGACCTCGAAGACTTTTATGAGTAGTCGAGGTAACAACATCACAGTAATCGAAAGGATTGTCACATACCTGTAATAAAGTAGATCAGAAGTTCCGAAGAGAATATCAAATTGGAAAGGTAGAAAACTGCTGATAAATCTTAAGAACATGCCATTGTAGTCCATATAAACCTTTTAAAATACAATTCTCCACTACAAACGAATTGACTCAACTCTGTAAGATAACTTATCAACGAAAAACACAAAAAGGATTTTTGCTTTTGGGATATCTTGATTAAGAAAAATGCATTGTTTTCCGCTTGACATGCCCTATTTTCTGTATGATGCGTATCAAGCTATTAAACATTTCATCATAACAATTCTTTCAAGAATGTTAATTGTCTCGTCATTACTCGTCTTCTATTACTAACACTGTTTAGTTCTAAAATGCATCAATTTTGAAACTGCCATTAAAACTTCCTAGCAAAACTCTTGATGCACGGAATCAAATATCCTATATAAACTCTCAAAATAACAGGAATAACCATACAAATTTGATATCTTGAAGAGCCAAAAGACTGGCAAAATCCACACCTTGGCTGCGACAAAGCCACTGATTTGAGCCATATCACACATTAATACTGCTCCACACTTATCCGCAATCGTCCTAAACCTTGCGTAATCAAATTCCCGAGGATAGGAGCTCCCGCCACAAATAAGTATCTTCGGGCGGAAATCGAGCGCCCTTTCCTCAAGCTTGTCATAATCAATAAGACCAGTTAAAGTGTTGATTTTATAAGGCAAACTCTCAAAGAAAATCGACGCCCCAGAAACTTTCCTTCCATTTGGAGTATAGTAACCATGGCTGGTGTTCCCTCCTGATGGGGTATCCAATCCCATGATACGGTCACCAGGCAGTAGCAACCCCGTGTACACAGCGAAATTCGCAGAGGTACATGAGTAAGGCTGCACATTCACTCCCCAATTTTCGGGATCAAGATTGAATGCGGCCAATGCACGCTCACAACAGAGGGATTCGATCTCATCGATGTACTGATTCCCGCCATAGTACCGCGCGCCAGGCATTCCTTCCGAGTACTTATTGGTCAAATGGCTTCCAAGGGCTTCCATAACAGCCTTACAAACAAAATTCTCCGAGGCAATGAGCTCAATTCCCCTGAATTGCCTCTTCTTCTCCTTCTCCATGATCTCAAACACGTCGCGATCCGCAACCCGCAGCGGCTGGTCGCCCCACATCCGGACCGCCGCCCTCCTCGCCTCAACATCAGGCCCGAAAGAGACCCGCTTCGGAAAACTGATTGTACTCGACGAAGACGCCGATTCGCTGTCCCTTCGCCGCTTCAAGCACATGGAGTGCCCCAAAATCCTAAACTCCTCAACATCCCTATCATCATCCTCGTCATCGGCGGATTCCGTCCTCTCCGAATTTCCATTCTCGGTCCTCAGACCATGCTCCAACTGCGGCTCCAACAGCTGAAGCGGGACCGGCGCGACCGGGCAGTGATCACGGAGGCTAGAGTCGAGCTGGAGAGAGATCGAATCGTCGGCGATTTGCGTTTTCCTCGGCGGCGACGCGTGCGATGAAAACCCCAGCGAGAGGGTCGACTGAGGGTGGGTTATGTCCATGACAAGCAGCCAAAATCAAACCCTAGACGACTGTGAATATATAAATATATATATATATGCGAATATGTAAATATATATATATATATATCTATGTATGAATTACGGCTGAGAATCACAGCAATAGCAACAGCAGAAACAGCGACAAGGGAATTTGAAGAAGGTGCAGTAACAGTATTTGAAGAAATTGGAGTGTGAGGAAGAGGAAGAGGCGGAAGCTTCCATGGACGAGGGGGTCTGAGTGAGAAGCCCAAACCCTAAATCTGGGATTGAGGGCAGATTCAGAAGAAGAAGAAGAAGTGGGATTCGAGAAAAGAATGATTGGTGGGAGAAGGGAGAGAAGAGGGACCGGGCACGTCGTCTGGTCTGGTATTTAGCTGGCTGGGGCGGGGTTTTTGCATATATTACCTCCAAAAGAAGTGGGTTTTTACATACTAGCCGGCCGCTACCTTCCTAATCGGTAAGGTGGTTTTGATACCGGTCCCTAATTTTGAATTAGTTTTTCATTTTTCATTTTTTTTTTTAATTCTTTCATAATAATTTTTTTCTTATATTTTTTATAAGAAAATAAGTGAGAGATTGTCATTTATTTTCGATATGATAGAGAATAGAAGGAGAAAGATAACATGTATGAATGGTGCAGAAGGAATAACGAAATCTAGAGCATGGTACTATTAGATTATCCGAATAAGATGAAATATTCTGAAATTATTGATTACATATTTAAAAGGCTTCATATGGACCAAAAGAGTATGGAATTAAAAATAAATTACATTCATTTGTATACAATATCGTCAGGTCCTAAACTCATTTTAGATGATTTTGATGCTAAGTATTATATTTTAGGCTTTTGTAAAACATCACAATATAGAAGTATGCTATACGTTGACCTCATGAAAAATGTTGAAAGTAGTGATAACAATGATAAATGAACACATGAAGTTAAAGGAGAATGAAGGATGTAATATGAAAAATGATGGAAATATTTGATATGAGTACTTCAACTTTGACATGGAGTCACCTAGTGTTTATGATGCTGTTTCTGCACCAGGCTGCAAAGGTGATGTTTTAGACGTGCCTGCCTTGAAGGAACGTCCTAATTAGGAGACAACGACATCTACCCCAACTCCGAAACGACAACGTTCATGTATAAAACTAGACCCGATCATGGATCATTGTGAACCTTTGATAATAGATGACACTTCTATATCTTTTAGTTTTGATGATGGTATGGGCATTGCAATTAGTCAGAAATTTGAAAGCAAGAATGAGGTGAAGAACTTGGTAATCGATGCATCATTGAAAGCTTGTTTTGATTATAAAATAATCAAGTCAATCACAATGTTGTTTGTGGTGAAATGTATAGTCCCAGATTGCAAGTGGGCACTACGAGCTGTGAGGATCACGAACTCATATTGTTTCTCTCTCCAAGCATATTACAACATCCATATTTGCTCTGCTAGTTCAGTCGATAAGAGAAACAGACAAACAACTACAGATTTAGTTTCAAATATGTTAAAAAGGAGTTTCCAGGCCAGTTTGAGACACCTACCCCAAAGAGAGTGATAGACGTGATGCAAAATCATGGTGTGCAAATATCCTACTTCAAAGCTTAGAGGGGCAAACGAAAAGCAACATGTGATGTTAGGGTGCACCAAAGGTCAGTTTCGAGTTTTTTCCTAACTATTTGCACATGATAATATTAATGAACCCGGCATGGTCACACATTTAGTAGTAGACAGAGATCAAAGGTTCAAGTACCTTTTTATTAAGTTGGGCACGTACATCAAGGGATTTAAAGCAATGAGAAAAGTAACTATAGTTGATGGAACCTTTTTGAAGACCAAATACAAGAGAACAATGATTGCCGGCACCGCTCAAGATGACAACTACCATCAATGTCCTCTTGCTTGGGGAATGGTTGACTTGGAGAATGACAACTCATAGAAATGATTTATGATGAAACTTGAGGAGCTTATACCCGATGATGAAGAGCTTATCATCATTTATGATAGGCATCAAAGCATTCACAATACATTTGAAAAGATATATAAAAAGTCCCACTATGGATTTTGTGCATGGCACCTCTCTCAAAATATCAAATCATGTTTTCGCCTAGGATCTTGTGTTAAAGCTGGAAAAGGTACATACAAGGTCAAGGTTAATGACGAAACTTGAGGAGCTCATACCCGATGACAAAAAGCTGGTCATCATTTCTGATAGGCATCAAAGCATCCGCAATACAGTTAAAAAGGTTCATAACAAGTCCCACGATGGATTTTGTGCATGGCACCTCTCTCAAAATATCAAATCATGTGTTCGCCGAGGATCTTGTGTTAGAGCCAGAATGGTACAAACAAAGTCAAGGTTAAAAATACCGTCGTAAGTAAGTTCATGAAAGTTGCGACGGTATATTCTGAGCATGAGTTCAACCAACTCTATGATGATCTAAAGAGTAGATATCCTGCCACCACTAAATATCTTAATGATCATTTAGATATCAAAAAATGGGCTAGGTGTCACTTTACAGGATCACGTTACAACATCTTGACTACCAACGGTGCCAAGAGTATTAACAGTGTGTTAATTACTTTGATTTCTTCATGTTTAAACACAAGCTTCTACTTCAATATGCAAAAGTATAAGGTTGATTAAAAGTTTATAGCCTGATGAAAATCGCAAAAATTATAAAATCAAAAAACTAAAAAGAAAAAGAAAAGAAGTTGATATTTTACCAACAATAAAGAAGTTGATGGCCAGTTGGATCAGTCGGCACAAAGGGGAAATGAGCCGGTCACGTCAGTTGGCATGAGAAGAAAGGAGAAGGAAATGAGATCAGAGAGCCGACATTGCATGGAGAGCTGTCGAAGAGGAGATGTTTGCAGCTAATGGCATGACTAGAGAAGTCGCTGGAGATGGCAACCGCCGGCCAGCTGGACGTGAGAGTGAGTCTACAGTGCTATTGGAGTGAGAGTGACTGAGATGGATTGTGTTAGGTCCCTTTGTCTTTGCGAATTTTTACTTTTGATTTATCTATTTGACTATTTTTTTTTTTAATTAAATTGAAGAGAAACTGAATGGGCTTTTTAGTCATTTATTTAAAAACTAAATTAAAAAAATAAAAATAAAAGCAATTAAAACAAAGGTCATATATGTAACGAGGGTTTAATTTTTGGTTATATATGCAAAAGATCCCTTGCCTCCCCCCCCCCCCCCCTCTTTCTTTTCTTCTTCTTGGCATTAGGCTTTCTTTCTTTCTTTCTTTCTTTCTTTCCTCACTTTGTCTCATTTTTTTTCTTCTGTATTTTCTTATGCTTTTTGTTAAAATTTTTTTAAATTTTTTTTTTATAGTTTTCTTTTCACTCTTTTTTTTTAATTAAGATATGTTGTTTTGAATTTTTTACCTTATTAATTATCTTTTAATAGTGTTATTCAATGTTATCTTAATTTAAAATTTTAGCTAAATTAAAAAAAAGAAAACTAATGCTAAAAACTCTTGAACAAATTAATGAGTTATCAAAACATTATTGAGTTCCTACTTTCAACTAAAACTCACCATATTTGCAATGCTATGACCATTTTATACCCATATTTGCAAAGCCCATGGCTGTGATTTTATTTATTTATTATTATTTTTACCATATGGTGGCAATTGGGAAAATTAGAAGCCCTCGAGTCTAAAGTTTTATGTGTGTATATACATACACACACGCATATATATATATATATATATAATTCATTTGAAGTAAATAACATTTTTATCACGTGCATGTACATGGGAACAACGTTGGGGGTTAACTTCAAAAATGGTACCTGTGACAAAATATTATTAAAACTAGCATCATTTTTATTTCTTTTCATTGCTAGCGTTGCCACATCATTTTTTCTTCTGATTTGTGGGACTCAAAAGCTTTTAAAGGATATCAAATTCCAGGATTACCCTCGCTTCCCACCTGTCCAAATCTCCTTCTAATTCCCTAACTTGATTTCAAATCATTTTTAATATTTTAGAGAGAGAAACTCCATTTAGAGAGAAAAAGAGAGCAAATGAGAAAGAAAGACCACCACCTGCGGAAACCACTCCAAAACCACTCGGAAACTGTCCGAAACCATTGAAAACCACTACCCACGCTCTCTATAAAGCTTTTTGAACTCTATAATGGGTGAAGAATCTTCTAAAACTACCAAAACTCGAGCAAAAATTCTTGAGTCTCCCATGTCCAAACCCACGAAGTTGACAGAGAAGTGCATTACTCCCGAAAAGAGGTCTTTTTTTACTAATAGCTTAGGCAGAAAAAAGGCCACCGGCAGAGAAAAATCCAAAAAAAAAAACGAAACTAGAGAAAAAAAGAAGGGCGTACGAGGAAGGGTTAAAGAAAAAGTAGGGGAAATTAAAGTTAAGGATGTTGAAGAGTTAAAAATTTTGAATTTTCAATCACTTTTAATAGAAATTTAATAAAAATGTGCATTTTTAACGAGGACATTTGCTTTTTTGATTGATTATATAAAAAAAAAATTGCATTTTTATATATATTTTTTATGAGATTCTACATTTCTAATTGATTTGTTAAAAAAAATTGCATAAAAAATGTAAAGTTTGTATTTTTATTTGATTTTGTGACATAAACTAAAAGTTTGTTGGTTTAGTATTTCGATATTAAGAGGAAAATTGAGTGTACTGATTTATATAAATTTTTGGATGCCGAAGGTGTTTGGGTTTGTATTGATGTTTGGTTAATTATTAGTGATATTGAAAAAAATAGTTATATGGTTATTCATCTGAGATCATGTTGTTATTTTATCCATAGATCATTTTATGATGACTTGCTGATCATCAATTTAATTACTCAGAGTTCTATTATTTCCAACTAGTTATTTTTATGATTACTTATTGGTTAGAAATATAATTACTCTCTTGTGCTATTATTACCCAGGTTCAATATGTTCGATGCGTACCGGATACTAAAATTACCCGTGTGAAAATAAAAAACTTTCATTAACATTATAGAGATTTGTAAAAACTTAAAAGAGTGGTTGTCACCCCGACAGTACTAGGGAGTGATCCGGCAACCATGCATTAAGAAATTTCTGAAGTTGAATATGACTGGCTAGGCTGGGCAAGTCTTGCACAACACAGTAATGCGTTTGACAGATCACTCGAGAATGGGTGATGCTTTGTGGTTTGAGGTTGATGAAGACATGGGTAGATTTTTCATCAACGAGTTCTGCCTGATAACCGACATGAAATGTATAGGGTCTACCTGTCTCACACCGACGGTAGATAACCAATTAATAAATAGATATTTTTCTACATTACGAGCTGTGTCGAGATAACATTTGGAGGTGCAGCTATCAAATGCAAAATTTGACAACGACGATGATGCTGTCAAGCTTGGCTTACTGTACATGATATTTTACGTTCCTCTTACAAATGCAAATTCAATGAAAATAGACCTAAAATATTTTGCTCTAGCCGATAACTTGGAGGAGTTCAATGTTTTTCCGTGGGGCATACTCTCATAGGAGATAACCCGAGCTGCAATATGTAATGTAATTGAAAACAGGTTGTCTTCAAAGAGAAAACCATTGAAAAAGGCTAATAAAATACATTACAGTACCGCGAATTTTCCTAATGCCTTACTCATTTGGGCATATGAGAGCATCCTAATAATAGCAGACAAATTCACGACTAAAAGCGTTGAGGCCGATCCTCGTATGCTGTCATGAACCTCTACGAATAATGTGAAGTTCGATGTTGTGTTGTCGGCTTTAACCGTTGTTGGCATGAAACAAATAATTTCTATACTATATTATTATTACAGTTAGTGTCAATACAAGTTTTGATCATTTATATAATGACCGGGTGATAAATTTTGTAATGACCTTACTTTTGTTAATGTCAATACTAGTATTGGTCATTCATATAATATCCTGTAGTATGTTTTATTTGAATCAAATGTGTCTAACCACAGTGTTTTATGATGGTGTCAACTGATAAATAGTTAAAGGACCCAAGTGTTGCACAACTATATATTTGGAAACCCCTACGGTTGTACCTTAGACACCTCGTAAGACACCTGTCATGCAACCGAGTACCGCGACAAACTCCGATTGGCTGGAGTTTCAGAAAAAGATTTAAGGAGAGATTGAGTCAATGAACAAAAAATTAGACAAGCTAAAAAAGGGGACAGAATAAGTCCAGGAAGCTCCGGCACAGGGTTGTAAAATTATTATATAACCTCAATGATAATGTTGAGGGGAACCCAACCACTGCGTACCATGTGAGCTACATGCACAAGAGCAATGTTCAGAATGATGACTCGAATGCCATAAAGATTGATTTTGATTACCTCGAATTCGGGTTCAAAATGATAGCTTTCTCGACTCTAACATCGATATCGTTATAGATAAAAGTGTAAAGGCAGCCATAGACTTCTTAAATGCTGATAAGATGATTATTTATAATTGTCAGTAATTTGTATGATGACCCTATAGTAATTGATATAAGGACCACTGATGTTTTCCCCTTTTGCAGGAAAACAAGGATAAAGAGAAAGAAGATGAAGAATAGGATGACGAAGAGGAAGAAAATGAAGATGACAAGTAAGAAAACAATGAGGTAATCCTGAAAAATTCTAGTCAGGTATACCTTATATGTGGATGGTCATTTATGTAATAATCCATGGTAATTGATTGATATAATAATGACCAACTGGCTATTTTTATAATGATCCATAGTAATTGATATAATAATGATCAACAAATCATTTATGCAATGATCAACTGGTCATTTATAGAACAACCAAATGGTCAATTTCATTATTGATCAATTGGTTATTTTTATAATGTCCAACTGGCCATTTCTGTAATGACCCATGATAATTGATATAATAATGACCAACTGGTCATTTCTGTAATGGCCTATGATAATGACCGCTAATATGTTCCCCTTTTGTAGGAAGAAGAAGATGTAAATAGAGATAAAGATGATGAGGGAGAAAATGATGAGGTAATCCTAAAAATTTCTATGTTGGTTATACCTTATATGTAGATAGTCATTTCTGTAATTACCAATTAGTAATTTTTATTATGACCTAACTGTGAAATTACACAAGAAAAAAGATAAAGAGTATGAAGAAGAAGGAAATGAGAGAAAAGCCAAGGAATTTCAGGAGAGAAAGTATGAAAATTGCAAGGGAAATGAAGAGGAGAAAAATGTTGAAACAGCCAACGAAAAATAAGAGGAGAAAAAGGATGAAAAAGCCAAAGGAAAAGAGGATAAGAGAAATAATGAAGAAGTAGTCATAGAATAAGATAACAAGGAGAGAGAATGAAGAAGGAGCCAAGGAATAACATAAATGATCAAGTTGTTACACATATATTAATTTCTATAACAAACAAACATAGTCATTTTGATTGTTACTTACGAGTCATAATTTTTTTAACTATTTGATATTTGTCATTTATAGATCCCTAAACAGAAGAGATCCAAACTTTAAAGACTTCGATAAAAGAGGTCTGCATCTATGGTTGAGAGTGGCTCAGCAGCCTATGTTCCAACGAAGACGGTCAAAGTTTATGCCCTCCTATGATGTCTATCAGATGAACCTCCTAAAGACAACCTAGAGTAGTTTATGGTGTGGACAAAGAAATAATTATTGAAGAAGCCTTCTCAAGGGTAATTTGGTTATGATGAAAAAATGTCATTTTGCTTTGAAAATGATATTCAATATTGTCCTAACTAATTTAATTTTTTTTATAGGAAACGGCATGCCCGATACGTGACAAAGTATGAGACGTTCGACAAATCTCATGACCTCAGATCTATGGCAGTTGAAAAAAAAAAGTTAGTACTATGAGTTGGCAACCTCTCTTGTGTGGCTCTGGGATGAAGTAAGTAGTCCTTTTTTTTTATCATGTAGTCAATTTTTGTTGACGTTATATGAAGAAAGTAATTTTTTACTCACTTGTACTATTTTGCCCTTTGTTTCTGGTTTGTGTATTTAGTACATTGATGTTGTATTCTATTATCTGAGGAAGAAGATCATATATTTTCCCGAACTGCTATAACGAAAAGTCACAAGGGTAGACACATTTTTTAGTGTTAAGATTGGTGCTTTGTGAGCCGTATACAAGAAAGCACTAGATAAATTTGATTGGGATTCGTGTGATTTTTTAATGAAAATCATACTTGGCATCTCTATCTAATGTGTTTTGTCATGGTTTGAAGTGAAAACTTTGTTAATCCTAATGCACTTGTAAGAGTTGAAACATTAAATATTAGTAAAGCTTGACCTTCTGAATTGGACTCATGAAGTTTTTGACTCTCTTCATCATAAAGGCCTTCACAATTACAAAGTCCAAGAAGTATTAGAATATATATCCAGGTTTATTCTAATGATGGTTGATAGAATCAGTTTATTCGAATTAAAACCAAATAACCCTATAGGAACTTACCCAATACATGTCACCATCATGCAAGATATTTCTCGATAAGAAAATGGGTGAGTTAATGTATTGATAATAGTTCCTATGACCTTCATAATAGTGATAATGATATGGTTTACGATTTATTCTCATTCGTGAACCGTGAAACAAGGGTGACTATGGCATTTTTACTATTAAAAATGATGAATGCTTGATAGAATGGAGGGACATCCGTTATTAGGTTATTCAAGCACGCATGAATATGTTTCGGAAATTGTTAACATGTTATATGTGGTCTCATGCAAAAAGGAAGGTTGAAAACAATTACAAAAGTGATGAAATGGTGGATATGATAGACTTATAAATAACCTTTTTTAAAATTTTTTTATATTCCCATGATGTAAATAGCTCCATTATGTTATTCATTATATACCATTTTTAATGTTTAACATATTACTTTTTTCTTTTCAATATATTTTTGTCAAACTATTGGCACAGAGGTTACAATAAAATTGATCAGGTGATCATTATGAAAATGACTATTTGTGTTATTCTCTCAAATGTTAGGCAAAACAAGAGTTACGCAAATCCATATTTTTTTCCCATTATACACAACGCATGACAACTCACTTGTGTATTTTAGAACCCCTATTGTTACATCAATTTCTAAATATTTTTTATCAAAATATTGGCACAAAAGTCACAATAAAATTAAGTAGGTGGTCATTATGAAAATGATCATTTGTGTTAAATTCTCAAATGCTAGGCAAAACAAAAATTAGGCAAATTCATGTTTTTTTATAACAACTCCTATGTGTTTTAGAACTCATGTTGTTACATCAATTTCTAAATATTTTTATCAAACCATGGGCATAGAGGTCACAATGAAATTGACCAGGTGGTCATTATGAAAATGATCATTTGTGTTAAACTCTCAAATATTAGACAAAACAAGAGTTAAGCAAATGCATATTTTTATCCTATTATACACTACGTATGACAACTCCTATGTATGTTTTAAAATCCCTGTTATTACATCAATTTCTAAATATTTTGGTCAAACCATTGGGTGTGATTTTTTACTGACGATCATACTTGGTGTATCTATCCATTGTGATTTGTTATGGTTTGAGATGAATACTTTGTTAATCCCAATGCACTTAGAAGATTTGAAACATTGGATATTAACAAAGCTCGACTTACTAAATTAGACCATTTAAGTATACGACTCGCTGAATTCTAAAGGCCCTCACAATGATAAAGTCTGAGAAGTATTAGAATGTATGTCCAAGTTTATTCCAATACTAGCTGAGAGGATTAGTTTATTCAAATTCAAACAATGAAATCCTCCGGGAACTTACCCAATACCTGTAACCATCATGCAAGATATTCCTTAACAAGAAAATGGGTGAGTTAATGTATTGATAATGTATTCCTACGACCTTCTTAATAGTGATAATGATATAGTTTGTGATTTCTTCTCATTTGTGAACCATGAAACAGGGGTGACTATAGCATTTTTACCATTAAGAATGATTAATACTTGATATAAGAGAGGAATATTCGTTATAGGGTTATTCAGGAATGCACAAATGTATTTCAGGAGTGGCGAACACGTTATTTATGGTCCCATGCAAAGAGGAAGTTTAAAGACAATTATAAAATTAATGAGGAGCTGGATATGATAGACTTCTAAATAACTTTTTTTATTTTAGTGTTTTTATATTTTCATTATGTAAATAGCCCCATTATGTTCTTAATTAGAAACCATTTTTAAAATTTTAGAACTCTGTTTATTATAATATGTAATGGTTAACATGTTATCTTTTCTCTTCAAGATATATGTGTCACACTATTAGCACTGAGAAAATCATAATGTACTTGATATGTTGGCTATTATAAAAATGACAATTTGTGTTAAACTGTCAAATGTTAACAAATTTTTTTTTTAATTATAGATAACGTATGACAACTTTCACTTGTATTTTAGAAACTCTGTTTTTACGTCAATTTGAAAATATATGTGTCACACTTTTAGTACTAAGAATGTCATAATAAAATTGACCTGTAGTTGTTATGAAAATAATAATTTCAATTAAACTGTCAAATATTAAGCAAATCTTTTTTTTTTCATTATAAACAACGTATGGCAACTCTCATTGAACCCCTGTTATTATGTCAATTTCAAGATATATATGTCATACTGTTATTCAATTTGAACACTCGCAAGTATACGAGTCGTACAAGTAATAAAGTGTACACAATCGTACGGATATCGTCCCTCGAGGATTAAATCACCAAAAATATCAAGTAAAAGCTATTTTAACACCAAACAAGGTATGAAATAAAATAAAGCTGAATTGGAAATTCACTAACAATTATGGAACAATTCAAAACAAAGCAAAAGCAAACAAAATTAATGAAAAGAACGGGAATACAATTGAGTTTGGGAAAGCAATAGATTAAACAAGCTAGGACACCTAATTTCACCTCCGTTGCAGGTCTGTTACACGAATGCTACTAGAATGCTATAGCATATTCTGCACCTGTTAACCAAACCTCCGTTTTAATGCATAAAAATCTTCCGAATTATTATGGCTAATTCCTCAAACCTTTCTCAACATATTCCTATGTGAATCCAGCTCTTAGAATGCAATTTTAATGCTCGGGTCTTATGGGTTATGCAAGATGAACAATATATTCTTATACCATTCATAAATCAATACACCTAGATACGCATATTAAACTTACATCATTCATGTTATTTCCAACTTAAATTAACCCTTCCGGTATTAATCTAAATCTGATTTCCTATAGTTGATGGCCAGTCAAACAAATAGAAATAAACATAACACATACATGAATGAACAAGAGCAGAATTATATTTAGCAATCCAACATCAACATAACATTCCTACAACCTTGGTTCCATTAAGGTCCTAGCTAAACAATTTAGTTCATGATCGAAAAATCAAGTTCCATAATCCAATAATAATACATGAACAAATCCATGAGCAGAATATAAAAAGATTAATCTAGCAAGACAGAGAAGAGAAATCTGCCAAGTTTAGAAGCTCCTCTCGCTCTCTTGTTGCTCCTTGCTCTCGCTTTTTTCGTCCTCTCTGGCGGCTGCTTTTTCTCAGAAAAACCAGCTCTGTTCTCTTTGCCGTTAACTTTCCTCTTTTATCTCCCAACTCTCACAGATGCCCTAGCTCCCACGTGCCTCTTTTGGTCCTAAGTTTGGTAACTTTTCCCCATAGCTGTCGTGCACCATTAAATGAATAAATGAATCTTGGCCAGCTGTAAAGTAAGGTTGAGTCCACATGCTCTTATTCCAATTCTGCACTAAAGCACTTCGCTGTGTCCATGCTGCAACATTGCTTGCAACAAAGTTACGATTTTCAACTATAACCCATGATAAGTCTTCTATTCCAATGGGCCTTCACTCCATTTATACCGTAGTCCACTGAAACAAAACAAGAGATCAAAAATAAATCAAAATTAAATACAATACCATTCCAAAATAAACTAGAATTAACTAATTGTTTTAACCTATTCTTTAACTAAGACAAGCTAATTAATATTATATAAAATACTTAAACTAAGGCATATTATCTCGAATTAACAATAATTAACAAGCTTAAAAGTATGTTAAATAACTCTATTTCATAGAGTTATCACATACTATTAGCACTGAGAATGTCATAATGAAATTGACATATTGGTCATTATGAAAATGACCATTTGTGTTAAATTATCAAATGTTAAGTAAATCTTTTTTTTTTTAAACAACTTATGATAACTTTCATTTGTGTTTTAGAGCCCATGTTGTTACATCAATTTCAAGATATATATATATCACACCATTAGTACTAAAAATGTCATAATGAAATTGACTTGTTGATCATTATGAAAGTGACCATATATGTTAAACTATCAAATGTTAGGCAAATCTTTTTTTTTCCCTTCATTATAGATATTGTATGATAACTATCATTTGTGCTTTAAAACCCCTGTTGTTACGTCAATTTCAAAATATATGTATCATACTATTAACACTAAGAATGTTATAATAAAATTGACTTGTTGGACATTATAAGAATGATCATTTCAGTTAAACTATCAAATGTTAAGCAAAATTTTTTTTTTCATTATATATAACTTATGACCAGTTTCGATGTAAGTTTTAGGGCTTCTTCACGTTTATTGACAAACCACCTTTGTAGCAGTTCGCTTAACCATTCTACCAAGAATCCCACTAGCATTAACCTAGATTTCCGATCCACACTGTTCAATGTCTCGACAATGTTGGTTGTCATGATTGCATACCTTTGTCCATTGAGTTATAATTCCGGATGAATTCCATATAATTCTGATGCTTGCTAACAAGATACGCCCTCGATGCACTATCAAAATAGGTCTTCATATGGCCCTTGAAATATCTATACCTCGTCTTCAAGTTTACAGCCATGTATTGAATGCATATCCCAAAATCAACACCTAAATAAACAATGTTGGCTGCATAGTCGATACCCTTATGCCTATCAGCCATAATAGCAAGAGACTCTCGTATGTCTATTGAATCCCTTAACATCTTGAAAAATCATTTCCACGATTCATTACTCTTCAACAAAACGATACTAAAAGTGAGTGGAAATATGGAGCCATCTATGTTATGGCCAGAAGCAACAAGCAACATTCCTCTATACCTCGCATTTAATGTCGATCCATCAACCATAATTACTAGACGATAATCAGGCCAACCATACTTCGATATAGCTATGCACATGTAGAAGTATTTTAAACTCTTTTCTGAGTCGGTCTCAATATGAATGTCGGATCTAGGATTTTTTTTTTTTTTTTCTTTCAACCATTTCACCCCAAATAGGTATAACTATAAAGGGTCAAGAGAGGTCATTATTAAAAATACCATATGGTCAATATATAAGTTATCATGCCAGTCATTAAAATAATTACCATGGGGTCAATATAGAATTTACCTTTCTATGATTCTATATCATCGCCCCGCAGGCTGGTCAGTGTAGCTTCCTTATCTCACCATGGTCTTAGATAATTAAAAAACACTCCAAATTCATCATGCATCTCCCCCGAGGTCTATATGAGGTATTAGTTGGATCCATGTATTTTGCCTTCACACACTCTCTGATCATCTAACTCTTAGCTTGACGATGATGTCGATAAATGATTTCAATAGAGCAAGTATGGACTTCATCGTACCTCTTCATAACAAACAATTCACTACCCTTCATCCTAATCACACGCAACTACCATGGACATTTCTTATTATCTATACATTCCACATGCAATAGAGTAGTTGTCAACCGCTTCACCTTGAATTGATAGTGTTTACTCATGTCATCGTGATGAATATCGTATTGCAGTAACTTTTCGTTATCAAAAATATTCTTTACGCACATTGTAATAGGTGTAAAATCATCAATTACTATTGTGCCAGAAAAATTGTCACTACCAAATACATGAATATATTGAGTTATAGTCCTATTGACAACAAATTAGGCTTCAATGCTTTCTGCGATACTCATTTCATTTGAATCACAAGCGGCTTCCTCAATAATGAATTCCCTAACATTAAAATCATCATGATTCATGCCTAAGTCATTATTTAAGAATTCATCTTGCTCTTCAAGTCTATCTTCCATGTACAAATCCAGACCTATTATAAGAAGCGGGATATGAGAAGGGATAAGAGAAGGGATAATAAGATTGTTAACAACAACAGGTTGTATAGCTTCATTACTTTGTCCACCATCACTAGAATGTTACATAAGTATGTGGTTGTTTTCTCCTACCTCAGTGGAATCGCTTCAGCCACTTACTCATCCAATACATTAATGCTAATTGAGAATTTGCTAAATAAATGAACATTACTCTTCTTCAGTTAAAATTAACGTCAGCGTCACACTGTATGCTCACAGGAGGCATTCCAGGTTCAACGGCATATCTCATGACTATAGTCTTCTCTAGGCCCCTCAATCCAATAATACTTCGTACCAACTCAACAAGACCAACATAAGTTGTAGTAAGGAATACCAATATTCCATTTATTTCACTACTAACATATCTCGATGTACCATTCCATTAACCATTATACTTGCTAACAATAAAAACCGAGGTCATTCCTAAACAAAACAGCAAGAAGTTAGCCAATATCATAATTACATTATAGAAATAGGGAAAAAGAAGACAGATGTACAAAGAGGAGTTATATATTATGGGGGGAGGGGGGAGGTGGGGCTACAAAACATCTAATTATTTTAATATTATAGACAACGTATTACAACTCCTATTTATATTTTAGAACCCTTATTACTACGTCAATTTCAAGATATATATACCATACTATTAGTACTGAGAAGATCATAATGAACTTGACCTGTTGATCATTATGAAAATGACCATTAATGTTAAACTATCAAATGCTATACAAATCCCTTTTTTTTCATTATAGACAATGTATGACAACTCTCATTTGTATTTTAGAACCCCTATTATTATATCAATGTCAAGATATATGTATCATACCATTAGACTGAGAATGTCATCATGAAATTGACCTATTGGTCATCATGAAAATGACCATTTGTGTTAAACTGTCAAATGTTGTCAAGTCTTTTTTTTCATTATAGACAACGTATAACAAATCTATTTATGTTTTAGACCCCGGTTGTTACGTCAATTTTAAGATTTATGTATCACACCATTAGCATTAAGAATGCCATAATGAAATTGACCTGTTGATCATTATGAAAATGACCATTTGTGTTAAACTGTCAAATGTTATGTAAATCAATGCTTTTTTTTTTTCATTATAGACAATGTTTGATAACTCTCATTTATGTTTTAGAACCCCTATTATTACATCAATTTCAACATATTTTTATTGAACCATTAGCACTGAGAATGTCATAATGAAATTGGCATGTTAGCCATTATGAAAATGACCACTCATGTTAAACTATCAAATGTTATGCAAGTCTTTTTTTTCCCCTTACAGACAATGTAAGACAACTATCATTTATATTTTAGAACTCATATTATTACATCAATGTCAAGATATATGTATCACACCATTGCACTAAGAATGTCATAAAAAAATTGACCTATTGGTTATTACGAAAATAATCATTTGAGTTAAACTATCAAATATTATGCAAATCCTTTTTTTTTATTATAGTTAATATCAAAATTACCATTTGGTCAAAATATTATTGATCGGTTTGGTCATCATAATGATGACCAAAAGGTCATTATGTTGTTTACCATTAGTACTGTTGAAAATATTTCAAAACAAGAAATATTGTAGTAAGAGACCAAAAAAACACAGGAAATCCATCTCACTACCCACAGGTGGTACAGGAGAAAACAAATATTGCAAGATCATACCCTGAAAAGTTTAACATAATCATTTTTTTATATTACAATTCAAAATGCAAACACATTTAAAGCATATAGAAAAAAATAAAACCAAAGAGCAAGCAGCATTACCTCAGATCTGTACCTGATCTAAGCTAAAACAAGGCTGATGCGGAGTAGGAAGAGCGGCAAATAGACCAGGAAATGAGATGTAACTTTCTTCAACTATGGTGAGGATAGAGAGTGAGAGGTGAATAAGGATGAGGAGAGATTTGTTGGACTTATAGTAAAATAGTTGAGCTCAGATTTTCAACAATGGTGAAGAGAGAGAGCGTGAGGCCAGGGCGAGAGGAAAACGAGGGAAAAAATGAGATATAGAAAGAAGACTTATATATTGTGGGTAGGGTGGTGCTGGGCAGGAAAGTAAGAAGGCTTGGTTGAAGGCATTTCTGACTTTTTATAGCCACATCAATTTATGGTGATGACGTGGTAATGCTAGTAATGAAAAGAAACAAAAGTGGTACTAGTTTTAATAATATTTTTTGCACATGTACTATTTTTGAAATTAACCCTTTTGAAGTTAGTTTGTTTCGCGTGTTTTTTAAGGATCGTTTGGGAAAGTATTGAAGATAGAGTTTTGAAGGTTGAAAATGAGAATTTTGAAAATATGAGTTTTGTGAAAATGAATTATTTAGAATGAAAAAATATAAAAACTTAAAATGTGTTTGGAAAAAAAATATAACAATACAGTTCTTATTTCTTTACTCTCGAAATTTTTATGCAATTAAAAGAAAAAATCTCATTTTGAATTGAAATAATAAAATTGTACACTTTTAAATTTTGAGTTTGTTTGAAAATAAAAAGAGAGATTTGAAAAAGTAAATACTAAAATTAGAGGTAAAAAAACAAAAAAAAAAAATTTAACTCAAACAAAAAAGAGTGATTTGGAAAACTGAATAGTAAAATTAGAGGGAAAAAAAACAAAAAATTTTAGAAAACACTTTTACAGTGCCCTTCCAAACGAGGCCTTAGAAATGAAATAAAAATTATATTTGTTCATACATAAATGCTTATCTCATTCAGAATTAACTCTTGCATTCATTTTCACTTCAAACCTATTTTGCACAATAATATTTTGGATAAATTGTTATAATAATCCCCAAAATTTTGACGAGAGTATCATTTGGTCCTCAAACTTTTATTTTTGATTGATTAGTCCCTGAAGTCTTGAAAATGGTACAAATCAGGGGGGCCTGGCTCATCAGCTGGGAGTGTTGCCAATTGCTGGATATAGAATGGGTGTTTTACCCATTTTTTTAAATTTGTTTATATATTATTTTTAAATTTTTTTAATTTATGTTAATATGAAATAAAATATATTATAATTATTATACATAAATAATATGTCAATCATTTAATTATATCTTAATGATTTAAAAATGAGATCCACAAATAGAGTATAAAAATGAATAGGGTATAAAAATGAGACTTTAACCCATATTTATCTATAAAAAAAAAAAAACAGTAAATCTTTGTTATACGCCCATGGCACCACAACATCCTCTGTAATACTCTAAGAAAAGTGAAAATCAATAGATTGAAGCAAAAGAGTTACAGAATTTTCAAGTTCGTGATAAACCATAGTCGTGGAAAATAATTGCAAGTAACGGTGGTGGATGACTCCAAAAAAAAAAAATCAAAAATCTAGAAATGAATCACCGTAGATCGGGGTTGCGAAAGAAAAGATCTGGGTGGAAAGTGGATGGGCTAGGCGTGGGGGGCGACTTGGGCTCAAATTTTTATTTTTATTTTTTTTGTTTCGCCTTTTTAAATGGAATTCGGCTCAAATCTTAGGTCGTCAACAAGCTCTGGTGGGTTCAGGTAGTTAAGGTAAGACAGTTCATATGGTGGGGAAAAGGGTGGAGAAGACGCCATCTCGTCGCAATTCTAGATCTGCGCGTCGCCACTGGTCCAACCAACCCTTCCGTTGAGCGCCTGCCCTGCCCTGCCCTTAATCTCCGACAAAAGCCCCACGCCCCCACCCTCCTTTGCCTCCCTTTTTGTTTACAGTCAGTGTTTGTTGAAGAAGTTAGGATATTTTAATTTTTTTACTTCAAATAAAATTATTTTACTTTTTTTTTTTTTTGGGTTAGTTAATAAAATGATTTTACTTAATTGCCCGTTCAAAGGTGCCATTTCAAAGACTAACCAATTACAAAAAAATTGAGAACTAAACGGTATCCTCTTTAAAAATTCAGGAAATCATTATAATAATTTATCCTAATATTTTTATATTTCAAAATTTCTCTTCTCTACTTTTAAGTTTTAAATTTTTATAACTTTTTCATTTTATCCCCGATTAAAGTGATTATTTTTCAATATGTTCTAATAGAAGAACAAATTTATCTACGTATCTTATTCAAATATAATAAGATTTCATTACATTTATTAAAAGAAAAAAATAGTTTTCAAATGATTTTTTTAATAAATATCCAAAAATTATTTCAGAAAGTTCATTTTTTTTAAGTGATTTTTCATTTCAAAACAAAATAAAATAAAATAAAAAAAGGTTATCTCAAACCCTAATAGGAAAACAATTTTATTTTTGTTTGATAATAGCAACGGTCTAGCTGTTCCTTTTGGACGTGCGGTTAAAATTACTCCAGAGCATTTTAAATCCCACTTGATTGAAGATCTAACAAGTACAAAAACAATTGTATTAGACAAGTATCATTACTTAAGATGATTTCATGATAATAATACCAATTATAAAGAAAGGTATTTTTGTCTATAAATTAATTATAGATGCATTGACTTTTGCAAATTTGGATGTTAAAATAAGCAAACATACATAGGTCGAGTACAAATTTTTTTTTCCCTTTTTCCGTTTTTCGTTTTTTTTTTCCTATTGTTTTTAGAACTCATTTGGAGTAACGTCTGGATATAGTATTTTAGAGCTTAAATTGAAAATGTATATTTAGGGGGAAAAACTTTTAAAAAAGTTATGTGATATAGAAATAAAGGCAAAATTTTAAAATGTGTTAAAAAAAAGTGTGAAATGGGTCTTATCTTGTTCATCTCGTCATTACGAATATTTTGATATAAAAATTCATCTTATTCCGATTTGAAATGAGAAAGTTACAAATTTTAAAATTTTAGGTTTTTGAAGATGGAAAAGTGAAAGTTGTTATTTGAAAATGGAAAATAAAAAATGACATAATTAAAAATTTGAAATTTAGTTGATAAAATGGCATTTGGAGATGGTATTCCAAACATACCCTTAGAGTGTAGATGACGAATTTGAACTTCACTCCTTACGATAAAGTTACCATTATGTGAAACTACTGTTGAGAACAATTCAAATAGTGGAGTTTTAAGTGAATAATTTTTGCATTAACAAAAAGGGAATAGCATCATGATCCCCCAAGGTTTGTAGATTTAAGTGGAGATATATAACTAATTCTCATTAAACTTATTGCTCTTTGATAACTTGCCACTAAGATTTTAATTTTCATAATTTACCCTCTAAATTTACTAAATTGTTGTAATATACCATATTTAGTTAATTTAATATTAAATTGAAATCTTGAAATACAATTTAAAAAATTTTTTTGAAATACCTACAAAAAAATATATGAAATTGAAAGATTTGCATAATCGTGTGTATAGATTTGAAAATTTTTTGTCAGAAATAGAGTTTACTGTATTCACATGAGAAGTATGTGAATTTTGCATAACTAATTTAATCAAAATTAATCGATAAGGAGTACATTGCAATAATTTAACAAGTTCAAAGAATAAATTGCTTAAATTAAAATTTTGAGAGGCAAATTGTCAAAAGGTAACAAAGTTTAGGGGTATTAATGCTAAAAGCCCATTTAAGTCGGGCAATGATATAATATCTATTTGGGACGCCACCTTCAAATCGAAAGAGATGATTTTATATCAAAATATTCTTAACGACGAAAGAAACAAGACAAGATCCATTTTGCATATTTTGTTATGAGCACATTTCAAATTTTTGTCTTATTTTCTATTTCACATAACTTTTTCAAAAGTTTTTCTCCTAAAACATATTTTCAACCCAACTTTCAAAATATCATCTCCATATATTCTCCCAAACGGGCCCATAATTTCACATGATTAGCGTCACATTATTCATTAAAGCATTTTAGCCAAAAAAAAAAAAAAAAACAGTACAAATCTGCAGTTTCAGCACTTATTTAGAAACATTTTATGCAAATTTGTACTTTGCGGTAACCTACAGATAATTACTGCAACTGCTCTAGGGAGTGCTTATAGAAGTGCCTGATCTGCAACAATTTTTCTCGAGCAACACCTATAGTCACAGAGAGAAGATCAAAACATGCACAAAAGGTTGTCAAACTACGTAAAATGTTGTCGAATGTCGAAACTCAACCTAAATTTATGTCCATATTCTAAGAGGCAGATGTTTGTGGAAACCTAAAGCTGCCTTTTTGCCCTATCCGTACAAAGAATCAAAAGGTGAGAGGCAGGGTTCGGTCTCAAGGTTCAACGTCACCACAGTCAGTCCAACGCGCGAGTGAAAAACACAAGCCAAGATTACATGCAACCGGGTGTAACGTGTCAAAGGTCACTTAGTCATCGGAAGGGGAATTGGTTGTTTTGCCAATCCAAGAGAAGGGTTGAGTTGCGTAATCAAACAATAGTTTCACCGATAAGAGTGGGGTGATGAAAATAAAGGTTTAACAGAAACCACAAGAAAGGTGACAACAATAAATTTATCCTTTATTTTCTGACATGTGCCAATTAGCATTAACATACTGAATCTAAAATAATAATGACAACTGAAAGGATACTTTAATCCTGTTGCGAAGGAATGATGAGATGATCCATGGCAATTGATATGTACAAAAATTGACGAATGATGCGTTGTGATTAAAAAAAAAAACACTAAAAAATTATGCACACCTTCTTTTAGAAAATAGGATTTGTCCGTGCAAACCTAAGCTGAGTAAGATAATTATTCTCAGCAAAATCATGTAATGAACGGAGAGTTCGTGGCCCTTCATAGTCGGTCCTTCCAAACTCTTTCTTGAAGAATCTTCTGCACTCGTCAGCATCCTGAAGGAAAATGATGAAGACAGAGATTATTTAAACTGTCGCATAACAAAAAGTAAAAAGGAATCTTCAGAAAATAGATTCAACAACAATTTGGTCTAACCAAGAAAGAACCAACACGAGAAAACATGACCTTTTAAAACAAATATGCGCAATTTCTAACCAAGTTTCTTTTACTTGATAAAGTGTAACAAGTTTACCTGTAAGAATGTCAGCATTTGCTCTTCAATAGTTGAACGCATTGCTAAAGTCTCCACGTAAATAGGACGAGTAGCACCCATCCGATGAGCACGACTAATGACTTGTTCCTCCAAGCTATAAAGGTTCCAATGAATAGAAAGGTGTTACATAGAAAGAATTGGCATATATTACACCAGGAAAGAAATAGGAAACTACATAAAGCTACTTCTTTCATTTTTTTTATTTTGGGTAATTTGCTACTGTGGTCCTTGAACTTTTACTAAAGGTGCCGTTTGGTCCCTAACCTTTTTTTTTTTAATTCAAAGCTCCCTGAACTCATGAAAAGGTAGCAAAACAATCCTTTTTTCTAATTGACGTTAAATATTGGACGGTTTACATCATGTGATCTTAATTTTCTTTCAAAAAGACTAAAATACCCTTAAATTTAAAAAAACAAAAAACAAAAAAAGAAGCTTTCTTCTTCATGTAAATCCCTCGCAGACATCAAATGAAACCATCCCCGAGCATAGTTCAACGAAATCATATATCAATTCTTATAACCCCTTATCTTATAGGAGTTCACTTTAAGCTTTCATCTTCAATTTTTAAATGTTATTTTGATGAAAACTATGCCCAAATCATATTCCCAAATATGAGCCCCAAGTTCGGGAACAACTCGTAGCGAGTGAGTCCGCTGCCGTGGTGAGAGAGCAAGCCCTCCATCGTTGCCGCACGAGCCAACCTCGCCATCCCCTTGCAGATCGCAAGCCCCTTAAGTCGCCAAGCCCAGATCTGCAGAGGCGCCATGAAGAGTAGAGAGAGGGATTCAAACAGAGATTGAGAGGACGAGATGTGGAAGAACAACACCATCACGAGCACCCCCAGCCCTCCGCCCCTTCGCAAGCCACTAAGAGCCCTGGCGACAACAGCCCATCGCCATTGGTCTCATGATTTCCTCATTGGAATTGGTAGGGACAAAGAATGCAAGCTCTTCCCATGGCAGCGATTAAGAAGCTTCTCCATCGGGAAAACAGACAATAATACATATAGAAGAGAATGAACTTGATTTGCATAGAAGAATATAAGCCCAAATCCCTATCTTTATTATTATTTTTTTTTTCCCCTGAAATTGTTAGAAATGAAGACGAACAGACCTGGGTTTTCTTTTTTTGGAGGTACGAACAGATGGTTTATGTGGTCTTGCATCTATTTAATTTTCATTTTCATTAAAATTTCAAATGATTTTACTAAAATACCCCTCTTAAACTATCCATGTGACTCACATGGTATAAATCCATTCAACATTTAGAAAAAGGATAGTTTTTCACACTTTTCAAAGTTCAGGTATCTTTCAATCAAAAAAAAAAAATCAGGGATCAAACAGCACCTTCAGTAAAAATTCAGGGACTATTATAGTAATTTACCCTTTTATTTTTTTTGAAAATAGAAGGGAAAAGCAATTCCTTCAAAACGGGATCATTTTAGTAACTTTATTTTTTTTTTGGAAAAAAAAAAAAAAAAAGACAGGCATGATGTTAAGGGAATAACCTTTTGTCCCATATTGGTTCCATAAGAAAAACGTAAGATACGAAGCTCAAATCGAGACCCAACGCAGCACTTCCATCCATCAAAAGCACCATACAAGTTGCATCATTCTGGAACATGGCCAATGACTTCATCTAAACAAACGAAAGGGAATTAACCAACAGAAATAGGAAAACATAAACAAGAATCACAAAACAAATAAATTAATAAATAAATAAAAGAAGATGGTAAAAGAATATTTACCTTGTTGCTAGAATGCATCGGACTATACAATCCAGCAAATTTGATATCGGCAATGGTTAGCTGGACAAATAGATAAAGTTAGGGACGATGATATTGATAAAATCCACAAAGGCCCACACGTTTTTTGGTTTGCAATGATTACCTGTTGCTCAATAACATGTATATGCTCCAGAAACTGAGAAAATACCAAAACTTTATGTGTATTTACGTTAGAGTTTCTCGTCCAAGAAGCACAAAGTAAGCCCTGAACGTTCTGGACATCGGCACCATCATCCTTAGGCTGATGGACCTCACTGTTAGCATCTTGCAATTCTTTCAAACTACGTATAAGATAAGCGACTTTACTGCTAGAAGTTGATTGCCAATCAGGATCCCAGTTATCCTGCAAAAGCACATCATTTTGTAAGAGAATTCGAAAATACATATAAAAAATTGTGGTAAAAGAACTGTAAGCTTTGCCTACCTGTTTATATGATGGCTGCAACTCAATAAGATCTTTAGGGACAGGCCACTTCGGGTTTGGATTTTCTGGTCGGGCTAAGGTATCAGGAGTTTGCATCTCATATAAATTGTCACAACCAGGATAAGTGCATTTTTCACTATCCAAAGCAACACAATCGAGGCACAATAGATGCCTACATGGCGTAATGACTGGAAAACGGCACCATTCCCCACACCTAAATAAATCATAGACTCATTCTCAACAATCCTACGGTTGTCTAAAAAACTATATTGGAAAAACCAAAAGAATCTCAAAGCATGGTATTTCTTACCTGACACAATTGCCGCCGTCCAGGAGGTTATACTTGATAAAAGCATATTCCTCTGACATGGGATCCAGACCATTTTCAACCAAGGCATCCATAGTTTCCTGAATATCTTGACCAGCATCTGTTACTTTTATATGCCCAGCCACACAGCAAGATAGCCTAATATTTCTGATAGTTGTACTTCGAAACTTCCACTGCTTTGGATTTAAGAGACTTTCAACATGGGAAGGGTCATTCCAGTCAGCCATTAAAATGTTGCGCCGCACTGTAACGACTAATTCATTGTAGCTTCTTGCATGTTCCCCCGTAAAGTCAAGTAGTGTAACTTTCTTGATGCAAGGTGGAATGTGCTTCAAATCTGCCTTCCTTGCACTAATCATGCACCTGTTAAGTAAATGCAACAAACGGGAGCGTCCTTCTTCCATCTCTGCCTCAAAAGGCCTAAGAATCCCAGCTTCCCATGACTTTTGATTCTGCCCATAAGCTTCCTCATGAAGAAACTTAAGCAATGGTTGAAGGTGTGATAGTTGGCTATTAGGCGTATTAGGAGTTGGTGTTCCTGTTAATATCCAACGGTTTGAAGCCATTAATGAAACGGCCATTTGCAGTTTGTTGGTCAAGCCTACACTTGATCCAAGGGTGTGACCCTCATCTAACATGACCCTAAGCCAATGAACTTGCATCAATACGCTTTTCTTACGGGAGCTCCATTCTGCACTTAGGCGGCTGAAAGTAGTTATAACAACATCATAGTCCCAAGCCAGATTGTGTGCAGAGGGTTTCCTATGATCCGTCCAAATATATACCCGCAACTGACCAGTGCTCACGTGCTTCTGAATTTGGGTTTTCCAATGATCAACTAGATTTGCAGGAACAACTATGAGGGTTGCTTTTGATAGATACAATCTAATTGAATCTAATGGTGCACAAAGAGCACTTTTAAGGGCAGCCACATCAAAGACCAAGTTGTGAAGTTTTTGTGGGTAATACCACCAAACAATACCCTTTTCCCCTCCTTTCCTTAGGCCAAAGGATTGAAATATTCTATGGAACCCGAGTGCATCTTGACCAGGATCTATGCAACTGCTAATTAAAGGACCTCGAATGCCATTTTTTTCCATTTCTGAGAGCTTGTCGGGTGAAAGTTTAACTAACCAACTCAAGGCTTTCTTTGTAGCAGAATTTATCAAGGAATGATGCTCCTTGAGCACGCTGGTGAAGAAAGAAATATTTTGTTCCTCTCCTCCAGATTTCCCCTTGGTGTAGAATCCAGGTAAATACATTATTGGCGAGCAGTTGTTATAGTTCTCCTCCGGAACACTACAACTTTGATATTGAAGATCAGTATTCATGCTACAAAACCACGCTGTAGTGGCATCAGATATCGAACTCTCCCGAAGCTTTCGCCACTTGCGACAAGCATCGCATTGAACCCAGGTATCGCTATATTCGTAATGACTTGTCCCAACTATTCCATGCCTCTTAGAATTTTTCAAAAGTTCATTTGATACATCAACTTGATTATCCCAAGAAGCATGTCCTGAACCATTCGAAGCATGCCTCACGCTTCTAGAGCGCTTTCCCGCCTTCATTTCTTTGGAAGAACCAGATGCCTCTTCAAACGAGAAAATAAGATTTTTCTTGATGCTGCTCAAGTTCTTAGTGCAAGGAAACACAGGCATTGCTGTCTCAGAGCCTGTAATCGCTGGCTTTTCTAGTTGTTTATCAGAACACAAATTAATAACTCCTGCAACCTGCTCATTTAGAAAAATTAGCCTGCCTCTTTTAGACGAGTAACAACCAAGTTGCTCCGGACTTGTCTGTCCTTGCTGACCCAAATCCCTCTTTCGTGGAGTCATATCAGTACACGTAATATAATCACCACCAAGATCATAATAGCAGCATCTCTGGTCACCATTGTGTGTACACCATTGGACCTGTACACCATCTGGTGGATCAGCCAGCTTTCCCTGTGTCTTAAGAATAAGAGAAAGAGCAGTTATTGTCTTGCCTAGGCCAGGTTCATCGCAGAACATACCCCCACGGAAATCAGTGATGGTGGGAGCTGCAGTGGAGATGATTTCACCTGAAATCGTGCTAACGTAAAAAGAGAATCCATCTTCAGTTGAGAAAGCTGAATACAAGGGATGCGGCAAGACTTCAGCATGTTGCTCACGATGTAACATCCATTGTACTGCCGCCTGCTGGTGAGGAAACAATTTAAGCTTCATACATGGCATGATTAATGCCGCCAAGAATCTTAAATGGCGACAGGTTGCAGCAACCCTAACTAGCTCTAATGGGTCAAGGGGAGCTAGTATATAAAAGAGAATGTCATCAGTTAGGTCCCAAATACCAGATCTACGAGAGTTGTCTTCAGGTTGTATTCTAGTAGAATCAGGATGTCCCATCCTTGCAACACTTGGTAAACTCTTAAAAATGTCATGAAGTTCAAACAATCTTTTCTTTGAAGAATCAGTGATACTATAGTGCAACTTACACCCAAGAACATGACAATCGGAGAGATTCCACATGCCCCCAAAAGCTCGTAGAGCATCTTTAATGCGATCTCCACCGGCCATCATTGAGCTTCTCTGTTTCCAATCACAACTGCATCAAGAGAAACGTTATCGTAGTAATTATTCAGCTGGAGTATTATACATTTTGGTCTCCCAGACTTGGAGAAAGCCATGATATAAATTTTGAACAAGCAATATATACATACATACATTATACATATTGTGTGTGTGTGCGTGTGTGTGTGTTAACCTAAAGCACAAAAAATCTAAAAATAAGGACAAGAAAAGCAACCTAACCAAAAAAAGAAAAATCTAACCCAACAGTATTGCAGTTTCTTGATTTAAATCTCTTGCCACTTCGAGTTCAAAGTTTATGAGAACGATTATTTTCATGATCTTTCAAAATTTCTCCTCAAATTTCAAATTCTTACAATCTCTACCTCTTTTTCGTATATTTTGATGAACATAAATTTCTGATGAAGGAAAATAATGAATATGAAATCATGTTCTTCCATGCCTTTACGCAATCCATCAAAGATGCAAATGTTTGACTTCATACAATTCAATTTAACAAATTAAAGAAAATTAGGTCAAGAGATCTCGCACCTCAAGTGTCGGAAGAGAGAACCGGCAACGGATCCGCATTTCGGAAACTGCCATCCGGACCAGAGCTCGACCGGAAGATACACATCCACCAGCAAAACCGCCCTAACCTCACCGCCGACCCCAGCCTCAGCCCACACCAGCCGCGTCCAGATTCGCAAGCACTTGTTTGTCACCAGAGCGTGAAGCTGCTCCACCACACTCATACTTCCGTTCACCATTCCGACGCTCCTCCTTCTCCTCGTCGCTGACGTCCTCAACCCGCCGACGTCGCCGCTCTTCTTCTTCTTCTTCTTCTTCTTCGTCTTCTCCGGCTTCCCATTCTCCTCGGAACAACAACCGGAGGCGCTGTCCTCGCATCGTGGCGGAGAGTTCACCGGAGACAAGAAGACGGCGTCGTAGCCGCCGTGGGACCTGAAGCCGACGGAGGAGTCATGGCGGAAGATGTGGAAGGGCGTGCCGAGAGGCGGGGTGGGGTGGGAGGGAGAGGTGACTGTGAGAACCGCACAGAGGAAACCGCAGAGCTTGTGGTCTGGAACCGGAGGAACCGTTGGGGAGGAGTCGTCCCGACTATGAGCCTCCATCGAGTCCAATACGGATGCGCACTCACACACAATACACTGATGAATTCGTATATTGAAAAAGGTTTTCGTCTGAATAATTTGAGCAAATTGCTATATTAGTCCCCAAACTCTTTATGAAAGTGTCATTTAAGCCTTAAATTATTCTTTTATTGATAAGTCCCTAAACTTATTAAAACGGTGCCAATTAGTCATTTTCATTAATTTTCTGTTAAAATTTAGCAGACTTATTCCACATATGCTATTTTTCAAGGGTAATCAAGGAAATTGATAATTAAAAAATCCTAAGTATTTTTCAAAAAATAAAGAAACCAAAAGAAGAAAAAAAATATTCCTTCCCTCTCTATGTTTTCTCTCCCTAGCTATTTTTTTTTAATAGAAAATTGATCCAAATGGTTCCTGAACTCTTTATAAGATAACGATTTGATCCCTTATTTTTTAATTTTGACCTAAACGACCCTAAATTCTCTAAATATTGACAATCTTAGTCATTTCCATCCGATTCTGTTAAGTTTCTAACATTTGAGAGTGTATTTTAGTAATTTAATAGTAAGTTTAATTTAACAAAAATTTATTTTAAAAAAAAACTTCATAAAAGAAATCATAATTTCTTCTCTCTCTCCCCCTCCACCCCACCCCCACCCCCACCCCCACGCCCACCCCCTCTGTCTCATTCTCTTCCCCTCCAATCTAAAGCAGCAAACCCAGATCGCGGGGGGGGAACCCAAATTGAAAATGACCAGGGAGGGGGGTTAGGGGGGCGAATCCATATCAAAAGCGAGGGAAGGAGGACCCAGATCGCAAATGGGAGGAAGGGCTAGAGGCTCAGTTTTGGCAACGGGCACAAAGGGGGTAGGGCCTCGGTTTCCACGACAGGGGAGGGGAGCAAAGTTGATCGTTGTTGGGGGGAGGGGAGGCGAACCCATATCAAAAACGTAAGGGGGAAGTGGAGCCTTGGTTTTAATGGTGAACGGCGGAGTTGGTCTTTGTTGGGGGGAAGGGGGGCAAACCCAGATCAAAAACATGGGGAAGGGGGAGCCTCGATTTCAATGGTAGGGGGCAGGGGAGGGACAGAGTTGGTCGTTATGTGAGGGGGGGGGTAAACCCAAATCAAAAATGCATGGGGGAGGAGGGGTGGAACCTTGATTTCTATGGCGAAGGGGTGCTGGAGTTGGTCTTTTTTTTTTTTTTTTTTGGGAGGGGAGGGGCAAACCTAGATCGAAAGGAGCCAGAGTTCGTCGCACAGCTAAGGGTGGTTGTGGGGGTGGGGATGATCTCGGCAACGGAGAAGAAAGAGGGGGGCTGTCATCGCCGAAGATGAAGGTCGTTGCCAGAGATAGAGGCTATTGCCAAAGGTAGAGAGAGAGAAAGGAACACGAATTTTTGGGAGAGTTTAGGAAAAGAGAAAATTGAAGAGTATTTTGGTTTTTTACTACCAAAAATGATCATTTGCACAAGATTACATTAGAAACTTGATGGAATTAAACGGAAATGATTAAAATTGTCAACATTTAGATAATTTAGGGTCTTCTTGATCGAAATTAAAAAAACAGGAATCAAATCATCACCTTCAAAAGAATTCAGAGACCATTAGATCAATTACTCTTTTTTTTTTTTTTGGGCAAATCCCTCCTCCCCCTACCTACAGACCACAAAACAAGGCACCTAACCAACAAAGACAATATCAAATCAAAGTGGGAATGGGGTCAAGGTTGGCGGTGTAAAAGACGGGTGTAGGAGAGCTCGTCGAGGTGGGTCAATGGTGGTTTTCAGCGGCGGTCTCCGAGTCCACGACAGCTGTGTGAGGTGGGGTGATGGGCTCCAAGTTCGTGGCAGCTATGCAAGGCGGGCCAGCGGGGTCCAAACTCCCGATGGCAGGCTTCGAGTTCACGGTTGCTGTGCGAGGTTGGGGGTGGGCTCCGATTTCACAGTGGTGGGCTTCCGTCACCGATAGATTTCGTGGACCCAAGTGAGAGCCTCCGCAAATCATAGCCCAATGAGAGAGAATGTTTGGTTTGCTTGTTTGTTTAGATGTTTGCAAGTGATAGAAGTAATAGTGAAGAGGATTGGGTTTCCTTTTTGGTTTTCTTTTTTTTTTTTAAGCTAATGCAGCCCTCCTTTAGTAAATTTTATAAGGAGAAAATATCTGAATAACATAAATTTAAAAATCATTTATTTAAATATGACAAAAAAAATAATCTTAGATCAATATAATAAAAAGTTAAATTAAAATAAATTAAAATTTATATCATATTAATAAATAAATAAATAAATAAATAATAGTTATTTGGATAATTTTCTCGCTTTTATAATTAATATATTACTCATTATTTTAAATTTTAAGTTACATTTAGAAACAAAGATGTTTTGAAAATTACTCTTCACATATCTCTTTTTCTAAATATTAAAAAAATACTCCTAAAAATATTTACAAAATACACTATTTTTTAGATTAATTTTTTGGGGGTTAAAAGGCCATTTTAGTGGCTACGTAATTTTCTTTTAAAAAAATATATAAAAAAAGTTATTTTCTTAAAACTGGCTTTGTGGAGGGTTTTTTTTTTTTCTTTTTTGTTTTCCTTCTTTTTTCAGTGAAGGTTTTTCCACCTAAATCTTTATATTTATTTCAACTTTCAACCCAATAACAGGGGATCTAACTCATGTGTCTCCTTATTCTTATCTCTTTTATGTTCTTACAATAATATTATGACATGTCAATTAAAAATTATAACAAATCAATTAAAAGACTATATTTATACACGTGTCATATTTTATTGAAATGACAAAAATGAAAAAAATAAATAAGGAGACGTGTGAACTAAATTCTTAATAAGGGCACACCCCTTTTACAGAATTTTATAATTTATAATTACTAAATTAGTCGCTTTTATATCCCCTTCCCACTTTGGCTTATTTATACTCTCACTAACTCTCTCTCATGTTAGAATGGAGAATTGTATGAATTTGAAGGGCTCTTTCTCCTTTATTGAAAAGGAACAAAACCGTCCATGAAATTCTCGACATCAAACTTTTAACTTTATACTTTATAACAATCTTACAATACTACACTCCTCGATCATATATTAGTACTTATTTTTTCATGTATTGCAATGTTTTTTTTTTTTTTTTATGTAAGCACTCCATGTGCACCTCCTTAAATTAACTAAATTATTATTAAAATTTTACGCTGATAAAAAATCGATCCTAAGACTTATGACTTCTAAATCTGAAACCTCTGTTCCATCACCATTAAGCTAGCCCTAATGGCTTGTATTGCAATGTTTACTCCTTTGGAAATGTCTACTCCACACACACTATTTATATTCTTTAGAATCATTATTACACTTTGTTCATTAAAGTTGAAGATAAGTCAAGGATTTTTACTTAGTGTTTGATATGCGGTGATCAATAAGAATTATATTACTGAGAAAGTGATAATAAATAATATGATTTCCAGGCATTATGAATTATTATATTTGGTTACGTCTGTAATCTTTTCTCACATTTTCAGGAATATAACTTTGTTGTGTTTAGTTACACACAATAATATAATGTATTTTTCTTATAAAATCAATTAATTTAAATAATTTAAAACTAATTAAATCTTATTGAATTAGATAATTATCACATTATCATTTGACTTGTAAACTTTTCTTTTTAGTATTTCGTTTAAAACCAAATTATTTTTTTATATTGACCAATTAGATCTCATTAAAAAAAATTACAAAAATAATTTAAAAACAAAAAACAAAAAACAAACAAATATGAAACACAAAACCCAGATTTACCAACAAAATCGCCTCCTCCACCCAACACCTCCGCCTCGCCTTCACCATCGCCGCCGTCGGAATTTCCCTGCCTTCTCTGCCGCCATCTTCGCTCCCAATTCTTTGCCGCCTCCCGACTCCTTGCCCACATATTCGCAAACCCCGTCTCCAACGACAGATTCGCCGCCTCTGCCATCAGATCCACCATTGTAAAAATCATCTCCCGGTTTTTCTCCTCTGAGCCATTCCAAGAAATCTATGTCGCCGCCGGGTAGTTTTCATTTCCCTCCAATCCGTAAACCCCGTCACCGACGAGAGATTCCCTTTCTCCTCCGACCTCCGCGAGCGATGTGATTGTAAACTTCGTGGGGTGGAGGGTAGCAACGCTACAAAGCTTAGGTCGTGGGTGGGCTACATACGACCGGGGAGTGGGCAGCGACGAGGTCTGGTGTGGTTGCAATGACGTTCCGGCGAAGTGGCGGCAAGCATAGGTTGATGTAGTGGTGGTGGTCGGTGGTCTGAGTGTTGATTATGGAATATTAATGGGTTGAATTTTTTTTTTTTTAAATTAGTTTTTCATGGTAGTGAGATTCTTAAGAGTTTAAATAGTAGCTTATTGAGTGGGTTTTAGATTACCTCAAAATAAGGTAAAGTGAATCTCATAGGATTGATTTTTCTGAGAATCCAAAAATTACAATCTTGATATTAAACATAAGAATCTTATATATTCTCATTCTCGTTTTTAAGATTACCCCAAATCAAATACTCCCTAATAATATTCTTTGAAGAGAGTAAAATAAGTAATTTACCCTTAGTCTGTATGATGAGAGTTTCAAAAGTTTTTTTTATTGTTAGTCTTACCAAATGAGAGTTTCAAAAATAATTTATTTTAGTCAAAAGAAAAGTAATTGATTGGATATGTGAAAGGAAAAGCACGTTTCTTTTCTATTTTACTATCACTCCAATTATCTCACCAGTTCGACGATGACTATATCAGCCAAGGAAACACAACCGTGAAGCTTTTACTTCAAGATAAGCTCTAAATCTAAAATCTAGAATCACTATTTTCTAATTGATTCTCGTTTAAACCTGTACTAATCAGTTTTTATTTTCTAGGTATAAGGGAAACTGACACATCTTTTCCATGTCTAATATGGATTTTTTTTTGTCTCATTTCTTGCTCCATGCTGTTTGATTAGTCATGCATTAAGTTGTATTTTCACTGGTTTAACTTTACTTGCTATTTGGATAGAAATAGACATCTTATAGTTAAAATTTTTATACCATTGATTGTATCTTTTAAGTACTTTCATATTTTTTTCTTGAAAAAAAAAACTAAATTAGTCAGTATTTTAAATTACATTTAAAAACAAAGATTTTTAAGGTAAGTATTTTGAATTACATTTAAAAACAAAGATTAAAAAAAATGCTCTTGACATATCTCCTTTTTAGATATTAAAGAAACATCCCTAAAAATTATTTAAAAATACTATAAATTTTTAAATTGAATTTCGCAGTTAAAAAAGTTTTTGTTTTTAAGGTAAAAATTAAGTCAAAAGGTTTTACAGACACTAAACATAATGCAGATAACCCTATGATACACAATATAAAGCACTCGATAAAAACCGATTCCATTAATAAAATCTGATGAAGTACAGAGAAAACAATACAAGATGAGACCTGATATTAGAAAAATTCCTCGACACATTAATTTGAGCACGCATAAGGTTCTTTTTGAAACCACTATAATTAGTGGACGCTTTCAATCTATCGAGAGCATGTAATATATAGCACCAAGATTACAAACATCTCCGCTAAGACTCATAGCTAGCGGAACTTCTAACTTACCAAGACATAAATATAGTGGACTAAAAACAAACTCAAACATTGGAAAAACCACCTCTATTATTACAATTAAAATACTAAACCATATGACGGAAATATTAACGCCTTTAATAGACTAATACATAAAAAACTAAAGACTAAAGCACGATCATCGCAAGTCTTCAAAGAAAGTGCAGCCAACTCTTTGGGGGACAAGCAGCGAAGCCGACGATATGCCTTCAAACAGCAGAACGTGAAATACACGCGTTACCACCATTAGCATCTGGAATCATAACCGCCACATCCACAAGAAGCTCACCACCGTTTTGAACAAAACCCTAAAGAGTACAACCACGAGACAAGAAAAACGTCACAAAACGCCTCCAAGCCGTCTGGAAATCATCCTCTAAACTATTAGATTCGCTCTAATGAAGTCACCCTGCCAAACATATCCACCACCATAATAAAAAAAAAAAAAAAAAAAAAAAAAAAAAAAAAAAACTCACAACATTACGAGTTCAGTGATTTATTTTTTAGGCCAGAGGTTCAACGATGCATCCGAAGGCGGTCCCGAAACCCTGGCCGATTTACTTTCTCCTTTTCTCTTTTTCTCGTTTCCTAGGGCCCGGCTGCTGTATATTAGAGTTATTCGGTTAAAAAGGTCATTTAATTGCTAAGCAATTATCTTTTTTTTTTTTTTTTTTAAAGAAAAGTTATTTTCTTAAAATTGGCGTAGTGGAAGATTTTTTTTTCTTTCTTTCTGTGTAGGTTATTCCACCCAAATCTTTTTTTTTTTAAAGGCTACCCAAATCTTTATATTTATTTCCCATAAATTTTTTTAAATAAATCTCAACCCCAAAACAAGAGCACACTCCCTTTTAGTCCTTTTTTTTCAGTCTAGTAAATTTCATAATTACTAAATTACTCATTAATTTAAATTTCATTTTTAAATTTTTTTTAATATTTTAAGTTTCATTTAAAAAAATATTTTTTTATCCTTTTAAAAAAAGATTTTAAAAAAAATACTCTTCAGATTTCTCATTTCAAATATTAAAAAAATATCCATAAAAGAAAACATAAAAATATATATTATTTTTTAAACTAAACCTTAGTTCAATTCATTAAAAAAAGAAAAAAAAAATTGATTCAGTTATAATATCTTATCTCTTAGTACATCATAAACCGCTCTTACTATAAACGTATGTCATATATATTGTATAATATTTAGAAGAATTTTCAATAATTACCCTTATGATTATAGACAAAATTGTAAATATGAGTACATGTTTTAAATATAGAAGATGACATGACTTTTTAGTAACTTATTATAACAGGTTGAGCTACATGTTGACCAATGCAAAATATATATTTTTTAAAAAAGTTGATCCTGAATTAAATTACAAGAAATATAGTAGATACTCTATTTTTTGTCAGGATCCGTAATCGAATTCCGTCAACAGGTCAAGTTGCGTTTTGGTCGAATATTTATGGTGATAAGAAAATAATTATATGAAAAAAAAAAAAAAGGATTTTGCTGGGAGATTCAGAGAGAAAATTAATTAGGATATACATATGAGAAAGAGTAATTGGAATAATATTGTAGTAGGAAAAAAAATTAAGCAGGGACATATTTGAGAGAAAATAGTTTAATATGTAATTAGAAAAAAAAAAAAAAAGGAGAATGTTTGAGAAAGAAAACATATTTTAAGAGGTAGTTAGAAACAAATTATTTGTGAGAATTATTTGCGTAAAAGAGCATTTTAGTAATTGTTTTTAATAATATAAACATTACTAAGTTTAGTCATCACTAGAACGAGAATGAGATAATTTTTCTTTACGCCCTCAAATAAAAAAGTAAAACACTATAAAGATAATCAATAATTCTCCTTCTATTTTCTTTACTTTAGTTTTTAATCTTATTATATTTCCCATTATCCTTCTTATTATTTCAACCATTTTTCAACATTTCAGTGGTTCCCATTCATTTTAAATCAACATTGGGGAAGTAATATTTGAAATAATATGAAATGTTGCAAAATGTTACTATTTCTAATTTTTAGACAAAATTTTAATATTAGGGGAGCAATATTTTGATCATTTGAATGTTTTTTACAATACTAAGGCTTCGCTTAGAGTTTTAGTTTAACTCTAACTAAATTGTATTTTTTTAAATTAATTTTTGTCTTTTCTGAAAAATCAATAAATTTATAATTAATTTTTAAAAAAAATCAATCAACTTCAACTTAAAAATTTTATCTTTAATCAATTAACTAATTAAATGTAAATTAAATATTTCTATTCAAAATATTTTTATCCTAAATATTTTCATTTAAAATATTTCTCTCGAACACAGTCGTAACATGGTTTTACGATTTGATAAACGGGCCCAAAGAGATAAGAGGGCATGAGCCAATTGTGATTAGAAGAGCAGAATTGGAACCCCAAATTGTCATCCATACGAAGGAGAACAAAAACACAACACAGATTCTGTGGTCGTCCCTTTTGCATTAATTGGCTGCAAGCCTACAACCTAGTTGCATGTGCGGAGGTCCAACTATCCCATGAGTTTGTGTTTGATGCCTCAATATAATTTTTATTAATTTAAATATTATTAAATTAAAATTCAACTTAAATGTTAAATAAAGTCCTGTTTTTTTTTTTTTTTTTGTCCACATGGTTCATTCATTGTTTTGGCCCAAATTTGCCTCCTCCTCCTCACCTTTTTTTCTCCAAAATGGGACCCATTCTTAAGTTTAGGTGACTGAGATCCTAGTGGGCCCTACTCTCTTTTTTTTTTTTTTTTTTTGCCTATGAGGTCCCTACTTGCTTTTTCTATGGTCGACATTCTGTGTCTGATTGTTTCCTGGAGACGTGGGTTAATTCTTCGCGGGCCTTTTGTCACTCCAGCCACATCTGCTTTTTAGGTGAGAAAGAAAAGATGAGAGAACGGATCTGCTGTGCTCGGTGCTATTATCACTACGCTGCATCCGGCTAGTTCTACCCTATATAAATTCCCCTCCTCCGTTTTCTAGTGTGTTTGGCTAAACCATTCTAATAGTTATTATTAAACTCTAATATATAAAAAAAAAAATGCTCTCATATGAAAAAACAACTCTCTAGAGGAGTTTCAATTACTAAATTTCAAAATTTACAAAATGCATGGAGAATCTTAAAAAAAAATGTTTTTAAAAAATAGAAAAAAAGGAACAAAAAAGACAAAAAAAAAACCCCCAAAAAAATCTGAAATAAAGATAAAAAATTTAAAGTAAAAAATCATTTAAAAATTAAAAAAATATAGTGAGAAAAAACACAATATAACAATAGATCGGAATCTAATGTCTAAAATTTAGCGTAAAAAATGACAAAAACAATATTAAGGAAAAAACAAACTCTGAATAGGGATAAAACTGACAACACACTGTAGGAAAAAGAAAAACAACTAAAAAAAGAGGGGTGCAAAGAAAAAAAACAACTAAAATGAAGGGTAAAATTGTCAATTAATAATTTTAGAAGGACAAAATTATCCCAACACTATATCAAATAGTAAAAATAACTAAAAGTCAATGACAAAATTGTCAATTGATAAAAAAAAATAAAGGGTAAAACCGACATAATATTGTAGCGGAGGAAAAAAATAGTTAGTGATGAAGGGTAAAAAAGTCATTATACTGTAAAAAAAAAGGTAAAAATACTATACATTTACTGTTTATTACTATTCATTCACTGTTTATCTACTGTAACAAAAACACTGTTCAGTACTGTGCAGTACTGTAGCTAATGAAGCAAAATCAGAGAGAAAAAAAATGAAAATCACTATTTATCACTGTTCCTTCTACAGTGAAAACTACATTTCTTTTAGTATATATATATAATTAGGGGTATACAATGGGGTCAGGTTACTTTACCTCTTTGATAGAGTAAAAGTTTACACTTTTAGATTTCAATCCAAGGGTTTAAAATGCTTAAATATCACTCAAGTTAAAATAAAACCTCCTACACATTATAAAAAATCCCTACCATAATTTAAAAAAATGAAAAAAAAAAAAAACCATCTACTGAGAACTCCGATGAGCAGAGAAGGACTAAATGACTGTGTTGCAATTGAGGATCAACGACTCGAGTGGTGAATTGCGACAGTGCAGAAGCCAGAGAAGTGATGGGCAGTTGTCAGGGAAAGATCACAACCGAGACTCAAATCGACGATCGTGACCACGATCTCGATAGCAAGCACCATATCTCATGGCGCGAGGCTCAGATCTCTACAACCTTCGATTGTTATGGACATGTACGCACAGTAGTGAGAGCTCGGCTTGGAGGTCAAGGTCGCTGATGATGACGCATAATGACTGTGGGGGCGCAAGATTTACCATGGGGAAGAGCCCGTTGGTAAGGAGAGTAGCAAGGCCTCTGAGTTAGATCAAGGATCTTGGATGAATCTAGAAATGCAACCACTGGCGCAACTGTATAGGCGAGCTTCTCCTTCTCTAACGACCAGCTATGCCTCTTTTCACTGGGCTGGTGAATTGGAAGAAAGCCGGAGGAAAGAATTTGTTTTTTTTTTCCCTTTCTTTTTTGTTCCCAAATGTTTTGCAATAAATCTAATATAGTTTGATGCACAAGAAGTTTTGTGTGTGTGCATATTTAATAGTTTATGATAATTCCAACTACGGAAAAAAAAATGTCCCTAAACTATTAAAATGTTACTAAAAATAGTCATTTCTGTTTATTTTTAAGCAGAATCTGTTAGTAATTTGGTCAAAAGTGATGGTAACTAACAAATTTCGTTCAAAAATTAAATATAAAATGACTAATGTAGTAAAATTTTAATAATTTAGGGGTATTTCGGCCATGAAAAAATTTTAGGGACTAAAGTTGCATAAAATTAAAAGTTCAGAAACCAACCTAGTAATTTACCCAAACTTTTAAATGTGTTAACATATATATATATATATATATATATATATTAGAATGAGAGTAGATGAACTTGAATTTTACGTTTTATGATAGAGTCATACATAAAATTATCTTTAAATTACGTCTACAATCACATGTGTTTAAATATTTTATTGAAGAAGTGTTCGTGTAATTTAAAAAAGAAAATATTAATGATATCAATTTTAATCTCAATTTTGTTACCTCTAACAATATTCTTAAGACAATGTACTTCAGCATGTTTTTTTTTTTTAATTAAAAAAATAAGATATGAAAGTGGCTAAAAGATACGATCAATAGAAAAATGATTCCAACTACAAAATGTATATTTATATTCAAATAGCAAATTAAAGGTAAACTATGAATAACCAAACAGTTTGAAAAAAGAAATAAGATAAAATAATAAATAATCTATGTTAACCATGAAATATATGTCACAGCCATCGTTTTTGTAATATCTCAAAATATATATCTATTACTATTATATAAAACTAAAGTGTTTTTTCTTTAGTGCCATAATTACTATCATTCTTTCTCTTTTGGGCCGACAAACTTGTACTTGTTTTATTATTATATTTTACCTTATTATTATTATTTTTTTATCTTTTCATGTCTAATTTTTTTGAAAATTACTTTTGATTTGTTCATTTTCATTCAAAAATTTTATCTATAATTTATAATTATATTAAAACAGTAAAGTGTCCTAAAAATATTATTTAAAATTTGATTAAGTTATTTTATCTTTTTGTGATAATATGATGTTAAAAAAAAAAAACTTTTTCTTGATTCGTTACTTTCTTGTATTATTTTTCTATTTATTTTCCTTCAACTTTTTAATGTTTTTTTAATAGATTTACTTTCTTAATCAAATTTATCTATATAAAAATATATCTTTAAATATGTAGTTGCCTTTTTTTTTTGTGATAGCCTAAAGTGCACGTGTCAAAAAATATTATATCATTGAAAATTTTAATATTTATGTTCATAAATTAAGTATTTAATAATTTTAGTATGCATGTACTTCACACTTCGCATATGTATAACACGTGATTTCAATTAGTATATATATCTATATCTACACATTATATAAAAAGGACAATAATTTTTACTGTTTTTGTCCAAAACGCATGTTTTGCAAAACTTATGTTTTGTAAATTTTTTGGGTTTTTTCACAGCTGCGCAGCTGACATAGGGAGGAAGAGGGGAGAGAGGGAGAGTTTCGTCCTAAACACACATTTTGCGAAACTTGCGTTTTGTAAACTTTTTGGGGTTTTTGGCTGCTGTGCAGCTGACACAGGAAAGGGTGAGAGAAAATGAGTGAGTGGGGGGAGTTTTGGGTTTTGGGTTCTTTCTTCGGCTGACGCACTTAGAAGTAGGGTCGGTAATTTCGGATATGATACAAAATAAATGGGTTTGAATCACATGTTTAATAATTGGATTAACACATTTAAAACGAAAGTAAATGGGCTAAAAAGTTAGGTATTGGGTTCTTTCTACGGCTGACACACTTAGAAGTAGGGCCGGTAATTTTGGATATAACAAAAATAAATGGATTTGGATCGCACGTTTAATAATTGAATCGAACTTAAGTCGACATATTTAACACAAAAATAAACATGCCAGAAACAGGCTAACACGGTTAACCCGTTTATCTAAATGGGTTGTAAACGGATCAACACAACCCAACCCGTTTACAGTCAATATATATAATTTCTCAATATATTTAAAAATAAAAATAACAATATATAAAAGAAGAATCCTAACCCTAATAACTCTTTTATGCTTTATTCTAAGATATGTTTGTCTTAATCATTATAGATATTTGATAATTCTAGTTGTTAGTTTTGTATTTTATATTAATATATGATGAGTTTTGTGTGTGAGTGAATTCAAAATTTTAAGTGATTTTTAATTCAAAATTTTTCGTGTTAAATAGATCAGAAACCGGTTTCGTGTTAAATAGACGGTAAAGGGGTTTTCGTATTAAATAGATTATAAATGAGTTTGTTTTCATGCAAACCTGTCGTAACCCGTTTTATAATTATGTTTGCTTGTTGTGTCATGCTACATATTTATTAAACGATTCGTGTTCGTGTTTAGGTTCCTGATCTATTTATTAATCGTGTCGTATTCATGTTCGTGTTCATGTTTATATTTATCGTGATATACTATAATCGGATCAGTCTGCGAACATGAATTGTCATCCTTGCTCCAAAAAAGAGGGGGAGAGAGAGAGAGAGAGCGAGATGAGTGGGATGGAGGATTTTCTTTTGGACTTTTTTTTTTCTAATTTATATTGCTTAAGGGAAGGGAAGGAGAGAGAGTGAGAGTGAGAAGAAAAAGAGAGTATGAAAGTGTGGGAGAGGAGAGGGAAAAAAAAAAAAGAAGAAGATTTTTGAATAAATATTTATTTTATATAATTTTTTTAAAAAATATATATTTTATAACATTTTAGTTATTTCTTTGTATTGACATATTCTTAATATTTTAGTCTTTTGATTTTTTTGATTTTTTTTTTCACGCTTTCTTTTTTCATCTTCAAATACTTTGTGAGTTTTTTTTAATACTTTTTACTTATATATGTTTTTTTTATTTAAATAAGTTTTCTTAAATAGATCCAATTATGTGCATTGGACATATTTTTAAACTATTATATATATATATACGTACACTTGACCGCACTGGAGAGACCACCGCACCGGAATGGTCTCTCCACCTTTTCCATTCGGTGGCTAAATAAGACCGAGACAAATGATGAACAGGTATGTGTCTGATAAAGCGGGTGTACATGCACCCGTACTCGCGCGCGTTTGGAATAACAAATTCCATTTTTTGCCGGTTTAATTAAATTTTAGTTTCGTAAAGAGACGTCTTTTGGTGACGTGGATAACGTCTTCCCGAAGGTCGTAGAGACGTTATGACGCAGCATTACGTCTGCTATCGGTGGCCCCACCTTTTTTTTTTTTCCTTAATCCTGAGGAGAAAGCAAACTGAGGTTTTACGAAATTGTTTTACGAATTACCAGAACTACCCCCTAATAGTTAGGTAATTGTCCATTCATGCCCTCATCCCAATTTTAGGTTGCCGTTCCGGTGGTCCCTACATCGTAAGTAACCAAATCAAACACGTATTCTAGTTGCCTTTGAATTGGCGCATTTGCATTTATTTTTTTGATGTAATTGTTTCTCTATTTGAATCTTGATTGTTTTTTAGTTCCCCATTCTTATTTGGCCAAAGTCTAAGTTTTAGTGGGAAAAAATATAGATATATAACTAATTATTTACTTATTGGCTGAATGCTTTTAATGTCGACGTAACTAAATCAAGGAAAAACTAATTTTAGTATAAAACTTCAAAAAAAAAAAAAAAAATCGAACAACAACATGTCATCACCTCTCAATATTAAAAAAAAAAAAAAAGAAACAGACAACAACAATAACATGCCATTGCATCTTATATGAGTACCAAGTACCAATAGTTGCAATCAAAGTTTAATATTTATTCTATTTTTTACTTATTAAAAATTATAAATTTTCAAAAATAGAAAAACATATCAGGACTAAAAATGTTTATCGAACCCAAACGATCGATCAAAGTGATCAGCCTAATCTAATGTAATACTTTTTTGTAGATAAACCGATCTCAATTTGATTGGATTGGATATCAATTTTATAAAACCAATCTAAATTGGATCGGATGCACTCATTATCTTTAAAATATCATATCTAATTTAATCCAAGACAGTGTAATATTTATATATTTATACTTTACATAATTGATCAAAAAATTAGCCTCTATATTTTTTTTAGACACCTTACCGAATAAAAAACTTCAAAACTTCAAAATCCTTTTATCTTGTTTTATAATTTCCTAACATATTATGATACACTTTTAAACGTTCTATAATTTTTGCTTGTTTTGTTTTAAAATTTAGTATTTAAATATAGGTGATGTATGTCAACCCCATCATATGAAATCTAAATCAATCCAATTTAAACTCACCTTAGATGGATATATAAATATATAAATATATATATATATATTAATTAAAGGATGAGAGATTCGAATTCTTTATTTTATGATAAAGTTAAGTATAAAATTATTACTAAGTTCTACTTGCAACCACGATATTAAATGGATTGGATGACATATTTCTAACTTATAGGATTGGATGAGATTTCAAAAACAACTTTGAATTTGGATTAGATATTGTGTAACAAAAATAGGAAGTCTCTACACGAGTACCATGTTAACAGAATACAGAGGCAAATTTGTGAAAAACCTGGGGGTATCAAGATGAACTTTTCCTTTTTTCAGGGAAAAGTAGTTAGTTAGCTACTAAATTATTTTTTTAACAAGTGTTAACTACTAAAAAATTGAACTTCGCAAAATACTAACCACTTACATTGGTATCGGTAAAACAAAACACAAAACAAAAGGGATAAATAAATTCTTATAAAAAACAAAAAAGATAAATAAATAACACACCATGCAGAATAAGCTCCACTATTCTCTCAAAGAAAGAAAGAAAGGAAAAAAAAAAAAAAAAAAAAACAGAATAAGCTCCACTATTTTTAACGCAAAAGAGAAAACTTATTCCAGCAACAAAAGTGGAAAAAATAAAATAAACAATGATAAAATAATTGAGAGGAATGCTTCCTTACTTCTCCTTTTTTGAGGAGTAGTTTTGGGAGACCAATTCCATCACTACGACTTCATTGTTTAATCATAGATATTAGATTAATGTCAAGCCTCACCATGTGGTTTCCAACTTTTCCGTTTTTTCGTTGAAAAGATTTAATTTTCATTTTATTAGATATTTAAATTCCACATCCTATTCAAACCCACCATCGATACGTTGGTTTATTTGGGTTCGGGATTTATTGGTATCAACGTGGTGATTAGGGACCATTTGGGAGTTGTTGTTAATGCTTGTGCTAGACATATCGAGGGAAGTTTTAGTCTTTATATTGTAGACTAGGTTTGTTTGGTGGAGTAGTTTTAGTTGAAATTTTTAAGTTTCAATATTAAATTTTTTTGAATTTTCAGAAAAAACAAAAAATTTTTTGGGAAAAAGACAAAAATATTTTAAAAAAAATGACAAAAAAAAGTTTGAATTAGATAGTTTGAGTGGTTGTACCAAACACCACCAGAGTGTTTGACAGGAGGGGCTTCTCTTAGTCAAAAATCTGATGTTGCAGATGGAAGCTATGGAGATGGATGTTGTTTGCCTTGTACACAAGGTTCAGAATCCGCTCTCAATAAGTTATGACAGTCATTTAATTGCTGATATTGTGAACCTTCAATCAGAAGGAATTTTCAGTTCGTGTGTTTATGTTCCTAAAGGGACAAATGGTCTTTGCTCAATTACTAGCTACTTCTGTTGTCAGTCTGTCTTTGAACAGTTGTTTTGTGAATTTTTATCCTATGTTCATTTCTACAATAATTGTGATAAATTTATCACCTTAATGAAATTGAAACTTTCCCTCAAAAAAAAAAAAAAAAAAAAAATCTACATCTTATATGTAACATTCTTACTAAATAATAGGGATTTGACTTATTAGTAAATGACAATTAATTTTTTTTTAATAAAATGGATAAAGTTTTGTAAAATGAGAAAAATGAACACCTTTTTTTAATTGATTAACATAGTTAATTAGTTATTAATGTTAATATATTTATTAGTGATCAATTAATGATTAATTATGATTGATTATTGATTAATTATGATCAATAACTAATCAATGATCTTTTTCTAAAATAAAAATTATTTCAGTCATTTATTTTAATATGCATTTAAAAACTGTCTCTTCCCCTAATTTTCCTTAAACAATCTCTACAGTCACATTGAGAAGAACTTTTCAGATGTAACTTAAAGGTTTTTTTTTTAATAATATTTTTATAATTGTATTTTGCTTTTTTTTTTTTTTTGATTTGAAAAGGGTATTTTTATTTTATTCAATATATATATATATTCCGCATTTTGAAGGTTTTGCTTTTATTCAAAATATATATTATGCATTTTGATATTCATTTCGAAACTTTGTATTTTTTTATATCATCAAATCACATATGTATACCGATCCACACATTTTCTCGACAAGCAGTAGATTTTTATGAAAAATACCCTAAATATCCTTAAAAGGAAAAAAAAATAAAACTTAGATTATTCACCTTTTATAACATGTATTTTACTTTTATAATAAAAAGTATGCAACGACACTAAAAAGTCATGTGTTGGTTCTTCCTTCTAATGACCGGCATATCAAATTTAATTTTTTCTTCAATTATTTTTAAGTTTAATTTGAATGTTATTTTTGGTATTTTTTGATGTTAAAATTAACTATTGTTGAAAAAAACAAAGTTTTAGTTATGTATTAAATATAATCTAATCTCATGTAATGGTATAAAAATAAGAACATAGAATTTCAAAAGGTATGAAAGTAAATAACCATATAATAAGCCATACAGTTCTTTCAAGGAAGAAACAAATAAACAAACAGCTTTTTTGGATATTAAAATTGTAAAGTATTTGCATAAAAAAAAAAAAAGACAAAGACCCCCCACGTTGCTGAGGAAGGAATTGAATTTGAAAATTACATCTTTTTTTTTTTTTTTTTTTGGCATCTATCAAATTACGTCTACCTATCTTTCATATTGGTCACAACAAGGTTACTGCCCATTTTCTTGATTCTTATCAAGTCGAAAATATGTCCTCTATTTATTTCTTTTCATTCTTATTATATTGTATAGCCTTTATATTACATATAAATTAACGTGCTTATCAAATTCTTGAGAACTTATGATTGCGCTAGCGAGTGGTCCATCATCTTAATTTAGGAATTAATGGTCTAAGCATCAACAAGTTGCATATTTGCATGCTCATAATAATAAAAATAGTCTTACCTAAATAATAATAATAATAATAATAATAATAATAATAATAAACCAAAGTTATGTTAGCAAGGGTTGCAAATTACTTTCTTTTTTTTCAGTTTTTTTTTCTTTAAGAACTAGAATTTTATTTCTTTATTATATGTAAAATTAAGATACATTATTCATTTAATTTCTAAATTTTTAATCTCGTAAACTTTGGTATATGAATTTTTAATCTTGTATAAACTATTAAAAAACCGTTCTATCAATAAACAACTGGATTCATGACCATATGCTGCCAAGTTTTTTTCCCATTAGAAAAAAGAAAAGAAAAATAAAATAAAAAAAAGAGAGCGCAGCCAAGTTTTAATTAAACAGTCCAAAAACTCGTGCTATGAGGAATCAATAATTGAGACGAATGGAGGGGAAGCATTGAAAAGGTACCAAAATTGTCAAAGCCTACAAAAGCGAGGGCAATAAAGTCAATTCGTGTACAGAAAAAGTGGGACCCACCCAATGTGGCAACCGAGGCAAGCAAAGCAAAGGAGAAGAGGAAAAAAAAACAAAAAAAAAAAAAGGTGCCGTTGGGGCGTTCTATGACGTGGCAAAACCCGGATAATTAGGATAATTAAAACACCTTTTAACGCATACAACTGTTCACTAATTCTGTTGTACAACGTATATACATATACGTCAACACCATTATAAATAAACACGACCCAAACACGCTTTCTGCTTTTCTTCTTCGTCTCACCAGTCCCACGGAAAAAAATAAAAAAAATAAAAAAAATAAAAAAATAAAAAAAATCGAAAACTTTCTCTCTCTTTCTGCTTATTAATTACTTTCCCTTTCTGTCTTCTCCGAAGAATTGGATTTGAAAAGCTATAAACGCGAGTCGTTTACGAATTTACGATCATCTCTGTTGATTTGGCTTTTGATTTCTGGTTTTTTTTTTTTTAAATTTAATTTGAATTCGTCCTTCGCCGGTGATCGGAAAACGAAGTCGTGATGGGTGGTGGTGGTGCTGAAGTAGAAGCGGTGGGAATAGCGGTGGAGTTCTTCGATGAGGGAAGTGATGAAACGGCGTCGTACACATGGCCTCCGAGAATCCCCAGACGCCTTAGCCGGAGGCTCCACTGTAAGACTCCCTGCACCGTCGAACAAATTGAAGCTAAGCTTCGTCTCGCCGATCTTCGTCGTCAGGTCTCTCTCTCTCTCTCCCCTTCAATTTTTCCTTCTTCTTCTTTCTTTATTTTTTTTTTGTTTTTATCTTTTTTAAACTTTCCGTCCTTTTTTTTGAGGAATTTTTTTTTTTCAATTCTTTTTTTTTTTTTTTGTTTTTTGTTTTTATATTCGATGGCTCAACTGAACCAGTTAAGTTTTGGTGAACTGCTTTTTTAAGAAAAAATAATAAAAGCAATAATCTTAATTTTTGTTAATACGTTTCCGTTAATTTCAAAGAGTCATTTAATTTACGTGCTAATTTCTTAATTTTCGTCTTGTTCACCTCGCTTTGTAAATTTCAACTATGTGGAAATTTTTTCTTCAGATTAAATTTTACATCAGGAATAATATTTTTTTTCCTTAAAATTTTTTTTTCAGACTTGTTTCCTGATATGATTATACATATATATATATGTATATATATATATATGTGTGTGTATGTATATATCGAATTCTGAGTATATATGTTTTTGGGTCCATTTTTTTGTTCTTTTAAGTATGGATTTTACCTACCCAACGTCTCTCCGAATTTAGCGTTATTCGTTTTGTCTGTTTGGTTTTTTTTCTTTCCCCCAATTTTTTTATTTTATTTTTTATTTTCTTCTGAACCTTAGAGATGAAGGATGTTCTTGCGTTAGGTTAGGTGAGTCAGTTTCTTCTTCTGTATGAATTTTGTTTTTCATTTCACCTGGTTAATTTTATTTTATTTTATTTTCTTAAAGCTCTTTCATGTTCTTTTGGTGTTTGTTATGATTATAGTTTGAAGTCAATATAATGTTCGGCTTTTCTACAGAACTGTGTTCTACATATATAACGTATAAAATCGAAGGAATATGGACATTAATTTAACATGTAAAATCTAAGTAAGAGTTAACGTATATGGTCTAATTCAGGGTGAGGAATTTGTTTTATTTTACACCAAGTTTTCTAAATTATTGTTATGTCGAATAAACGTCAGGATGACAGTGATTCAACCTTTGATCAACTTTTGCGTTGCGAAATATCTTATTCTGGGTTTTACTTAAAGCCGGAATTCTCTGTGAGCGCAGGAATACTATGAGAAGTTGTCGAGCAAAGCAAGGCCTAAGCCTCGAAGTCCTTCGAGATCTTCTTCTCACGGGGAGGACCTCGGACAGCGCCTCGAAGCTAAGCTCCAGGCTGCTGCCCTGAAAAGGCATGTTCTGCTAGTTATTTTGCAACTTTTGTTGGTACTTGTTCTGGACAAAGAAATGGATGTATTCTGAGTAATTTAAGTTCTTTGTTTGGGTCTGTGAAAAGGCCCATACCCCGAGCTTATTCTGTCCCTCGCAGCATTTTATTTTGTTTTCCACATGCTTACTTCAGTTGATGGCTTTAGTTTTGGAATCATTGTACGGTGGTCCACGTCGTTTCATTGTCTCCTTGTTCTCTTTAGAGGATTTTACTGGCAACCGAGCACTTACTGTTGAAAATTACAAGAATCTTATCTCGGTGTCATTTTTTCCTCTCAAGTTAATATGGATAACCGTTTACTTTCGACTAGCCAATTTATTTCCCAGCATCTTGTTTAAGTTTCTATTGTTTTTTCTTTTCATTTCTTTTCTCCTCATCTTTTTGACCTTAAACTATTTAGCTCTCTCTCTCTCTCTAGAGAAATTATTATGGTTAAAAGATTATTACGTGTTTGACACTTTCTTGTGATGTAAATGCTCTGTCAGCGTATTCTTCTCATCTATATGTGTATGTATATGAATGTTAATTACGTGTTCCACACACATATTTGTGTACGGGTTTGTGCATATTTGTGTATGTGTATATTCCCACGCATATTTGTGCATTTTACTGCCATGGCCGATGTTAATTCTATGACCGGCTAACCGTCTCATCCAGACTAGATCTACGACTTTCTGTAATGTGACTCCTTTTTACGTATTGTTGAATCAACAGGTCCAGGATTCTGGAAAAGGCTCAAATGCGCTTAGCTAGGTTGGATGAATTGCGACAAGCTGCTAAAAGCGGGGTAGAAATGCGTTATCAGAAGGAGCGTGAGAAGCTTGGCTCGAAAGTGCAATCACGTGTTCAGCAGGCAGAGGCAAATAGAATGAGGATGCTTAAGGCTTATAGACAAAGAAGGGCCACGCTAAAGGAGAGATCATCTCAGTCATTATTGCGGAAGATGGCACGAGAGAACAAATACAAGGAATGTGTACGTGCTGCAATTCAACAAAAACGTGTGGCTGCTGAGAAGAAGAGATTGGGATTACTGGAAGCAGAGAAGAAGAGAGCGCGTGCTAGGATGTTGCAGGTACGACGAGTTGCTAAGTCTGTCTCTCATCAGCGTGAGATTGAGAGGAGGAGAATTAGGGATCAGTTGGAAGATCGGCTGCAAAGAGTATGTATTCATTCTCTATCGAACTCGTATTGCAATTCATTGTTATTATTGGTGGTGCTTGTGATGGTCGTTTGTTATTCATGAGTTTCATGATGATATTTTACGTGTTATTAGGCAAGGAGACAAAGAGCAGAATATTTAAGACAGAGAGGAAGGCTTCATAATTCCATTCAAGTGAACTGGAATCGGATGCACGACCAGGCTGATCTTCTCTCTAGAAAGTTGGCAAGGTACTTGTTCCTGTTCCTTTTGTTGCTATTACGGTTGTAACCCTGTCGTTCACATTTCTGATCGATAAACTATTTTTTTCGCATTATTATTGTTCGTTGCTCCAAATGTTCTATATGGGGCTTACATAAAATCCTTTTTTTTTTTTTTTGGGTTCAATTTTCTAATTTGCTTCTTTTGTAGGTGTTGGAGGCGGTTCCTTAGGAAGAGAACTACTGTGGCCTTGGCAAAGTCTTATGATGCCCTAGATATCAAGGAGAAATGTGTCAAATCTATGCCATTTGAACAGCTTGCTCTTCTGATTGAATCAACTGGCACCCTACATGCTGTGAAAGCATTACTCGATCGTTTCGAGAGTCGATTAAAGGTCATACGAGCTATTGCTTCTTCCAGTCATACACCTGGCATGGAAAACATTGATCACCTTCTCAAAAGAGTTGCTACACCAAAGAAAAGGACTCCTCTGAAGAAAACTCCATGGGGAAGAGAGGCAACAAAGAAAGCAACTAGGCCTAGGGAGATGACTATGAATCCGACTAGATTATCGAGGTATCAAGTAAGAGTAGCACTTTGTGCTTACATGATATTGAGTCACCCAGAAGCGGTTTTCAGTGGTCAAGGAGAGCAGGAGATTGCTTTGGCCAAGTCTGCTGAAGAATTTGTTCAACAGTTCGAATTGTTGCTGAAGATTGTATTAGAGGGGCCGGTGCACAGTTCTGATGAAGAGTCCGATTCCATGTCGCCCAAACGTTGGACCTTCAGAACTCAGTTAGCGGCTTTCGATAAAGCATGGTGCAGTTACCTAAATTGTTTCGTGGTCTGGAAAGTTAAGGATGCACAGTTGCTGGAGGGAGACTTGGTTAGAGCAGCATGCCAGCTAGAGCTCTCCATGATGCAAAAGTGCAAGGTGTCTCCTGATGGAAATAATAGTGACCTTACTCATGATATGAAGGCTATCCAGAAACAGGTATACACAAACACACACACATGTATGTCCATTCGACCAACAGCAATTTTATCCAGAATAAAAGTAAAGGTTTGGTTTGGACAGAAAGGAACAGGGGGAGAAATTAGTAGTGCTTGTGTGCTTCTCATTTTTTTCTTAATTTCCTATGATCACCAAATGGGAGAGTGTCCTTTCTCACTTTTTATTTTTGAAGCTCCAAGTTGACTAAAATTAGCATATAATTGCATGAGTCTACACTCTTTTCGTGTTTTAGTTTTAAATCATGTATCTGACAAATATGGTTAGGAAAGTGTCAATATTTGCCCATCTACTGCTAGTTTCTTTTCTATTTTTACGAGGGAAGGGTGTTTTAGAAGACTGTTTCTTTCTAGGAAATGAAAAGGTGCAGTAGTGATTAACGAGTGGTTTCCTTCAAGTTTACCATCAATTGCTTTTTAATCTTCTCACGAGACAGACGAGAATAAAATGACTTCATCAATTTCTCCAAAATGCATAGTGCAAAACTAGCCAGCAACTATGTCCGAATAGCTGATTTTTGTTTGCTTATCAGCTAAAACTTTTCTATTGATATTCTAATGGTGTAGGTTGCGGACGATCAAAATCTTTTGAGGGAAAAAGTGCATCACCTGAGTGGAGATGCGGGGATTGAGAGGATGAATTGTGCCTTATCTGAAGCACGATCCAAATACTTTCAAGCTAAGGAGAACGGTAGCCCATCGGGTTTGCAGATTGCTCATTTTCTTTCTCCAAGTCCACCTAGTTCCACAGGTGGTCCTTCGTTCACAAGCTCAGACAAGAGAAGCAATGTGGTTGGGAATGTTGAGCATCCAAGCCGTGTGGTTCGTTCCTTGTTCAAGGAAGATGATACTCCTCGAGGCTCTCTTTCTTCCGCACCGAGAACCATTTTGGATGAACAACTAGGATCTTCTATAGAGAAGTTGGCTACGGAGAATGAATTGATTGTAAATGAATATCTTCACAAGCAGCACGAGGGGTTCAATGATATCTTTAATTTGACTGATGTAGATCAAAACGGTCTAAAGGTCAGTGCACTATGTGGGCATAGCCCGCTACCTTCAACCCTATGTGATAAATACATCTTTTGCAAAAGTAGAACCTAATAACAAGTAGTGGGACAGACATACCTTTTGATTAATGCAAGAGGGAAAACTTTTAGTGTCTTTGTTTGTTGACCAGTTTACAAGTTATATTACTAGGTCTTTTTCTCCCTCTCTATGGGAAGTTTCTATATTTGCTGATGTTGAGATTGAATCTTGAATGTTTCTTTGCTAATCTCCTCGGTTTTGTGCAGGCAAAGATAAGAGAGACAATGGAGAATGCTTTCTGGGATAGCGTCATGGAATCGATGAAAAGCGAGGATCCTAACTTTGATCGTGTTATTCCGTTGCTGGCGGAGATGAGGGATGAACTTCGCCAGATGGCTCCGGAGAGCTGGAGACAAATGATTATGGACTCTATTGATCTTGACATTCTCTCTCAGGTAGTAGCATGTTTTAATTTTTTTTTATATGCAATTTGTTACTTGCTTGTACCCATTATTTATTTACTTCTATTTTCTTTTCAAGGTGCTTAAATCTGGTAATTTGGACATTCACTACCTGGGAAATATCCTGGAATTTGCATTGGACACTTTGCAAAAACTCTCTTCCCCAGCCAAGGATGACGAGATGAAGACTACTTGCCAGAGGTTTATGAAAGAATTAGCAGATTCATGCGAAGCCAAAGATGGCTCAAGCCATTCTAGTGTTATTGCAATGATCAAAGCTCTGCGCTTTGTCCTCGGGCAAATTGAGGTAAGAAAAAAGGACTGCAATTCAGTATTATTGCAATGATCAAAGGACTGCAGTGGTCCAATAAGTATACTTTCTTGTTAACTCAAGTCAAATGGTATATATATAACTGTCATTTCTTAAAGACACAAGGTTAATGGCTATAGCCGTGCCAAATCTTTTTTTCAGTACATAACATCTTGAGGATTCTGGTTCTCTTCCATTCTTTTCTGTTCAATTTTTTTGGTTTCTCACATTTTCACACAAGAAATGTGCAAGCAACTTTCTATTTATTATATTATTAATATGGAAGTAAATTGATTTCCTATATGGATATGTATTCTTGTAGGTGCTTAAGCGAGAGATAAGCAAAGCGAGAATAAGAATTGTCGAACCTTTGCTGAAGGGTCCTGCTGGTTTGGACTACCTCAAGAATGCTTTTGCCAACCGCTATGGATCTCCCTCTGATGCAAGCTTGTCCCTACCATTAACAGTGCAATGGCTCTCCACTGTGCGGAATTGCAAAGATCACGTGTGGGAAGAACATAGACATTCTCTTTCTGCTTTAGACCAAGAACGTTCATCTCATGGCTTGATTCCTTCCACCACCCTTAGAAGTGGCGGAACCTTTGTGATTAAACCTAACATGACTTCTCTTGCATCTGGGGCTACCAACACCGGAGGTTTAAATGCTACTCTCCTGGAAAATTATAGAAGGGAAAAATATAACCGCAATTTGGCTTCTACTTTTTTCTCATTACATTGTCTTCTTTCTTCGATCAGGTAATCAACAGCCAGAATGCAAGGGAGAAAAAGTCGATTTGCTCGTCAGGCTAGGCTTGTTGAAGTTAGTATGTGGTGTATCGGGTTTGACACAAGAAGTTCTGCCCGAAACTTTTATGCTGAACCTCTCCAGGCTGAGGGCTGTTCAGGCTCAACTTCAGAAGATTATCGTAACCGCTGTCAGGTAATTAGCATCGTTGATTCGTTCTTAGTATCACGCTTTCTATTGTTTGAATTCAAGACCTGAAAAGAAACCTCGATAAATAAACAAACATAACATTGCCTCTGACGATTTTGAAGGACCAAATTTCGAGGCTAAGGTTTTTCTAACTGATTCGTGTGACTATAAATTCAGCATTCTTATTTGCCGACAAACCCTCCTAAGCGAGGGAATAATAGACAGCTCGAGAGATATGGAGGGAATTATATCAGATTGCGTTGAGAGGCTTGTGGAGCTCTTGGATCGTGCAGAAGATGCAGGTATTGAAGAAATTGTTGAATCGATCGGTCGTTTCTCAATAAATGGGAACGAAATCGGAGACAGCCAGAAGCTGCAGTCACGCAAGGCGGTCATGGCAAGGATGATAGCGAGGAGCTTGCAAGCTGGGAATCCTGTATTTGAAAAGGTATCCCGTGCTGTTTACACGTCTGCAAGGGGAGTCGTGCTCGGAGGCAGCGGACCCCAGGGAAGAAAACTAGCGGAGATGGCGCTTCGGCAAGTCGGAGCAGGGTTACTGAGTACGAGACTGGTGGAAGCTGCTGAAGTTTTAGTGGTGGCTGCTACTGTGTCAGTTAGTGTTCATGGACATTGGTATGCACACCTAACTGATAAAATGTGAAGAAAATAATAACAATTGCACAGATGTATATATGGTAGTAGCAGATTGTATTTGTGTACGTGTGAATAAAGCTGTGTTTAATAATTAACTGAAGTTGTAAATTGTGGTTAGAGAGTTTCTAATTTTTAACTTTCAATGCAAAATTCTTTTGATGTAATAGAAGGGAATATAGATGTAAATATTGTTGGGATGCAATAAAGGGGGTCTGTTGTTCTTTTCGATTATTTCTTTTGCTTTCATGTTTGTAACTGGAAATGTTCATGAACCATTGTTCTTGTCTTCTAAATATTAATAACGTCAAGTTATTTTTCAGATAGTTGTACTTTACTCTTATTATTATTCCTTTCTCTTTTTCCTTTTTGGGACGTCATATTGGGTACTTTTGTAAGGACACATTGAAATCCCAGCATAAATAAGAATAATAATAATGTCTTTTAATTTCATGAAAAGATTTGGGAGATATAAATTAGGACAGATTCTTTTTTTCTCTTAACTTTTAACTTTAGGTCATCATAAAATACCATCGAACATAAATTTGTAATAATCTTTCTCTTTGAACTTTTATAAGTTTATGTATTCTCCCTCGATTAAATTTTTAACAAAAAAATAATACACATAACATTCATTAACAGCATAAGTTGGGACAACATAAATCGGGTTATCAAATACAAAATCATGAAATTACTTAAAAATTAGTTGATTTTTCAAAAATTAATTAAATATTTATTAATTTTTCAAACAAAAAAAAGACATAAAATGAGTTGGAATTTAAATTCCAAACAAATCATTAATTAAAATTATAATAATAAGGCGTATTACTTCAATTTTAGAATCTGCAATATAAGTCTCAAAAAAAAGAAGAAGAAGAAGAAGACGAAGAAAACAAATGAAATTAGATTACGACAGTGCAAGCCTTCCTAAACATTGATTGTTCATTTTTGTCCTTTTATGATGATAATAAGAGTAATTCCCAGAGGTGCTGCTAATAAATTAAAAAAAACAAATCCATGTGCTTTGAAAAAAAAAAAATGAAAAAAAACCTCACTTCATATTTTAAACATCCTAGGTTTGTCATCAATAATTTGTTATTATTTTAAACATTGAGTGGCTAAGAAATTTGATACAGAAAAAAATTTAAACTTTCAAAATGAATAAAACAAAACAAAAAATCTCCTGTTTGGGATTTCTTAGAGTAGCTAAGAAATTCCAAAATCTAAACTTTAAAAATGAATAAAACAAAACAAAAACATCTCCCATTTGGGATTCCTTAAATTTTTTTAAAGGATTTTTTTTTAAGTGAGATTTTGTAGTATTAAAGTTTATTTTCTTTAGTACATTCTAACTATATGTTTTTTCTTTGATTTTTAAAACATAATAATACCTTCACAACATAGAATCACAGTAAAATATTCATTATCTTCTAAGTAGTGTTGCAATGCCACAGATTTTCCTTTTTAGTTAACATTTATAATAACAAGGTTAAGAATTCGAATTTCTCAAACACAAAGTTCCAAATATAGTTCTATACTATAGATTTGCCAGAGCAAATTGGATATCTTTCAAGAATTTGACAGCTAATATATATAGGAATGGTCTCATGAATGATGACCATACGGTCCGGTGACACAACCCATTAACGAGTGCGACACAACTCGAAAGGAGGAGCACTACCATAGGAGAGAAGCTTTTCACCGTTGACAATGGTAGAGACGTAGCCAGCTTTTGCCGCAAGAGAGGGACAAGCAGCATGTTGCCACGAAAGGGAAGCTCTCTCGCAGTCGATGATGGCATAGCCGGAGCCGACTTCGCTGCAAGGGAGGGACAAGCAGCATCAGCAGCAAAAGGGAAGCTCTCTTGCAGTCAGCGATAGCATAGACGGAACCAACTTCGCCACAAGGGAGGGACGTGCAGCAGGCAATAGCAAAAGGGAAGCTCTCTTTCTGTCAACGATGGTAGAGACGAAACTGGCTTCGACAATGGCAGAGAGGGAACCTCACTCTGGCAGCTCTCACCATGATTGCCGATGAAATTGAGAGAGAGAGAGAGAGAGAGAGAGAGAGAGATCGGTAGTGAGAAAGTGGGGAGGGCCGTTCGTGTCCGGCAAAAATGGGGACCGGACACGAGATCCCCTATATATATATATATATATATACATATGAAAAGCTCTCTTATCTGGATGTAACTACCAGTTAATTTCATGTAATTTTTTATTTTCAGTATTATGATATAAGTTATTTAAACTATTAACGTAAGGACAAGAATCACTGAAAAATATTATATCAAAACCAATTGATTATTACAATAACACATAAAAAAGTAACAAATGCCATTTATACCGGTGCCGCACAAATTTCCGTACATATATGCATATATGTGTATATATTATATTATATTTTTGTTCTAAACAACGGAGATTTTTTTCCTGATTATTGGCTTCGTACCACAACTCTAGTTCCAACTGCTAACAAACCAGTAGAACCAGAGCTTTAACGTTGGAAAAACTACACAAATATAATACATTATATTCCAAATTGATGGAACAAAACTGTCAAATCAGAAATCTTGGTTCTCTCTCTCTCTCTCTCTCTCTCTCTTTTCCCAGGAATCCAGATCAGGTTGCCATGGACGGTTCTGCACATTCTAACACAATAAATATCACAAAAAAAAAAAAAAAAAGCATGACAAATTGTTCTTTACCTGTTCATGGCATTTTCTTAGACATTCAATCATTGTCGTTAAACATTTTTAGGAGCTGACCATGTACAGTACTCGTCCGCCTTTCTGATTAGTCTTCGTCATTGTGCCATTTGCTTCGAAATCATAACCTCAAAATCTAGGTCATCATCTATGTACTGACTGCAGTAGTCTCGGTCGATGCGATTACCAGCCTCATCAACTTTGTTCTGCTTCTTTGTCGCCATTTTCTTCGATCGGCCTGTGCTGTTAAATTCAAAGTCCTCTATATTTGGAGATTGATTTTGGTCTCCACCTCTTCTCCTCTTTACGGAATCAGTACTCTCGTTGCTACTGCTGCTGTTTTTGTCTTTCATGTTGTGCTCTTTTATGACGGATTCAATGGTTTCAAGTACTCGATCTCCATACTTGCTTACCTTAGCCCTTGATTTGGAAACATACAAGATGACGATTAAAATGTCTGCTTGGTTAAGTAGCATGAAAATTTATAGTATTAACCCGAAAACTTACTTGCCAATTCCATGAATCTCGAGGAGTTCTTCTTTCGTCCTGGGAAGCTTTATGCATATCTGCTTAAATGTAGCATCCCTGCAGAAAGACAAAAGATGCCAATGTGTACCGCAAAAGAATAGGGAAAAAAAAAAATGGCGGATTGCAGCTTACGTAAAAATGTGGTATGCCATGACCCCCTCTTCAGCTTCTTTCATGAGAGCAGATCGTAGCTTCCGCAAAGCAGTATATAGTTTAGCTGAGAGATTCTTCAATTACATAGCCATAAAGAACGAAGAAAAGTTAGTTGGTCGTTCAAAGTATTTGAATATTACAAGAATTTATAGATCTATAGATAATGACTACATTTTCTTATTCTAGATATGAAATGATTTTAGTACCACATCTGCCTCCGACTGAGGTTGAGTAGGAATATCGTGAAGCAGAGAGCCTTTGGCCGGAGTAAAATCAGATTTGGTCTGCTTAAGAATTTTTACGGAAGAAGGGAATCTACAAGGAATAAAATCCAGAGTCAAAATTGCAAACATGTAGGTGAGCCAAAAAGCAGTAAAGTGGAAAGATACCAAAAGACAAGGAATTTAATCAATATGCGAAAACATCTAAGTTGTGAGAAGCTTGTGCTATGAAAAAAAGATACATTTTGTTGAAGCTTCCCCAGAGGTAGTCATATTACAAAGGTTCGATGTCTAACAAAGGGCTGGCTTTATATATGATTGGCACAACAAACTTTTAGCTACCAAACACGACGCCTTCATGTGTGTGTGTGTGTTCCCAAAAATGTCAAAAAACACGTAAAGAAATCCTAAAAGATACATGCAACTCTAAGCTATTAACATCAACTTGTATATTCTGCATTGCTGACGCAGAGACTTTTATCTTTGACATGTCAATGAAATATTGGTTCAAAACTAGTAAAAAGAATACCAAAATTTTGAAGTTTGAGAAAGAAAAAGCATCACTAGAGAGTCGACCTTAACACAATGCTCCGCTGACCAGAGAAGAGATTGTACGCTTTGGACTGGTTCACCTGCCCGGAAATGGGAACCATAAACATGGATAAATGTTGATAAAGGAACGTAACAAGTAACGCAAACCAATTTCTTGCTCTTTCAGACATTATATAAGAGGAACAAATGCAAGTTCAAGTACCTTTAGTACTGAGGAGAGGGATCCATAAACATCGCTTTTCTTAACTTCCTCCATAAGAATATCCTCAGTAACAAGATGACGCAGAATACGGGAGGCTTCTCCCTTGGCTAAATGTTTTCCAGCCCCATGGAGTTTTATAGCGTCATGTTTGTGCTTCTTGACCTATTTTTTGACATAACAGATCTATAATTTGAAATTATGAAAATAAAAGTAAACTAATGACAGCACATCAAAAGCATCATATCTCTCTTAAATGAACTTACATATTGGCTCAACGAGCCCCTGTAGACTTCTAGAATATGAGATGATGAACACTGCTGCCCTGTCAACTTCACTAGTTCAACCTATAAGAACAACACGTTAAAAATAAGCCAATTAAGAGATATGATATGTAAATTTTAAGCAACAGTTATCCACGTAGGAAATGATTAGTGACATCTTGAAAAGAAATCCAACAATGTAACAAACCAATTGCTTTGCCATCTCAGTGACATCCTTGTCAACAAAGCTTTTGATTTTCAAACAATTGTCACATGTTCTTTTGCAGGCTGAAGAATCAAACTTTTCTCCAAAATGGATAAGTTGTAGAAGACGTCGACAATCAACATCATTTTCACAGTAGCTAACCTGAAACAAGTGATACCGCATTATTTAGAAAAATCAAAGAAATTTTGATTTTGAACATAAAGGTGAAAATCAAAGGATGGAATGGTAAAAACTATAACATGAAACCTGCATCAATTACCATTCGCAAAAGATTTTCAGTATTAGTTTCTAGTATTCCTCCTGAGTTAGTTGAATTAACACCATTTTTTCGATATGTGAAAGGACTTTGCTCCATGACACCTTGGCTAATCATATGCTTGACCCGTATCTGCAAGAGATTAAAAAATATGCAAACAAAAATTAGATGTTTAGTCTTGAAATTTTAGCATACAGCAGCCTATTCTATATGTACAGTGGGGTAACACACGTAAACCATGTAATAACTTAGCTAGAACGACTTACGTAGTCGCTGTAACTGTAGTACAACACACAAGATGAATGTTGACCATCTCTACCAGCTCGACCACATTCCTGATCAAGAACAGTCCAATAAGCTAACAAAATACATCTACAACCCTTGGTAAATTCAAATCAAGGAATATGCTAATAAAGACATTGATAAGAATGAAAATGATTGGTTTCATCTTCATAAAATTCAAACAACAATATTTCAATCAAATTGCATCAACTAATTTTTGTTTTGCCACCTGATGATAGCCTTCAATAGATTTTGGTAGAGAATGGTGAATTACAAAGCGGACATCTGGTTTGTTGATACCTGTAAGTCTTAATATTGTTAGTTAATGGCAGAGTTGAAATAAACAAAGTTGCAATCAGCACGTACCCATTCCAAATGCAACTGTAGCACAAATTATGTTTATTTCATCTTTGCTCCATTGATTTTGTACGAAGGCACGTTGAGAGGGATCCATACTACCATGATAAAATGCTGCTTTATGCCCACATTCCTGAAGAAGTAAACGAACTCTCAATGAAACATAACCTATTATGTTCAATATCTCAATGTCTCCGTGAAACAGATTGCTATCTGTGCATGTATTCAAAATATTTCTGCGATTTCCAAGGTCAGCCTTTAAAAATTCCTACAGCAAAAGAGCTAGGGAAAAAAAATAAGACACATACATACACACACACACACAACTGGCAGCATATTTTGATAAGACACATGACAAATAGACTTTACACTCCACAAGTAGCCTAAAACAAATAAGTAATCATTATGGGGAATCAAATTTTTTAGACATCAAGATCGACATCTTTGAAATACATTCAACCGACAAGGTGATCATAATAAATTTGCACCTGTACAGCTGTATGCAGAATAGAAATTTTTAACATGACCACCTATTTGAAAATTAGAATACATAGAAGCCTCTAATTCAGTGGTAAAGTGATTACAGTAAAGTCACCTGTAATCTTTCTGCAACTTTTTCGCAGTCCATTCTCGAGAGACAATAAATTATTCCACATTCATCATAATGGTTATCTTTAATGAACTTGTCAATGTCATCCAAACACTTCTTAGTCTTTGGAATAACCGAATACCTGTGACATACAGAACCAACTGTTTCAATTCTGAATACCAGCTTAAATAAAATTCATTCCACAACAGCATTCAATACTTGCCATAAGTTTGGACGGTTAAAACTTTGCCGGAAAACAATGCAGTTGACGAGGCCGAGAGCTTGCACAACATCTTCCTTCACACTGGCTGTTGCAGTAGCCGTCAAAGCTAATACTGGTGTCTTTGGGAACTTTTGTTTCAAAATACCAAGACCCTGGACATTTTGAAATATGTACTTAATACATGTGTTTGAAAATGTATACATATATAAGTACATATGGACGTCTATGTGCGTGTGAGGGCGAATAAATACTATGCAAAGCACTTTAAGTTTTAGGAGGCCACAACCTGATAATCTGGTCTAAAATCATGCCCCCACTGACTCACACAATGAGCTTCATCAATAACAATCCGAGCAAGCAACTCACGAGAATGTAAACTCTCAAGGTGCCGCAAAAGAACGTCGCTTCTGCAGTCAGGAGAAAATTTCTTTAATACATATGGGTTGTTTGTGCTGCTCAGGCATTCATTTCAAACCCCTTATAGGTGGTGTCTAATAATTGGGATGCGAAGAACTGTTTTATTTAGGATAACCAATTTGTAAATTCTAAGGGTCCTAAGTTTAATTCTTTGGTGGATACAGGGTCACCACTTAAAACGAAAAGATTTGAATGTTGGTCAAACGAATAGCTTCAGGGATGACTCTTACACATGCAATACCATGAGATTCTTTTTTGTATATCCTAGACAAGTGAGTAAGAAAAGAAGAAAAAAGAAATGGTCCATTGTCCCAGAAATATTTTATCACCTTGCTATTCAAAAGTAAGATTTTTAGCTTTATGCTCATGTTTTCATTGTGCAACAAAGTACACATGATAAGTTGCACAATATATAGTGGTTGCTCACAATAAAGAAGCAGCACTCCGTAAAATATTGATCAAATGATCATTTGGACTCATTTGAAGGAAAAAGTAATTCTTTTCCATGTTTTATTTCAAAGATCACAAGAGGTATATATACAGGAGGATCGACTGACCCTTAGGGAACAAATTAAATATAGCAGACAAATAAGGAAACAAAATGTTAGCTAATCAGCCAGCTAACCGATCCCTAAAGTCTAGGGATTCCACAATCTTTGACCCACAATCTTCGACAATGCTCATGTTTTCATTGTGCAACAAAGTACACTAAGTAGCACAATATATAGTGGTTGCTCACAATAAAGAAGCAGCATTCTGTAAAATATTGATCAGATGACTCATTTGGACTCACCAGAAGCCCCAAATAAAACAACATTAAATAAGTGAAGCCAGTCGAGTAAGCATGAGACATACTAGTATAAAAGAATTCCCATTTTCAGTTTACACTGATGTTGATATATCAAATAGTCTTTTTCTTTTTTTTAATAAGAGACTTCCTTTATTGATAATGGAAATCAATACGAAGGAAAGTAGACAAGCAGTCCTCAAGTTATCCAGAGCAAAAAAAAAAAAAAAAAAAATGCCCCTCGTAGGACAACAAAAACCCCCTAAACTCATAACCTATAATCATCCAATTATATCTTTCCAATTCAAAACGATCAAAGAAAATGGAAAATCTTTAATCCTATAGGGAACACCAGATTTCATGGAACATCTTTTAAGTATTTGCTTGACTGGTTTTTCATGGAAAATTAAACACTTGTGACTTGGTTCAAAGAAGGAATCCTCATTTGGCTCTTTCACCATCCTGTTGCGCGGTGTGTAAAGAAGAGTGAGAAACATTGGATCATTTGATGCTTCACTGCACGGTGGCTAGAGGATATTGCCAAAAAGTATCAACTGAAGCAGGTTTCTTTGGGCGTTCCCAACTAATTGTAGATCTATGATGATCGAAGAGATGGTGGGTTTGGGCTCCAATAAGATGGCTAAAGCGCTTTGGAAGTGTCTGGTGCTTGCTGTGCAGTGGAACATATGAATAGAGAGGAATTCAAGAATTTTCAAGGAAAAAGAAATAGGGGTGGATGATGTATTTGAAAAGGCAAAATTTTCAGCTTCGTTATGGGCATCGATGGATAAAGCTTTCAAGAATATTCCTTTTTCTCTGATTGTGCTAAATTGGAAGGATGTGATAGGAAATTAACCAGAATGGGATAGTTACGATTTATCATAGTTTACTTTTGTTGTGGTTATTATCATTGTCTAGTTTTTGTTTTAGTCTCGTCGCTTTGGTTCTGTTTCTGTTCTTTTTTATGAGGATACCTTATCCTTTTTCCCTTGTAATTGATTTATATATCAATAAAAGGGGTTTTACTTATTAAAAGAAAAAAAAAAGAAAATGGAAAATGGAAAATCTTTAGGTCAGTCAAGGCCTACAAGAAAGTTGAGTATCTCCTTTTCTTTCTTTTGTCTTTCCATTTCTTTTTTATTTTTTATTTTTCCTTCTTAAGAGATCCATAGGCTTACAAGAAACCACCTTCATTCAAAAAATCATTCCATAACGTTCTAGGCCTAGCCATTTTGCAGTGCAGAAACAAATCGTCTATTGATTCAACTTCTTCCTTACACATGACACACCAGGAAGAAGATCTATAAAATAGTCAATTTGGTACATTTAACTTGAAGGTAAGTTTCGGGAATTCAAATGTAGGAGAAGGTTTTTTTACTAATAATAGAAATGACACTTACTTGGCAACTTTCTCTGGCGTGACATATAACAGCTTGTATTTACAGTAATCAGAAGAAAGCTCTCTAAGTATCTCCTGTTGTTGTGTCCATTCCATGTTGGCACTCAGGTAAGCTGCAGGTATATTTGACTATAAAAGATTCAGAAGGAAGACATCAATTAACGTTAATGGCATTAAACTACCTGAAATAAAATAACTTGAAAATACATTGGAAAATAGATATACATGAAGAGATACCTGTAATAAGTGCATGATCTGATCTTGAATGAGTGATACAAGCGGACAAACCACCAATGTGATGCCGGGACATATAAGAGCAGGGAGCTGCAAAGATAACAGATCCCACGGAAAGCCTTTAGATAAAAATGTAAAAGATTTGTTTCTTACTGTCGAGACAAAAGAATTCTTGAAGAAAGAGATTATTGAGGGTTAAAATTAAAAATGTTGCATGACACAAAACATGAGACAATAAGCTGAACTACGGAACTCTGCACGAGCAAAGAAGTGTAGCACTAATTTCGAATGGAGAAACAATATGGCGTAAGTCCCTAACAAAGGAACAACCATAACATAAAAGGACTTCAAGAAAAAAGAGCTTGTTCTTACCTGATATGTCAAGCTTTTACCCCCTCCTGTTGGCATTAGAACGAAAACATCATAGCCACTCATTGTAGCATTAATTACCTCTCTTTGGTTGGGGCGGAACGAGTGATTTCCAAACACTTTCTTGTTATTGGCCTGAAAGTAGTTTTCTTTCATCAGGCAACAACAACGAAAGAAAAAAAATTATGCAAATATCAAAATCGACAATAATTCAGCTGAACACCTCCAATTTCTTTGTCCACTGGAAATTCACACTACTCCACTTTTTGTCATTAGAACCTTCAATATAGCTAACTTCAACAACCTTTGGGATGTACTGTTCCCTTTCCACAGCACCGGAGGAGACACCAAACCTATCTACAGAAGAGAACGGAACTGATGATGGATTATAATTTTCATACAATCCTGGCTCATTACGTAGATGAACCTGAGCAGTAAATTTCGAGGGATCAATCCAGGACGATGCTGCTTGAGGTGTCTCATACTGGAATGATCTCGGAGTTGTTGATGCAGAAAAATGTGACTTTTGTCTTTCTTCAACTGCTGAATTGGGACGAAGGTGTCTCTCCAGATGCTGAATTTGTTTATTCAGCTCCAACCTAAGGATGGAAATATTCACCGAACTCACGTTTCTTACTGCATGATCACAGAGTATTTCCCAAGAAAAAAAAAAAAAAAAAAGAAATGACCAGTATAGGCAATATGAAATGATCCATTAAGATTCCATTCTTTCATCGATTTTTTATTCCTTCATTGGTTTATTCCTTGCATTTGGTTTACAGTTCATTAACCAAATAAATTGTGAAGAAGGGTGGAACACAGACCTGTTCTGGCGAAGCTCTTCCATGCGCACTGGAGTTAGGTCATTGAAATTATCAATTAGCTCATTTGATATGGTTATTAGCATGTCCTTCATTTCCTGCAAATGACTTGCAGCTTCTGGGCAAGTCCCTAGCTGTATGAAAATGCAGGAATTAGGTACATCACAATTAAGTCAAGATGAGATGGACCAATACAGATAATACACAAACCTTAAACCCATGACTGCAAACTGAGCACAATTCTGGCGGCAAACAAGACTCATCTTGTCTCACAGAATTATATTTATCTACAGCTGGAGTAATGGGAGGAAGCTTTGACATTGATGGTTTAGGTGTGCATGTTGCTTGGTATTGTTCCACTATTTGGTCCACATCAATAGCCTGCAACCCAAATTAAACGAATGTGATAGACTGATAGAAAGTGCACTTCTATGTTCGAGTAGTAGCAATAATGGCAATAATTACACGGCCTTTCACAACTTTAGCGTGCCATAGCCGGAAATTTCACAAGTACATAGGCAAAAAAAAAAAACATCGTAAATTGAGATTATGTGAATACCTTAAAAGAATTAAAAGATCAGAAATTGAAATTAAAGAGCCTAAATCTGTCAAAAACTTAGTTACTCTCTCAGTTAATTCAACTGCTGAAAAGATCAAATTTTATTCATCTAAAATTACGAAATTCTAGAACGAAATCAATTTGCACAAATTGGGAAAGTTCCTTAATCATTAGAGAGATTAGGTGAGGGAAACTTGTGATTTGAGTTTTTTATTTCTGTATATCTAAGTGTACTCAACTCTATTGGAAATATATAGATAATATGCACACATGATAGAAAGCAATAAAACAAAGAAAATTTACCCAATTCTCTCTCTGAAATTTTCATCGACTAACCAATTGTCATTTAATCACACAGGCAGAATAGACATATGAGTGACCTTAAGACTTTAAAAAAAGAAATTACCTCGAGTATCTCGTCCTCATCCATGTCAGTACCCAAACATTTTTCAGACTGTTTTATTTGGCTGGTGTGAACATTTTGATTGCTGACAGATCCACCTAAAACTTGATGATGAGAATTGTTGACCACTGATGCTTTGATCTGGCTTTGCCCTCCACTTTTTTGTGCTTCTCCAGCTTTAGCATTACTCGATGGGAAATAATTGCTTGTACAACTTTTAGGTTCACTAACACTGGCATTTGCAGCACCAAAGTATTGGTGTGCTTGTGTTCGACCAGAACTTCTATCTGCGTCATTTGAACATCGCAAGGTAGTTTTACCAACATTCGAAGACTTTCCAGCATTTGTATCCTTTACATGTACAGTTTTCCCTGGTTTTACATAACTCCTGGAAGAAATCTGCATGCTGGAAAGAACATGCCAAGCCTGCCAAATTTTCAGTGATTAGCCTTGTAAATCACAAGAAGTTGTCTCCAAATGTTTATGAAGTTATTAACTGGAGAAATAAGTTGACAAATATTTCAAGAACAAAGCTGTTTCAACTAAAAAAAAAGACTACAGAGTTTGTAAAAAATAAGCAAAGTAACTTGTTTACTCTCAAACAAATACAGCCCATTTATCTCATCCTTTACTGAAAGTAAAACTAACAACGTAATAATAGAATGGTAGCCCAAGAAATCAGACTTAAATGAACATCAAACTACTCCTAGCCTGCAAAGAGAACGTATTTCAACCTTTTCAAGTTGTGATCGTTGAATACTCTGACTTTGACGGGCGGCTAAACTGAAAGACAAACAAGCTACATGTGAGAGGGAAAAGAGAAGAACACAGTTCAAACTTTAAAAAAGGAATAAACTAATCACGCTGTCAATAACAAATCATAGTCTGTTAGATGTACCAATATCCACAATTATCAAGTAAAGGAAAATTAAAGTACAAATTACTGCAGCCAGATGGAAATAGCAAGGCAAATAAGTTTCAAATGGTGATGAATTTATATATTTTAACTTGAAAGGGACTTGGGAAATGGGAAATTTTTAAGGCCTATAAGCACTTGGAATTGTGTGTCTCCTCTACGAGTAAATGGCATAAAAAGACTATAACATAGGCCCCCAATCCGTCATCAATCTAGACATACGGCAATCTCTCAGCCCTCATAATAAGCAAAATCCACTTAGACACCCAATATTAAACTCCATCCCACAACTAAACCATTCTTCGAAAAACTTAAAAGTCATATTGCTCCTTTCTAGCCACAGATCAGCACCCAAACAACCGCCAAACCAGAAACTACAACTTCTTGGTCTCAACTAGAAAACGAAGGACTAGTATTACAAAATGGCATCAATTTCACAGTGTGTAACATACATTTGTTTCAAAAGAGAAAGTATATATAAAACAAAGAGCAGAAAAAAAAAAAAAAAAAAAAAAAAAAAAAAAACCAATTTGAGTAAGAATCAAACCTTGCAGCCATCAGGTCTTCTCCCTGGATAGGAGGCTTATGAGTTGGTAAAGAGAAAAGAAAATTGGAACTGAGAAACTTCTTCTGATTTAGGAAATGTTCATGTGCCTCAACATGTTGCGATAAATTCACTTTTGGAAGATGCACTGTTTCCACACCTTCCTTTCCCCAACTAAAATCGAAATCAAGAAATAAAAATAAAACCCAATAGAGATAAAACCAAAAAAAAAAAAAAAAACTACTAATGCACACAAGAGAGATATCAAATAGTTTCTCAATTTAAAATAACAATAATGGTGTGTTTGGATAAACCCAACAGTAACATCCTTGTGAAACTATTTGAATGTTTTACTATTTCAAAACAATTCAACTTAAATCCAAATATAAATCTTCACTTTTCAAAGATATGTGCCACTCATTTTTCCTACTTTACATTATTCAGATGTTACCTTCAACAAAAACTATCTAAACACATTTTATTTGAATACACAATTCAAATTCTACATTTGAATGTGAACATTCAATTGGACTAAACATTCAAATGCAATCTATAATCTAATCAGACGATAAAAATTAAATAAAACCCAACATAGAAATAACCAAAAAAAAAAAAACAAAAAACAAAAATTTAACGAATAATGCAAGGAAGGGAGTAGTCGAATCATTACTTTTCCACCATCACTGAATCGGTAATTAGTTCATAACTCCGCTGCGCCTACAGTGTTTCCTTCAAAAAAAAAAAAACACCACAAAAATTTCAACCAACATTGAGAATGGGACAAAAATTTCGTATTTTAAACTTGTTTATGAAGAAAATACTGGTGAGAAAAGATGAGGAATATTACCTTCCAAATGCGACGCGGGGCACATCTCCAAATTCGATTTTGAGCAGATGACTCGAAAGTCACTTACAGGTGAAACCCTAGGAGCGAAAGAATCATTTTTTTGGATTGTGAGTCCGGTCTCGCCGCTGGCCGGAGCTACGGGCGGCGGCGGAGGGATAGGGAGAGAGACGGTCAGAAAGCGACGGAGACTTTATAGAGAGAGAGAGAGAGAGGGGTCTTCATAACAGGGGCGCGATGATGGAAATGGCGGGACATTTTTGCTTTGATTTTTGGGTCGAGGAACAATGATAACCTCACCGCAGACAAAACTTATGCCTGGGTAAACGCTTGTTACGTGTCAGATGTTAGAAATGCATCCTTCCTTGCCCAACGTAGGCAAATAAAATTTTTCTTTTTAAAAAAATGAATATTAATTGTCTTTTTTTTGGTGCAATAGATAACCGAGCTTTTTTATATCACAAAATTACTGGGCATTTTCTTTTTTTTTTTTTTCAAATTTTATCGGTTAGTAATTGATTATAAAAATTAATAATTTATATTATAATAAAGTATTGATTGAAGGTAATAAATCAATGATAAATCAAGTTAGTAATATTATGTGATTAATAAATAATAATTATTTAAAAATATTGATTGATTATGAAAAAAATATATTTTTTAATTTTTTTTTAAATTTCGATTATTTTTTAAAAAATTTCTTAAAAGAAAACTATTTGCCTCTACTTCTCTTTAAAAAAATTAATTAAAAAAATTTTAAAAATAATAATAAGAAAAAAGTATAATTTTTTAACAAAAAAAATGATATAAATGACACTAATTTTATTTTTTTTCCTCTTATTACACTAATTTTAATTAGTTTGGTTTTATAGTTGTTTCGTGACTTATCTTTTATATATATATATATATAAGGAATTGTATTTAACTAATCAAAACTTACCACCCCAATGCAAATATATATGAGACAAAATTTTCTAGTGAGATCATGTCCACCAATCAAATCTAACAAACCTTACCAAAACCAGAGAATTTCTCAACCCACAAAATAATAATAAGTTAATTATAATTATCATGAATAATAAATCACCCATCACAACGGGATCCCTTGTGGAAAAAATACCTATAGACACAAAAAAAAAAATAGTCGCAATTTTTTTTCACTTTGTTCAAGATACTACATCGTAATTATCTGTTGCTTTCTGAATAATGAGACGGAAAACAGAGTAGAAGAGGTGGTTTTTAAAATTTTTTTCAAACTCCATCTCATGTTGTTATTTAAAACATATTATTCATAATATATATATATATATATATATATATTTACCAATAAAAAATATGTTGTTTTCATTATCTTCAATCAAACATGAACGTCCAAACAAATAATATAATCTTCCACCTTTCGATCTTCGTTGTCATTGTACTCTTCTTGAATTAACAGTTTTGTGAAAACCAAAGAATTCTTTCCGACGTCTATTCTCAATTCTTCTTCAATTCTTCATGGTTATGGCTTCCTTACACTATTTTCAATGCACTTGTCCATACTAATTCTATCTTTATCTTACAAAAGAGTGTTAAAAAAAAAACATTATCTTACCTTTTGCTCGAGTTTCTAACATTATTTCTTCTTTTTGTCAGTATTATTATACTTTGTAACATGTAAAAGTGATTGTGTAGTAATTATATAAATTAAAAATTAAAATATTGTAATTATTAACATGAGAAAGTCAATGCAATAAGCAATATTAAATTTGATATTAGCTACACCTTATGAAAAATTTATCACAAAATTTAATACACGAGGAATTTGACATGAAAAATACTCTATTGGATAGCACTTTTTTCCTCTAAATGTCAAAGTTTATCATTGTCACAATAATTTAATATTGCATTGAAGATCTTACTTTTAAATGTGAGAGCATAGGAATCCTTGATGGAGGCTACCAAAATTTTACCCTGTCGAACACCTCTAAACAAGGGTTCATTACTATGACTTGGGGTTTTAGGTGGGATGGAAAAACTCTCCTCAAAACTTTGTCCTGTTTAGGACAACTTTCAACCTAAACAAGAATGATACAAACTAAGAGCCCGTTTAGGGGAATATTTAGATATGATATTTTGAAGGTTGGGTTAGAAATGCGTGTTTGGAATGAAATTTTTTGAAAAATTTATGTGACGTAGAAAATTATGCAAGAATTTGAAATGTGTTCAGAAAATATATATATATATATATATGTAAAAATGAATCTTATCTTGTTCTTCTCGTCGTTTCGAGCATTTTGAAATAAAAATCATCTTATTCCAATTTGAAATGAGAAAGTTATGAGTTTTTTGAAAATAAAAGAAAAAAAAAATTGATATAAAGCTAAGATTTTAATATCCAGATGATGAAACACATCTCTAATTAGCGCTCTAAACGGGACATAAATAAATCAATGTCGGTAAAAGAACTCCAAGCATTTTGAGATTATGCTCAAATTAAGGTGGGAACTTAAGTTCAACGAGTGGTGAGGCAAACTTGGCCAGGGCGGGTCGCCAAATTCTTGCTCTATAGAAGAAGAAGACCATGTGCACTAAAAATGACAAATGGAAGGAGCCAAGAAAGTGTACAATGATGGCGTTGGAGAATGAGGAAACCTAAGCATAAAAATGAGTCTCTGTGTGTTGCTGGTCACAATCACGTGAAACAGGATGACACCAAAAAGAATGAGGGTTCATTTAGTGTTTGAGTTGAGTTTGAGATAAGATGAAAAATTTTAAATTGAGATTGATTGACTTTTTAAAAGTTAGTTATAATTTTTGTTGAATTTTTTAGAAGAAGGAAAAAACCAGCCATAAAATACAGTTGAGTTCAAACGCAACTGTAATTCCAAACGTAGACTAAGTCATCACTCATCGTGAGCGAATAAGTGGCTAAGGCCCATCTTTATAGGGTTTTGTCTACTAATTCTTCTATATTTCTAATAATGCTTTTTGAATATTTGTATTGTTCTTACTTCTTCTTTTTTTTTTCTTTTTCTTCTTCATGCTGAAGGAATCGGAATTGAGTTTTTAATATTTGAGTTATTTAAATTTTTAAAAACTAGTTTAAATTTTTATTAACTTTTTATAAAAAGATAAAAAATAAGTTGAGATTCATAGATTGAGGTTGTTGCTCTAAACCCTCTTGGATGATCTATCATTGCAATTGAAAAGTCAAAGAATTGTACTCCTTTTTACCAAGTTCTTTTTTTTTTTTCCTTTGACATTGCTGGGGATGGCGGCGGGGTGGCGGTGATGTCCGCACGATAGGAGTGCAGTGTTGTTGGTGGGCTGCCATTGCGGTCCGCCGTATCGGCTGTGGTGTTTTCTTTAAAAAAAAAAAAAAACTAACTGATATTTGATTTCATTAATTTTGATAATATTTTATTTTGTAATATTACTAGTTTGGTTAGAAATTTTGAACTAACTATTTCAAATTTTTTTTTTATCTTTTTTTCAAAAATTTTTTTGTCTTTTCTGAAAAGTCAACATAATTTACTATTTAAACTTAAAAATCTTAACTCAAACTTACACACCAAACACCCTATAAAACTACTTATAGGTGGGAGGTTCTATTTTATTTTTGGTGGTCCTTCACTCATTTTTATATTGGACTGAAATCTCAGGTTATTAAAATTTGTACACAATCAGTAAGATCTTATCATAGAATCCCCCTTTAGATTTAACATTTTCTTCATTATTTTCTTTTTCTTCTACCAAACCATCCTTCCTTTTTTATTTCCCTGGCCTTAGTATTACTCTTCCTTTCATTTTATTGGTTTGATTATTGGTACGGGATAAAAAAAATAAAATTGGGCTAGATGGCATTATTCAATCTAATTTATGATCAAAATTTTTCTTTATATAACAAAATGTTCGTTTATTATTTAATTTTTTTTTTCAAATTTAATTGGTTAATAATTGACTCTAAAAAATTTAATGATTCAGATTATTAATGATTGATTATTTAAAAAAAAAAACAGACATTTTATTATCTAATTTTAAAAAACATGATCATATGTCAAAAAAAAAAAAAAACTTAAAAAATAAAATAAACTGTCTCTGCCAGCTTCTTTAAAATAAAATCGTCTCTGCCGGCATAAACCTTGCGCAGTTACCACTTTTTCTAGTTTCTTCTTCTTTTATGGCCTACGCCCAGGTCCTCTCCAGCTCCTCTGTCAACCCCTCCTCCTTCAACAAAGTAAGTTCAACTCCTTCCAACTCTTGCTGTTTGGCTCCCGAGAAACTGTATCCTACGATAATGGAATTAAGTAAGTTTAGTTTCTCTTTTATTTGTTAGACAACAAAAAACGAATAAATAAAATATTAAAAAATCTCCAGTTTGTTTTTTAAAGTTCCCTACAGTTGATTGGATTTTTTATTCTGATTTTGTCTTCCATATATATATATATATAAATGTATATATAGATGTTTGAATTTTCATTTGGGAGGTTATTTTATACTGTTATACTTGCGTGTTTGGCTGTTAAGAAAATGTAAGAAAATGGAGTATATTCTGATTTCCAACAAGAAATTTACACTATAGGACCCAGTGATAAATAAAAAGGAGAACAATTAAGTGAAATATAGTGTTGGCAAAGTATGAATTTGACTGATTATGGGTAACCAACCACGTGGATGACAATTTCTGTCGCGTTTTTTGCTAACAAAATTGAAAAATGCATAGGCAAAAAAGTAAAAAAGAAAAAAAAAAAAAAACTTTCTTTAGGTTTTTCATTTTTTTACGTTTTTTTTTTTAAATCATTTTGCCCATTAAACAATGCCAGGTTCTCCCGAAAGGATTCAGACAATCTAAAGGCTTGAGTTCTTTAGTGGTAAATTCGAAAATTGACCAAGCTAAGCAAAACCATATTAGTGTGGAGATGCAGAGAGATAGCTGTTCGATAACCAAGGACCTTTTGGGGTTCAGAGTTCCACATGTGATGACTGTTGCCGGCTCAGATTCCGGTGCTGGTGCTGGAATCCAAGCAGATCTCAAGGCTTGTGCTGCTCGCGGGGTTTACTGTTCCACAGTTATAACTGCTGTCACTGCACAAAACACCGTTGGTGTTCAGGTTGTGGCTTGATGTTGTTTTACCCACATTGTTTTCTGTTTGGCACAAGAGAAAATTGAAAGAGAAAACTAAGAGGAAAATAAGTTTGTGCTGTTGTTTGTATTGTGTTTTTAAAATTTTGGTTTGATTATTGGCAGGGAGTTGACATTGTGCCCGAGGATTTTGTAGCCAAGCAGTTGAGGTCTGTGCTATCGGATATGCAAGTTGATGTGGTAAGTTGACTTTGGTGATTGATATGGATATTACTCTAGACTAGCTCTAGTAGTTTGTCTAATTGTCTTGCATGTATTTTGTGGCAATCTTGATGCTAGGTTGTTTTTATCGTACTATTTCAGAATTTGGACTATTGTCTAGTAAAACGACTCCCAAACATCATTGACATATGCCCCTATAGATATAATATTAGTCTTTTCTATATTTTAACTTAAAGTTAAATAGTTATAATACTGTATTTGTATGATTAGAGTAGATAGCCTTTGTGAACTGTGAAGAGCCGTCCTGTTTGGCAAATCCCATTACATATATGGTCAGTGATTTAAAAAATGCTGAAACAGTTCATTTCCGGGTTGTAACACCGTATTCAATCAACTTCCTAATGTCAACATATGGCTAAATAATTCACATAAGAAAGTAAATGTTCACTCCAACAGTAGGCGTTTAATCTTCAATGTTATCCTTCTCTCTTCAGATTTTGGATTATTTTCATTGAAAAAGCTGTGACTAGGTCACAAGTAATGGGGGGAAAAATACAAGTCTGCAGTTGTTTTTTCTGGGTATCTGGCAGGTCAATGCCCTAAGATTTTAGCTTGCCTAGGGCTAACTTTTGCTCCCTTGACAATTTAACCTGTCTCACCTGCTCGTAATTTGTCCGTGTGTCTGTACCTTTTCTCTCTTTTTGTATCAGATGAAGGACTCTCTGTCCTCCTTGTTTGTGTTCTCTGTACTTCATGGTTTATTCTATTGAAGTTTCGTTTATTAAAAAAAAAAAAAAGGAGGGTATTTTTTACATGTGTAAACTTGAGATTAATTTAGGAAAAACAAAAAAAATACTGATTTAACAGGGTAAGGCCAAGGCTTAAATTGAATTGGAGCACAATTAATTGATATCGTATTCAAGAAGTATTTATGTTATCTTGGATTTTTACATCCCTCTTCTTCATCATCATTTTTTTCTTATGGAATGTTGGTTTTTGGTTAGCAGTAGTGAACAGTGAATGGAACACTTACAAGCGATTTAGAATGGAGGGGGGAAAAAAACAGAAAATATGCTTTCAATAAGATAAGTGTGAGAGATAAGAATTTAATTTTATTATCCAAAAAAAGAGTGGGAGACAGGAATTCATGTTGATGGGCTGATGATAAAGTATCTTAATTTATAAATGTTATTACTTTCTCGTGATAAAGCAAGTTAGGCCATTAGTGATGCAAAACTGTATAAAGACTTCACTTTTGGCATACATTATGCAACTCCTTCTGGATGCACGTTGATTGATGTCTGCATGTGTTTGTTTTTAGCATCTGATGTGCGGGATGGAATAATAGAGCATAGAATGCGGGGTTTCATGTCTGGAAAGGTTGCTATCTATGGGGTTTTATTCAGAACAACGTTGTAGTTGTAATGTGTGTCCTGATAAGGAAGCAAATAGGAGTATCAAATTATAATGTGTCGAGTTGTGTATCAATTTATTAAATGAACAAGCACAACCCTCATGTTTAGTTGTCACCATTGAGTTTGGAACCCTGAGTAGACTGCCGATGATAAGACGGAGGAAGGTAAGGATGACGTCAAGTCATCATGCTCCTTATGCCCCAGGCACACATATCTAAATTGTGTTGTAAACATGGTATAATATGCTATTGCTTGCATACTTAACATATCGTTGCACTTTGGATCATTGTTTAATCAGCATCCCTTCAATGCTCATGTGTGAAGCTATTGTCTTGTCTTTCTTATTTTCACTTCATCATGACTAGAATTCACTGTTTATGAAATTTCTTTCTAGAAAGGAGTATTGCTAGTTATTTGTTCTAACTGCATTTCAACGTTTAATCAGGTTAAAACGGGCATGCTACCTTCTGTTGGTATAGTTAAGGTTCTTCGTCAAAGTCTTGCGGAGTTTCCCATTCGAGGTATGCTGTTGTGTTGAAGATCAACTGTGATAACCTTATTGTAGTGCTACTAGCCTTAAATTGACTTAGTAATATCACTGAAGACAGGTTTAGTGGTCGACCCTGTAATGGTATCTACTAGCGGAGATGTACTGGCTGGCCCCTCTATTCTTACGGTGTTCAGGTATGCTCGATTTTTTGCAGTAACGTTCCCCGCCAACTGGTATTATGCTTTTCTTCTCTCTCTCTCTCTCTTATTATTATTATTTTACCAATCATCCATTAGGTTATGGCTTCTTAGTCATCTCCTGCGTCAAGAGAATCTTTTTTTTTTTTTTTCTATGTTCTTTTCCTTACGTAGGTTTTTATGCCTCCTGCGTGTATGTATCTTAATACCTTCTTCAGTGTCTCCTCTTTTCTATTTCTTGGTCAATCTGCTGAAATGCATTGGAATTTTCATTTAAGTGGGGGCGAAATGTCCCATTTCATCCTTCTATTTATGGTATCGTTGTTCTGCTTGCAGAGAGGGGCTTCTTCCTATGGCTGACATAGTAACCCCAAATCTAAAGGAGGCGTCAGCTTTACTTGGTCTGAAGCTGGAAACAGTTTCTGACATGCGTTCGGCTGCCAAATTATTACATGATCTGGGCCCACGGTTAGTTGTTGGAAGAGGCTTTAATCTTAATTCTCCATGCATGACATAGCTTTGTGTGTGTGTGTTTGTGTGTGTGCGTCAAGATGTTCAATGCTCAATTGTTCAAAAATCCACCACCAGAACGAATGTCTGTTGTTTCTCAAAATATGTATGTGCATTCTTTTTTGTGAATGTGAAATGAACGTTGTACATATGCATTTTTTCTTAAATAAAACTAGCATTTTCACCTCATATAATGGATTCACTCAACTTTGGCAACATAACTTTTTAAAAAGTACAATAGCGCAATTTTTTTACAAGCTGTGTTTGGTGAGAGATGTGGGTATTACTTTTTAAGTCATTTACCCCTGCCTGTTCAAAGCATCCGTAAATACTTCATTTTGCTGTGTTTTTTGTTTTTTCTTCTTGATTTGATATAGGGACAATATTATGTTGTAATACCCTCCATGAAATGTTTCAGAAATGTGCTTGTCAAAGGTGGCGACCTTCCCGACTCATCTGATGCTATTGATATCTTCTTCGATGGTATGTTTAAGACTTGAATCTGTAAGCAACATTGCCTTGCGTACTTTGTGCTTATAGCAGATTCTATTGTTAAAGATGATTATTCCAGGTGATAACATCTTGGAGCTGCGCTCCTCCCGCATAAAAACTCGTAATACACATGGTACTGGTTGCACTTTGGCATCATGCATCGCAGCTGAGCTGGCTAAAGGTTCTTCAATGCTCCAAGCTGTTAAGGTGATTACATAAATCAAAATCAGAAGCATGTCGGTTTTTGCTTTATCTACTGAAATTTTGTTTTGGTTCCTTCCGAAGAACAACTTGGCTGACCATTTTAGTACTAAATACAAGCGAAATAGATGCTTGTTTTGGGGTAATTTAAAAGTAGGATGAGTAGAAGGATCTGCATTCATCATCTTTGGTATCTTTAACAAAGGCTGTTGGCATCGTTATAAATTGCACCATTCGAGGTGCGTCTTGTACTGAGGTGAAGAAAAAGGCTTTGAGGCATAAGCTCAATTGAATTAGAAGAGGTTTCCTCTTATGTTTGAGGCGTAGCCTATTTTCTGAGGCTACTTATGTTTTCTCGGCTGAAAAAAGGCAAAAAACCGATGCCCATTAAGCCTTTTCTTTATATAGAGCCCATCAGACCATGCAACGTGAAGAGATTTATAGCAATGGCCAGAAACTACTGGCCTATACAAGAAATGTGCTGAAGATGACATATTTTCCCCTATTTTTATTGAGCATTCTGTCAAACAAAGATTATAAAAATATTAAAAGTTGACCAATTTTTTAAAGCAAGCCAAGTTAAGATTTTGAAATTCCATAACATCTATGCTATGTTTGGTGAGAGGGATGAAAAATAGAAGGAAGGAAGAGTAAAATCTCTACGTGTTGGAAAGGGGAGAGGTTTTCCATCATGTTGTTTGGTAGAATAGAATGAAAACAGGAAAGAAAATGTCTAATCAAATACATTTTACAAAAATAACCTCATATAAGTTAAGAGATTATGATAGATAAAGGTCAAAATAGATATTTTACCCACATTTGCTTTGTTAAAAATTTTCCATCCACTTTTTTTCCCAAATTTGGAAGGATTAAAAAGTGGTGGGGTTCATGGACTTTCAATTTCCTTTCCTTCCTAATTCTCTCTACCAAATAATCAAAATTCTATTTTCCTCTTCAAAATCCCTCTAATTTCCTTCCTCTCCCTTTTCCACTCTACCAAACAAAGGCCTAATGCTCGTTATTTCACTGTTGTCTACAAAAAATGCATAATGTTTCCCAAATTCGAATTTGCATTGGGGTAAATTTTCCCAAGTTGTAAATAATATCTTATTATGGTTTGATTTTGAGGTTCACACCTCAAAATGCCTCGCGGCTAATGCCAGGCCTCGCTTGCAAAAGCAAAACACCGAAGTACCTGATTGGGTGATTTAAAAACCTTGGCTGTTGGAAAAGTTAAATATAAGCTAGTAAACTCAGGATTTATGCATCCTTAACCATGTTGCAAATTCTCTCTCAATATCTAAATCTCAATCTCAATGTTTCCAACATTTCAAAGTTACTTCTAATTTGTCCAAATTTTGGCAGGCAGCTAAATGCTTTATTGAGTCTGCCTTGGATTTTAGCAGAGACATCGTCATTGGAAATGGTCCCCAGGGTCCTTTCGATCCCCTTCTGAGGCTTAAGAGAAACGCCCGCAATTCTTCTGGAACACATGGGTTTGATCCAAGTGATTTGTTCTTGTATGCTGTTACCGATTCACGAATGAATAAAAGATGGGGACGTTCTATTACCGAAGCTGTTAAAGCTGCCATAGAAGGAGGCGCTACAATTATTCAACTGAGGTTTGTTTTTGCCAAACTATCTTGACCACTCAGTCCTTTTTACTGTTAGGGATTACTATTCAATCATTTGCTTATTATAGTGAATGTCATGCAAGTCAGGGGCAGAGCCTCCCAAGGTCAAGTAGGGGCTTCCGCCCCAAGTGAATTTTTTTTCCTTCGATTTCACATTTGAAACATTTACATATTTCTCATTTGTCCCCACTAAAATTTATCCCTTCAAAACTATATCCTTTAGTTTACACCCTCACTGTATCAATAGGCTGGCTCTGCTGCCGAATTGCAAGTAATACAATTGCATGTTCAATACCAAATATATATACATATATATTATTCAACTGACGTTTGTTATTGCTAAACTATCTTGACCACTCAGTCCTTTTTACTATTAGGGATTACTATTCAATCATTTGCTTATTATAGTGATGCCATGCAAGTCAGGGGCAAAGCCTCCCAAGGTCGAGTGGGGGTTTCCACCCCTAGTGAACTTTCTCTCTCTCTCTTTTTCTTTTATTATTATTATTATTATTATCATCATCATCATCATCATCATCATCGATTTCACATTTGAAACATTTACATTTTTCTCATTTGTCCCCACTAAAATTTGTCCCTTCAAAACAATATCCTTTAGTTTACACCCTCACTGTATCAATAGGCTGGCTCTGCTACCGACTTGCAAGTAACACAAATGCATGTTCAATACCAAATATATATACATATACATACCTGTATATTTATTTTTATCCTCCATCTGTGTTGTATTCAATTCCCTTCCACGCAGATAGACTCATTCGGGTTCCATAGGTTGAGTTGTGCTAATGAATTTCGATCTACATATCAGCTTTGTTGTTATATAGCTCCAAGTCCTTTTGTTCCAAGAGGTTTTAAATTTCTGGTAGATGGCCTGCTACAAGGTTTGCCTATAATCATAATTTTGTTGATTTTTACTTTCTTTTACAGGGAAAAGGACATTGAAACACTTGATTTTCTAGAAGCTGCCAAATCATGTCTCGAAATATGCCGTTCCCATGGAGTTCCTCTACTAATAAATGACCGCATTGATGTCGCTCTTGCTTGTGATGCCGATGGGGTGCATGTTGGCCAGTCTGACATGCCTGTTCATGTCGCCCGGTCTCTCCTTGGCCCTGAAAAGATCATTGGTGTGTCATGCAAGACACCAGAGCAAGCTGAACAGGCATGGATCAATGGTGCAAACTACCTAGGCTGTGGTGGTGTGTTTCCAACTAATACAAAGGCAAACAATCTCACTATTGGCTTGGATGGGCTGAAAGCTGTTTGTTTGGCTTCTAAGTTACCTGTTGTTGCAATTGGTGGTATTGGTGCATCGAATGCAGGCTCGGTTTTGGAAATTAATGCGCCGAAACTGAAGGGTGTTGCTGTTGTGTCAACTTTATTTGACAGGGAATGTGTGTTAACAGAGACGAGGAATCTTCATTCAGTGCTAATGGAGGCAACATCAAGGGTAAGGTGAAAATCAGTTATTTTTCTTGTAACAATAAAAGATTTATGGTTGTAGAGGCATTATGATTGTTTGGCTGTCTTTTGTTGTCATTTCCAAGCTTGCAAAGGAGTTTTGTTTCCTTATTTTCAGATATTAATAAAGGCTCCTAAGCAAAAAGTTAGAAAAAAAAAAAAAAAAAAAGAGGAGGAACACAGATGTTTGCTTCTTTGGTGTCATTTAAAGCTCAATAGTGAGATTATTTTTCATTTTTTTTTAAAAAATAGGGTGGACGGGGTTTTGGGACTACACTTTTTGGACGGGTGATCTAATATCAAAGGCTATTGCAGGTTTGTTTCTCGATGTACCCAATTAGTATTGATATTTATCAACTGATCTCTCATTCGATTGTTAGTCGTTTATTCACAATTTTAATATTAGAAATTTCCTTACTATAGTTAAAAACAGGTAGAATAATCCTAATGTTTGAAGCCGCTAATCGACTAATAAATATATGTTGTTTTTTCTTGTCTCGAACGTTTTTTTTTTTTTTTTGCAAGATCATTAATACCCGTTTATCCGAAAAATTGCTCATTAAAACGAATACTGAGAATATAAGTTTCGAGTTGATCAAGAACCAAGAACTCTAAATGCAGCAAATACATATGGATGGTACTCGATACATTGAATTAATTTTTTATTCTCAGCAAATGATAATGAATCATTTGAACTTTAAACATGCCATGCAACGAACTCGAAGCAAATTCATATTTACCACATTAATAATCATTAAAGAGTCTTCTGTATTTGGTAAATTCCAAACACATACAAGCAATTCGTAATGTCAAATTATATCAGACAGAATTTGACCACTGCACAGGTTAACTATCGTATCCGACCGAAATTTTTTAACGTAAACAAATAACAATAAGTGCGATTTGTTTTAGGGTTAAAAATGGTCCTTTTAAGCTGAAGGAGATTCATTCATTACAATAAAAAACCGTATAAAGCCGTAAAAATCTCCCTCAAAAATAACTCAAGCTTTTTAATAAAACCTAAACACAACAAAATCACTCATTTTGTAACAATAATGGCTAATGTAGCAATACAAGAAAAGACCCCAATCTCATAAAAACATAACTTCAATCCTAAAAACTTCCCAAGGTAACAGTAGCAGACCAGATTGACTATATTTACAGTTGAGACGATTTCATAGATAGAATCATAATGACAATTTACCGAACACTTATTGGACTCCCATGTTTAAATCAGAAAAGAAAACCGAATTTTACATGAGCACGGTTATATTCCGAACTAGACAGACAATGCACCACCAAAATTTCTCACTTTCTAGTGAACTAAGGTCGAACGGATTGGTACTTAGCTGACGTTCACTTCTCCACTTGCATGTAAAGTAATTGCTATTACTTTACATGCTTCTCTAAGCTCCTCTAGTAGTTGACAATAAACAGAGGTGAATATACATTGCTAAGATAGCAAGAATTTCCAAAGAAATAAAGAAACAAGAGCAAGAAATTTCTTCCTTTTAGATGCAATCTTTTCCCATCAGCCATTTAGATTTGCCAAAAAAACATGAGATCCTGGAAAAAAGAATTATCTTTTGTCCAAAGAAAGCAGCAAAGTCAGATTCTCGGGAAAAAAAAAAACGACCCAACCAGAGAAGAGACGACATAAATTGCAAATGATTACTGAGAAGACAATAATAGCGAGGCGTCAGGTGTATTCATTTCATTTTTTGGCTCAAAGGTGAAGAAAAAGAAGGAAAACCATATCCCAAAATTCAAGTTTGGAGTGGTTAGACTTACTTTATCATGTAAGAGATCTAAACAAGCACGTTAATATGATTTTCAAGACATCCGTATACTGATGTGCCTATAAAGATCAGAAACTTAGCATCATAAGTACCTTTGCAGGATTTGCAACAAATATACGAGAAATGAGATGCCTACAGTCTTGAGATATATGAACATTTTCTGGGATCTTGTACCGAGCACTCTATATTTGCTGCAGAAGAATGAAGCAGATTATAAAGTTAAACCCATCGAAATGGTCAAATTTAAAAATGTCTGTAAGAGCATAACCATACATTAATGGTTTTCCTGAAATTCTTCGGGTCTTCTTGGTCTTCAAAGGGGTAAGCTTCCACGAGCATGACATAAAGAGTCACTTCACCATTACCATACATCAGCCAACTGAATGATCACAACAAGAATTTTAGTTTAACAAATATAACTTGAGAACTTTAACTCTCTTCAAAAGTTGAAACCTTTCTTCTCCAAGTGACTTAAAACAAATGGGTAGTATAAACAGTAACGGTTCCTAGCATGACTAGAGTCGATGATTCTACGTTTTTCAGAAACTTAGAGTTTACTAAAACAAAGAGGTTAAACTAAACTAATGTAGTTAAATGAAAGAAAAAGAGGTCTGAAGAGAACACATTAGAAGCAGCAAAAGTTAAGAAGATCCAGAAGAAAGAATACAGTAGCAAGCATACGAATTATAAACATCTGTTGGTGAACCTATAGTACCGATATATCACTTCCCAGAAACCTAGAGTGCAGATAAAAAAAAAAAAGGGTAATATCACGTCCTCATTGACTACATTTCCGGTTGGGTATAGGCACTGATACCATTTGTAACAACCAATGCCTTCCATTAGTATTGTCCGCTTTGAGCCTTGTTTGCTACACTTCTGTTTGGGTACCTAGCTTTGATGTTATTTATAACAACCACGACTCCCTTTGGTATGATATTGTTTGCTTTATACCTCATGCCCGTACGGTTTTGTACTTGGGCTCACCCCAAAAGGCCGCATACCATTAGGAAGTGGTTTCTTTATTTATGAACCAACTCATATATACATATCGAAACAATGTGAGATTGCACAGCTTACCTTATAGGGACTGATAACTGTCACAGTTTTAAATCTCTCAGTTTCTCAACTAGCAAATCGTGCATTCAGTTGAAATAGTCTGTTCTTCTGAAGCATTTGGTATGTTAAAGTATTAAGATGATGTATCTTATGTTTGCTAGCGCAATTTCTTACTATACAGCCACAATGGCTTACAATGCCAGCAATCAAGCAAGTTTTTTGAGCTTGCTCTTGGTTTTCTTTTCCATATTCTTTGGTGGTTTCATTGTTAATCTCTCAGAAGCTCACAAAGATCCAGCCATGTATGTGAAGGAGTTATAACGTTTTATTTTAGTTTCCGTTTGATTGACGAGAAAATATGTAAAAAGAAAAACTTCCTTTCAAAAACTAGAATAGATGCTAACTCAACTCTTGGGCTGGTTGGGTTCTAATTGATATTTTTAATTATTTTTAGAAGCACAAAATGTTTGATGACATGTCTTAAAATGAGGATTTAGGAGGTGTTTTCGACTGTTTTAATTTTAATTTTCTTTCTATTTTTAGTTGGTAAAAAAATAATTTATGATCCGATACTATTATCTAGTCAGAAGCATTGTTGGTTTGAGAAATAAGTTTTCTTAGTATACTCGAAATGTAAACTTGGCATTTTCTTTGATAAAATGTACTACTTTGGAGTTTGCTATTTGACTTCCTTCCTGACCAGTGGCCTTTTTTTTATTTTTAACTTGAAAGTACAATTGTATGAGTTTTTATTCTTATTTTATTTTTTCAAAATAAAATTTCTTCTTTTTAATTTGTCTCAAGAATCAAAGATGTTTCGGAGTTAATCACAGGCTACTTTATTATCAGAATTGTAGTCTTTTTAGAAATGAGTTACAATTATCTTGTAGGCCTTGTTCTTAAAGTGCTATATTTCAAATTTTGAACTCAGATATCCTGTTTCATTGGTTTTCCCTCCTCCACCCGCAACCATATGTTGGGTCGTTAAGCTTGGCCTAAACTTTTATAGTCGTGTTTGAATAACTATGGACTTATTATCTTGTATATGTATCTGAATACTTGGAAAGAATATTTAGACAATATTAATTCAGGCCACTTTCCATATATTGGTGCTCATATCCTAAAGTTACATGTAATGATTTCAATATTGGTTTGGATCCATAATTGACCTCTACTAAGTGCTTGTTCTTTTCTAATTTTGCTCTTTCACGTACTGTGTTGTTTTCCTCTAATTTGTAATTTTATGATTTTGATTGATTAGTTTCATGAGACTTACAACTGATGAATTATATTATAGGATTAAAATATAATGTTCCAGTATCATGGTTATTTTAATCTTATAAAATATTTAATTTCCATTCACGTATGAATTTATATTTTTATTATTTTCATTTATAGCTGTGGCATGACGTTAGACCTCACCGGTATCCTCTCCTTGTCCTACCCAACGGTGTCGACATTTGGAGCTGTTGAGTGTGGAGCATAATCAAGTTAGCAAAAAGGAAAGAAAGAGAAAAATAAAGGATGAGAACGCTGCAGCACCGATCTTAGGGGCCATAGCGCTACGTAGAGCATTCCGGAGCACCGCAGCACCGACGTAGGGCACGGCAACGTTGTAATTTGCTGCATAATATGGAGAAGAGGACTTCTTGGGCGCCGCAACACTGGTTCCAAGCACCACAGCATTGCAGAACAATGTTCGGAGCGCCACAATGCCAAAATAGCATGCTATAGCCCTAGGTCAATGTCAAGTCATGAATTGGAGCCGCAAAAGGATATTTTGGGGTTTTTAATTCTTTTCTTATATACCTATAAAAATGAATGCTAGGGTTAATTGTATAATGAAGATAACTCAATGGGGAGGGTTTCAAACACTGAGAGTGATTAAGAGAGATTGAGAAACACAATTGAGGGTGTGTGTGAGTAATTTCTCTTGTAATTTGTAATCTTCATCATCATCGTAGTGGAATCTACAGCGGCAGAAATAGGACATAGTCTCGAATTTGAGCGAACTAGTATAAAAATTTGGTGTCTCTTTTGCTTTTAATTTCTTTTGCAATTATTCATTCTTGGTGTTCTTAGAATTAGGAGACACCTAATTCCTAAGAACTGGTATCAGAGCTTTTAGTTCGGATTGAGAACGATGGTGAGAGAAGAAGGGTTGGCATTGGGTATCACCAAATTTGATGATTCGGACTTTTCCTTTTAAATGATGCAAGTGGAATAGTACTTCTATAGCAAAAAATTGCATTTGCCCTTGGGCGATAAGCCTGAACGCATGAAGGATAAGGAGTGAAATCTCCTTGATAGACAAGTGTTGCGAGTGATCTGTTTGACATTGTCGAAGAATGTGGCCTACAACGTAGCGAAGAAAAAAACCACAACAGTAATGCTGAAGGCTTTGTCAGACATGTATGAGAAGTCCTAGGCTAATAATAATGTACATATCATGAAGAAGCTCTTTAATTTAAAGATACCTGAAAGTGCTTTGGTGATAGAGCATCTGAATAAATTTAATACTGTGTTGGATCAATTGGTCTTTATAGAGATTAAATTTGATGATGAGATATGTGCCCTAATCCTCTTGGCCTCACTACCTAATAGTTGGGAACCCATGAGAGCGGCCGTTACTAATTCAATTAGGAATGTGAAATTAAAGTATGTTGATGTTAGAAACTTTATTCTCGTGAAAGAAGTTTGTAGGAAGGATTTAGGAGAAGCTTCGTCATCAAATCGGCTTTTCATATCAAGAATAGAGGGAGGAACTTTGAAAAGCATTCCAACAAGGGTAATGGAAATGGAGGAAAGTTGAGGAATGGGAGAAGTAAGTCTAGGAACGGTAGGAATGTGGAGTGTTGGAATTGTGACAAGACCAGCCACTTGAAAAAGAACTATAGGGCTCCAAAAAAGAACGAGGACAAGAACACCAACACCGTTAACGCAGTCATTGACGAGGATTATGGCGCTTTACTCTTGTTTTTTGATAGTTCTCTTGATTCACCTGTGATTGATCCAAGAGCATCATTCCATATTACTGCTCATTGTAATGTTTTGGAGAATTATCTTGCTGGAAATCATGGAAAGGTTTATCTTGCTGATGAATAACCGTTAGACATTGTTGGTATTTGAGATGTCAGTTTGAAAATGCCTAATGAGTCCGTGTGGAAGATTCATAAGGTGAGATGCATGCCTAAACTGATACATAATTTGATTTCGGTAGGGCAACTTGATGATGAAGAACACAATAATTTGATTTCGGTAGGGCAACTTGATGATGAAGAACACAACTTGACCTTCAATAGTGGAGGTTGGAAAGTCACAAAAGGAGCCATGGTTGTTACTCAGGGAGTAAAACTAGAACACTCTACATTAATTATAGTTTCAGAGATACATAATAGTTGCTGATTTCGTTGCTAATATTGAGCTATGGCATCATAGGCTTGAGCATATAAGTGAGAAGGGAATAAAAGTACTATACTCTAAAGGAAAATTACCACGTTTGAAAACTGTTAATTATAGCTTATGTGAAGGCTTTATCTTTGGTAAGCAGAAGATAGTTAGTTTTTCAAAAGCAGGTAGGGAGCCTAAGCCCAGGAAGTCGGAGTTGGTTCACACTGATGTGTGGGGGCCTTTGATTGTTACTTCTCTTAGAGGTTCTAATTATTATGTGACGTTCATCGATGACTCAAGCAGGAAGGCATGGGTCTATTTTCTTAAAAACAAATCTGATATCTTTGACGTTTTCAAGATATGGAAAGCTATGGTTAAGAGTGAGATAGATTTGAAAGTGAAGTACCTACAATCTAATAATGGAGGATAATACATTGATGATTATCTCAAAATGATATTGTGCCGAGAATGGATTAAAGATGAAGAAGACAATTCTAGGGAAACCACAATAGAATGGTATAGTTGAAAGGATAAGCGGAATTTTGAACGAGTGTGCTAGAAGTATGAGGTTGCATGCGGGGTTGCCAAAATGTTTTGGGAAGAGGCGATTAATACTGTGGCTCATCTAATCAATAGGAGTCCATTTACACAATTGAACTTCAGGTTACCCGAAGAAGGTTAGAGCCATAAAAAGGTAAACCTTTCTTATCTGAAAGTGTTTGGTTGTGTTTCCTATGTTTATATTGATTCCACTACTGGAAGTAAGCTTGACGCAAGATCTGAAAAGTGCTTTTTCATTGGTTTTGGTGGACTCGAGTTTGGTTATTGTTTCTAAGATGACCAAGATCTGAAGATTATCAGGAGCAAGGATGTGATCTTCAACGAGGATGTCCTGTCTCTAGAAGTACAGGTTCTGAAGATAAGAAGCATGAGGTAATTTCACTGAAGGACCTTCTGAAGTGGAAGTGGAAATACAGAAAATGAAGATCAAGAGAATATAGCTCCAAAAGAATACCAGAGTACCACCGTTACTACAATAAGAGATATAGCATGACCATCATACAGCCACAGAGGTATTCTCCCTCCTTACATTATATTTTGTTGACCAACAACACTGAATCGGAGAGCTATGATGAAGTTATGCATGTTAAAGAATCGATCAAGTGGGAGTTAGCCATGAAGGATGAGATGGATTCATTAATGTCTAATCAGACATGGCTATTGGTAGAGTTACCAAAGGACAAAAAAGCTTCGCACAATAAAATAGGTATATCAGATAAAATAAGAACATGATGGCAGCAACCGGTTCAAGGCAAGGCTAGTGGTAAAAAGTTTTAAACAGAAATAGGGCATTGACTACAATGAAATTTTTTCTTCGGTGGTGAAGCTAACCATGATTAGAATGGTTCTTGCACTAGCAACAAAGACTTGTTCTTAGAACATTGGGATATTGAGATAGCTTTTCTCCATGGTGATTTAGATGAGGAGATCTACATAAAGCAACCACAAGGGTTTTGAAGTATGGTGTAAGGAGAAAATGGTTTGTAAACTTCAGAAGAGCTTTATGGTCTCATATATGCTTCCAAACAATGGTATAAGAAGTTTGATAGTTTTATGAGTAGCAATGGCTTCTTAAGGTGTCAAGCAGATCATTGTTGTTATGTGAAGAATTTTGGTGACTCCAACATTATACTGTTGCTTTATATTGACGACATGTTGATAACATGTAGATGCAAATAGGAAATTGACAAGCTAAAGAGGGAGTTGTCTAAGAGGTTTGCGATGAAGGATTTAGGTGCTGTGAAGTAAATCGTTGGAATGAGAATTACAAAAGAACAGTAATGGCTTAAAACTATCACAAGAGGAATATGTGAAAAAGGTGCTCAGTAGATTTAACATGAGTATGTAAAGCCTGTGAGTACTCCTTTGGGTAGTTATTTTAAGTTGTCTAAGGATCACCGACCACAAAACAGGAACGAGATCAGTGGACACCTTATGCTTCTTCTATTGGCAGTTTTATTTATGCCATGGTGTGTACTAGACCAGACATTGCATATGCAGTGGGAGTTGTGAGCAGCTACATGAGCAATCCAAGCAAGCAGCATTAGGAGGCAGTGAAGAAGATTTTCAAATATATAAGAGATACTGCAGGTTTAGATTTGTGTTTCAAGAAGTCAGACTTGGGACTATAGGGTTATGTGGATGCTGATAAGGATAGAGACATTGATGGCAAAAAAATTACTACCAAGTATGTTTATTCTTTAGGTGGCATGGTTGTTAGTTTGGTTTCGACGGTGCAGAGGATAGTTGCACTCTCCACTACTGAAGCAGAATATGTAGCTATGATTGAAGCAAGCAAATAGATGATTGGGCTATAGTTTTTCCTAGAAAAGTTAGGTCATAAGTGAGAAAAAAGTGTGACGTATTGTGACAGTCAGAGTGTAATTCACTTAGTGAAAAATCTTGTGTTCCATGCTAGGACAAAGCATATACAGGTGTGTTATCACTTCATCAGGTTTGTTTTGGAGGATGAGGTATTGTTACTTGAAAAGATTCTTGGAAGTCTTAATCCGGTTGATTTGTTGACAAAAACTATTCTAATCGAAAAACTAAAATTGTGCGTAACTTCACTCGGACTTCTCCTTTGAGGCGTGAGAAGTTGGTGCTGCTGTAGTAGAGACGTAGTGCTTGATTAGTTTCCAAGTGGGAGATTGTTGAGTGTGGAGCCAAATCAGGCTAGCAAGAAGGAAATAAAGAGAAAATAAAGGAGGAGAATACTGTAGCGCATGTCTTGGGCACTGCAGCACTACGTAGAGCTTTCCGGAGTGTCGCAGTGTCGGGGTAAGGCACCACGGCACTGCGATCTACTGCATAATACGGAGATGAGGACTTCTTGGGGTGCTGCATCACTGGTTTCGAGCACCACAGCACTATAGAACAATGTTCGGAGTGCCAAATTAGCACATCACAGCACTAGGTCGGTGTTAGGTTGTAAATTGGAGCCGAAAAAGGATTTTTTTTTTGGGGGTTTTGATTATTTTCTTGTAAAGCTTTCCGGAGTGTCGCAGTGCCGGGGTAGGGCACCGCGGCGCTGTGATCTACTGCATAATACAGAGAGGAGGACTTCTTGGGGTGCCGCATCACTGGTTTCGAGCGCTACAGCGCTATAGAACAATGTTCAGAGCGCCAAGTTAGCGCATCACAGTGCTAGGTCGGCGATAGGTTGTGAATTGGAGCCGAAAAAGGATTTTTTTTTTTTTTGGAGGGTTTTGATTCTTTTCTTGTAACCTATAAATAGGAAGGCTAAGGTTAATTTGTATAATGAAGAGAACTCAATTGGGAGGGTTGCAACATTGAGAGTGATCGAGAGAGATTGGGGAACACAATTGAGAGTTTGTGTGAATGATTTCTCTTGTAATATGTAATCATCATCATCATCATAATGGAATCTGCAGTCACAGAAACAGGTCATAGTCTCAAATTTAGGCAAATCTATATAAAAATTTGGTGTCTCTTTTGCCGTTAATTTCTTTTGTAATAATTTATTCTTGGTGTTCTTAGAATTAGGATGAACCTAATTCTTGACCAGAACAATCGAAGACGGACTCGAAAAATGACTCCGAAGAAGTAAGTAGAACCACACCTCAAATGGATGGCGACATCTCAATAGCCAGTCATAATACCAAGGGAAAATTTTCTATTATATTTATGTATTTTAAAATTAGGCATCAATTAAATTATTCGCGAGATACCTCTTGCAGTAATATTGTGGTTGAAATATTTTTAAAACTATAACTTAATTTGAATGTGAATAAAAATAAGTTGATGTTTAATTTAAATTTTGATAAAATTTTAGGGGGAGTTTGTTTCGTAGGTTTAGACTATTTTATTTTTATTTTAGAATAAAAATTGTGTATGTCAAAATTATTCTGAATTGGAATTTCATTTTCATTTCAGAACCAAAATGAAAACGAGGCTAATTTTTGAGATTACCATCCATTATCATTTTAACAATTTCATTTTTGTTTTAAACATATATTCAACAATAACATTTTTCAGATTCAAAAGTGTTTTTTTTTTTCTACTTAACTTTTAAATCGTCATAACTTTCTAATTTCATCTCTGATTAAGTCATTTATTTTTTCAATGTATTTATAACAAAGTGAGGAACAAACCCAGAATGTAATATTGATGTAAGAGAGGTCCAAATCACAAATCAAATATGTCTAGATTCTGTTAAATTTATTAGAAAACCATTTTTTTTTTCAAACGATTATTTTAAACATCTATATAGACATTATTTTAGAAATTATTCTATCTTCGGGATGACAATTTAATTATATATCCAAACACCATTTCAAGATTAAACAAAAATAACTTCTCATTTCATAACTAAAATGATTTCTAATTTTGTAATAATCGGAATGAAACATACGAAACAAACAAACCCTTAGCCTATGTTTGATAAGAATGAAAGAAAACAAAAGGGAAAGGAAAATAAAAGTGAAAGAAAATAAGATTGACAGGAAAGATTTTCTTTTTCCTTTATATTGTTTAGTATGAAGGAAGGAGAGAAAATATTAAAGTTATATAATTATTATTTTATTTATCTATATACATTATTTTAGTTTAAAAGTAATGACAAAAAAGTAATTTTAGTAGTTATAGGTGCATTTAAGTTTTCGTCCCAATATTAGAGAGATTAAAACTTGTGAGTCTTACTAAGAATTTTATACATCCTCTTTTCCTTTCTATCATCTCTTACTTCTCACCCAACAAACTATTATGCTATTTTCCATCCAATAATCCCTCCCTCACTTCCTTCTTTCCACTTTTCAATCATACTATTGATGCCAAAAAAGCTTCCGACTCAACACCCAAGGTGAATGCTTGGATTTGGATGTACTTGCGTTGTTGCTCTGTCGGTAGTTGCTTGCAAAAGGAAGCACCTCGAGGTGATGGAGTTATCAGTGGGGTGTCTACCGAAGGCACTCCGATGCTTAAGTCAATAAGGGAGCTAATGAGCAAAAGGAGAGGCAGAGTTTTGGCAAGGTCAAATGTTCGTACCTAAAACGGAGGGTTAATAATCTTCTATTTATAGGTGCTTCCTCAGATTCGAGTGTTCAGGCGACCCGATCGGGCCAGTTCCCTAGTATTTCTGGCGAGCAAATGGGCCTTAGGCACACACGAGCTATAGGTCCAATAGACTAGTGCCACGTGTCCATGGTCCGGTATAGGAATTCTAGGGTGGGTTGCCTCGGTGCCACTAAGCATAGCTTCAGATACGACAAGTGGTGGAAATTGACGATGTGACATATGCAGTAGCAGGTGGGGGAAATTGACTGTTGATGTGTACAGTGATAGGCCTCACATCAGAGGTTTGGTGGAGGATGGAGTGTTGTGACAAGCATGACGTCATATGTTAGGTGGTGGATAGCTGTCTAGAGTGGTCATATCATCCTCAGGTATTGGCTACCCCGGGTACACGGCAAGCCTCGATGAGGTATAAGCCTTGATCAGGTAACTATGTTTCCCGGGAAGATTTCCCTGGTCGGATTGATGCGGGTAGACAGAATCCGGTTCAAGATGACAGATATATACACCTCTACATGACTGAGCTATTCTCAGAAATAGTATTTTATACTCGGAGCGGATTACGACATCAACATATACCAAATATAAAATTAAAGTCTACTCATAATTTTTTTTTTTTCAAAAGCCATATTTTCCAACTTTAACACAAAGATTTTCAGGAGACTAAAAGTTCTTTTACAAATAATCCAAACAGTTTTTTTAAACAATATTTTAATTTAAAAAGCCAAAATTGGTGATAGAAAATTAAAAGGTCTTAAACTTAAAAGACCTAGAAAAGTTAAAAGGAGATTTCTACAATGAGATAAGGTTGCTTTAGCTTTACTTTATTGATAGAGTAAAAATTTTAAATCTTTAGATCAAATTTTAACGGTTGAGATTGAAAAAAAAAATCAAACGTATTATGAAACATCCACACGTGATTACATGGAAAAAAGAAAGAATTTTTTCCCATCGCCCAAGAGACACCAAACAACTTTGGTGGCACCCTAGTGCAGGGCTTGTGAGGCGAAGGGACTCCCAGTAGTGCGACGATGATGATGGATGACTAACAGAGAAGACAATGGTTGTCGATGGACGACGATTTAGATCTGGGATCATCCACCTAAAGTTGTCCTCGCGGCGACAGGACAAAGATATGGATTTTCGACATAGATCTACGTGACGGAGGTTGGCTTACAACCTGGGGCGGTTTGGGCAATTTTGATCTCTCCACAAAACTCTCGGATGTGGTGCTCGATTCATCAGGCAAGAGATTGTTCTTACTGCTCCATAAATTCTATGGCTTGAGGATCTCGCCGGATGACTCGACCTTGCACAATGGACTCCATGATAACTCGACATGGATGAAGTCGTCGCACTTGTCGGAGAAGTCGAACTCGTTTGTTGGAACAGAGGAGTATGTGGCACCGAAGATAGTCTTCGGGAACGGCCACAACTTCGCCGTCAACTGGTCATCTCTTGGTGTCATCCTCTATGAGATGTTATACGACACAACGTCATCTCACGGCTCCAAACGAAAAGAAACATTCTACAGGATACTGACGAAGTTGTCGGAGCTAATCGGTGAGCCGATAACCCCTAAGGGACTTGATTAGGAAGCTTCTGGAGGAAGATCCGAAGAAGAGGATCACAGTGGAGGAGATTAAGGGCCACGCCGTGAACCACCCCTTCTTCAGTGAAGATAGCTGTCGTAATTTTTTTAAGGTTCTGTTTGGTGAAACAGTTTGAGTTGAAATTTTTAAGTTTGATTTGGTTGACTTTTTAAAAACTAGTTATAATTTTTATTGACTTTTCAGAAAAAGACAAATTGATATGAAAAATTAGAGTTTAAGATGTTTCACCAAACAGAGCATAAATATTTTGAAAAGTTTTCTGAAACAATAATCAAGTGTGATATTTTTTTATGTTTGTTTGGTACACTTTTTTGATATCAACCATCGATAGCCATCCAATGACCAATAATTTTTACTCTTTCAATAGGGTAAAGTAACCTTATCTCATTATAAAATTTTTCAAAGAAATAACAATAAGAAAAAAAGGGTTTTCTTGCATTAGTACATCATAAACTTATCATATAGTTACAATTTACATCATGAACTCACAGATATATAGCAAATTACACCCCATTGCCAATAACATTAATCTTTTGAAGGAAATTGATTCATGATTTGTACACGTATTATTAATTCATGATATAAATAATTATTTTTATCTTTGTTAATTAACATTCTGTATGCAAGTGTAATATCAATTTTCATTAAAAAAATCAACATTGTTTATCAATGAGGTGTAAATTGCTATAGATTTATAATTTTAAGGTGTAAATTGTCAAAATTAATAATTAAAGGTGTAAATTGTAACTCTATAATAAGTTTAAGGTGCATCAATATAAAAAAGTAAAAAAAAAAAAAACTGAAATGAAAATTAAAAGATTACAGAATATAAGAAACCCAAAAAAATCTAACTTTAAAATTTTGTTTAGTGTTCAAGTTTAACTCTAACTAAACTGTATTTTTTTATCTTAATTTTTATTTTTTCTAAAAAATAAATAAATTTAATAATTAATTTTTAAAAAATCAATCAGTTTTTACTTGTGAATAAGTTGAGTTTAAATTGAGTTGAGATTTTTAAGTTTAAATAGTAATTTTTGTTGATTTTTTCAGAAAAGACAAAAAATTTTTTTCAGAAAAAGACAAAAAATATGATAAAAAAATACAATTTAGTTTAAATTAAATATTGATATCAAACACTCCCTTAAATATTCATCTCCAATCAATAAACCAAACCAAACCAAACCAAAGGCAAACTAAAACCTTTGGCTCTTAGTTTTCTATAAAGTTTCCTTTGGAATTACAGTAAATACTAATTATAAGTTTATTATTATATTATTCTTATGACTCGTAAGGCGGTCGGTCAAGCTCCAAAGCTAATAAAATAATAAAATAAAAATATTAACTACAAATTTTCCCGTTTGCATTTTTTTTTAATTTTTGAGAGAATTTTCCAGTTTGCTATTAATTATTATAAACGACCAATAAAATTAAAGATTAAATAAAAAAGGATTAAATAACCCATTTATCAGAAAAAAAAAAAAAGAGATTAAATTGCAAGAAAGAAGAATTTAAAAGAAACCAGAAATACAAATATAAACAAATAAAGGGGGAAAAAAAAAGAAAAGAAAAACATTTGGAAGTCGCAATTCAGAGAAAACTCTCTCTCTCGCTCTTAAAAGGGAAGGCCGATAGAAGAAGAAACGAAAAATCTGAGCTTCACAGAGACCGGAGACGACACACTCTCGTTGATCTCTGACCGTTCAGATCCGACCCCTCGCCGGCGATCGCCATGTTCCCCGCCGTCCGATCTCCCTCTTTCTCTCCCCTCGCCTTCGTCCTCGCCTTCGCCTTCGTCCTTCTCTCTCCCGCCTTCGCCTCCGAGTCAGATCACAAGGTAACCCACCACTCTCTTCCCCCAACACCGTAACCTAATTCGTAGATCTTGTTTTTGAGCTTCATTTTCCCCTAAATTCCGTTCGGATCTGTGGATTATTTCGATTTTCTTGCTCTTCAGCTTGTTTTGTTTTGGGAAATTTCTCGGGCCATGGTTACTGCTTGTTCTGTAGTTGGATAAAGTTGAGGGTTAGATCTCAACGGGGTCTTCTTGGTTTATCAACGAATTGTTGCTATTTCTCCGATTTTGTGGACAAATTGAAACCATGCTACGCATTGCTCCTGGAAATGTCACAAAAATTGACCACAGTTTTTTGGTTTTTGTTACTGCCATTTTTGGATTGAAGTACTGAATTAAATTAAAAAGAATTTGTGGGTTTTTGGTGTTATCAGTGATTGTGGTGGTCGCAGTAGTGTGCATTTCGATCTATGCGCGGACTCTGGTTCTTGCGTCGGAGTTTCGATGCACATTTTGTTTTCATAAGTTTCTTTACTCTATGATTTAACTTTTTTATGTGTAGTGTGTTAGATTTAACCTGCAATCGGTGTTTTGAGTTGGGTTTCTATCCAATTCTAATGGTAGTTTAGTCGGGAGATTTCCTTTAGCTTCAGGACTTGATAGTCTGTTAGCTGATAGTTGCTGTATCTGATAATTTGATGTAGTTCCGTTGCTCATCGATTTGGAAATCTCAAGGTTGGCAAAAAAATGTATTAGAAACCAGAGTAATTCGACATCAAGCAACCAAAGCTGGTTAACTCGGTTGGAAGGCATGCTAAAAAAGATTCTAGAATCTGGCATGCATGAGTTGACCAGCAGTTAGAACTCTCTCTCTCTCTCCCGCGTGCCTCATTCAGTGTCTTTACACATTTGAGTTGATAACTTTTTCCTAAAACTAACCCACCCCACCCTTTTTACTTATCCATAAAAGCAAGATAGTTATTATGAGGGCTTTTGCAAAATGGTCCTCAAAGAGTGAGGCGGCAATAGTTCTACTATCTGATTCATTTTGAATAGCTTAGATCTGCATGGTGAGTTTTTAATTTGTGATCTTATGTATGTTTTGATTGTGAAGTATTAGACTCCATGGAATATGGGTTGACTGCTCTTTTTGGTGGATGTTTATTTTTGAGCAGTTTTTGGCATTTCTTTCACCTCTTTGTTCTAGTATTTTTGTTTTCTTTTTTTCTTTTTGGGGTTTAAGTTTGATGAATGTCAATGTTTCTAGATTGTTCATTTTGGAGCATGTTTGCAGCGTTCTAACTTATGTAGTGGAGTGCAGCTCTCGTAACAATTTCTTGTAAAGAATAATATAATGCAAGATCGTCTAAAGTTCAACATTATCTGCTCTCATGCAGTATCAAAAGGAGGAACCAGTTACGCTTTGGGTAAATAAAGTTGGCCCTTACAACAATCCACAAGAAACATATAATTATTACAGCCTGCCTTTTTGCCATCCAGCTGGAAATGCTGCTCACAAATGGGGTGGTCTTGGTGAAGTCCTAGGAGGAAATGAGCTTATCGAGAGCCTGATTGATATAAAGTTCCAACGTATGTACGAATCTCTGTACCATCTGTAGCTATGTCCAGTTGGTTAAAAATGCAATTTAGCAACTTTTTTCTTTGCAGAAAATGTGGATAAGGCTGTAATTTGTCAACTTCAACTTGATGAGGCAAAGATTAAACAATTCAAGGACGCAATTGAGAATAGTTACTGGTTTGAATTTTTCATGGGTAAGCCTCTGCTTTTGTAGTACGAGTTTTCCACATAATGCTATTACAATGCATAAGTATTTATGTAGTATGCTTGTTGCATATTGGCTGAATTTTCTTTATGTCTATTAAGCTTTGAACCAGATTTGAGTTGTTGCATGGATTCAGTTTCCTTCACTTTTTGCTATGCTTTTGAACTCTTCTCTCTTTTTCCTGGACCACTAACTCAGTATCTCTTTTGCATCTTATGATGGTATCTACCTTGTTCATGGGTGTCTATCTACAACTGCAGATGATCTGCCTTTATGGGGTATAGATTACTCTCAATTCTCATTCTTCAATTGTAATGTTTGATTTTGAATGTTAGTACATTTGAGTTGTGAACCTTTGGTTGATCTTTTCTCCTCCTTGTGATGTTGCTAGGCTTTGTTGGTGAGTTGCATCTAGATAAGAATAGTGACAATGGCAAGCATGTGCTTTACACACATAAGAATATTATTGTTAAGTACAATAAAGACCAGGTTTGTTCTTAAAATTTCATCACCTTTTGGCTAGATTTTGAGACCGTCGTTTGCCAACATGTATCATGGCTAAGCTTGTATTAATGCAGATAATTCATGTGAATCTCTCTCAAGAGCACCCAAAGTCGCTGGAAGCCAGTCGGACACTGGACCTGACATACTCTGTCAAGTGGATTCAAACCAATGTAACCTTTGCACGTAGATTTGATGTTTATCTGGACTACCCTTTTTTTGAGCACCAGGTGAATTGGAAAAGCACATTTTGTTTTGCTTGTTTTTCCCTGTGCTGCTTAATTTTCAATTGAAACACCCAACGTTTAAAGACTGGTTCAGATCTTTTAGTCATCTACATTTTTTATCAGCTCAGGCTCTATTAAGCCGTCCATGTATCATCTTTCTGTTTGCAGATCCATTGGTTCTCAATTTTTAACTCATTCATGATGGTTATCTTCCTTACTGGCTTGGTGTCAATGATATTGATGCGTACATTGAGGAATGACTATGCAAAATATGCAAGAGAAGATGATGATTTGGAAACTTTGGTAATGATCTCTTCATCTGCTTGTACTTTTTTTCTTTTTTGGTAGTAGTTTGCTAAATAATAATATCGTGTTGATTCCAATCCCAACATTTCCTCTTATTCAGGAAAGAGATGTCAGTGAAGAATCTGGCTGGAAACTTGTCCATGGGGATGTTTTCCGGCCTCCTAGGAGTTTGGTGGTTCTTTCCGCTGTTGTTGGCACTGGTGCCCAGCTAGCATTGCTTGTTCTCCTAGTCATCTTACTGGCAATTGTGGGAATGTTGTATGTCGGGTATGTTGAAAACTTATGCAACATGCATTATCATTATTTTGGATCTTTTTAATGCCTTGGCCAATGCAACTTATGATTTTGAAACCATTTCGCATCTTTGTATTTGCTTAATGATTGTATGAGAGTAAGCATATGAGTTACATCTAGCCTGCCATATCTTACATTGTTCCTATTGTTCCCACAGGAGAGGAGCAATTGTTACAACTTTTATAGTATGTTATGCTCTTACATCATTCATTTCTGGTTACGTAAGTGGTGGGATGTATTCACGCCATGGTGGTAAGTATTTAGTAGGCTTTTCAGTTTTCCTTTTGTTTTGTTTTGATTTTTGTTTTTTGTTTTTTGTTTTTTGTTTTTTGTTTTGTTTTTTTTTTGTTTTGTTTTGTTTTTTGTTTTTTGTTTTTTGTTTTTTTTCTAAATCACTCTGTTTGAGTGTGTATGTTAGCAATTTTATGGATTTTTGTAGCATGTTGTTGCGTTCTGGATCTAGATAACTACTTCTGCTTTTCCTATTGAACACTTCCCTTTTTGACACTGTGATTCTCTTTTTTTTATTTTTATTTTATTTTTTTCAGGTAAAAGTTGGATAAAGTCTATGATTCTGACAGCATCTCTATTTCCGTTCATGTGCTTTGGGATTGGGTTCGTCTTAAACACAATTGCCATCTTCTATGGGTCTTTAGCAGCTATTCCCTTTGGTACAATGGTGGTTGTCTTTGTTATTTGGGCTTTCATCTCCTTTCCTTTGGCACTTCTTGGTACGGTTGTTGGAAGAAACTGGAGTGGTGCCCCTAACAATCCTTGCCGAGTGAAGACCATTCCTCGTCCTATTCCTGAGAAGAAATGGTATTTGACACCATCTGTAGTCTCAATGATGGGAGGACTTCTACCCTTTGGCAGCATATTTATCGAGATGTATTTCGTTTTCACATCATTCTGGAATTACAAGGTGCGGCTTTAATATGTTTGCATAGAGTTTTTGATAAGTAATCCGTTCATTGGTCTGGCAGAATGCATCTGGTCATCAAACGTAGAATCAGGTTAGGTATATTGCAAAGTTTTTGTTTTCAAGCATCCTCCTTGGAGACTGAATCAACGATTTTTGCATATGATGTGGCACTTGGGATCATAGAGCCGCACTAATCATATGTTACACAAGATGGTGTAAAAAGATTTCAGAATGTGCTTCAATGATATACTCGCGTCCAGGAAATCATTGGTCCATTGTATTTACTGCACCCACGCAGATGTCTCAGTCTGTCAACCACGGATTAAGTACTAAAACATTAAACCAGTGTTTAGTGTTCACATGGCTTAGTCTGTCAAGTACAGCTGAGGTGCTAACATAGTCCTGTACATTTTAAAACGAAATTTTTTTGATAAGTAATCCGTTCATTGGTTTGGCAGAATGCATCTGGTCATCAAACGTAGAATCAGGTTAGGTATATTGCAAAGTTGTTTTTGTTTTCAAGCATCCTCCTTGGAGACTGAATCAACGATTTTTGCATATGATGTGGCACTTGGGATCATAGAGCCGCACTAATCATATGTTACACAAGATGGTGTAAAAAGATTTCAGAATGTGCTTCAATGATATACTCGCGTCCAGGAAATCATTGGTCCATTGTATTTACTGCACCCACGCAGATGTCTCAGTCTGTCAACTGCGGATTAAGTACTAAAACATTAAACCAGTGTTTAATGTTCACATGGCTTAGTCTGTCAAGTACAGCTGAGGTACTAAAATAGTCCTGTACATTTTAAAACGAAAATTAACCCACCACCCCCCCCCCCCCCCCCCCCCCCAAAAAAAAAAAAAAACACCCATAAAAATAAAAATAAAAAGGTTCTTTGGATCTATACTGGCAGTGGACTTCTTTCTAATTAAAGTGTTTCTTTTCTTTTCTTCTGTCGGAATTTGCTGCTGCTTTTTTTTTTTCTTTTTTAATTTGGCATAATATAGTTTGAAGTATTCGTGTGCCTGATATAGTGTCTTTGTTCTCGGTGATCAAACAGGTGTACTATGTTTACGGCTTTATGCTTCTTGTTTTCCTGATCCTGATTATTGTCACTGTGTGTGTGACCATTGTCGGGACATATTTCTTGCTCAATGCGGAGAACTATCACTGGCAATGGACTTCTTTCTTTTCGGCTGCCTCGACGGCTGTTTATGTATACTTGTATTCAATATATTACTACTACGTGAAGACAAAGATGTCAGGCTTCTTCCAGACGAGCTTCTATTTTGGATACACCCTCATGTTTTGTCTTGGTTTGGGAATCCTCTGCGGTAAGTCCTTAACGAGGCATCAAATTCTATGTCAATATCTCATCACTCAGGTTATCTTCTGGTTTCTTTATCAGGGACTCTTTCCAATAAAATGCAAAAACTTTATCTGCTGGTTCTTTTGGGTTCAATCTTTGTTTTTCTCCGGTTACTAATTGGCCTAAACACCCACAGTAGAAACTATTTTCTTTAAAATATGCTCCACTACCTGAGTAAAAAGGAGAAATATAATACTAGCTGAAGCTGATATTCATTTCTGCGTTTAGGAAGATCAATTTTTTCATTTCTATTGAATGTTATGAAAGCCCTCATTCTGTATACACGGATGATATTCAGTCTTTGTGTTTCTTTATTGCTTTTCGGCCTCTAACTAGATGAGAATTTCTTAGATTTGTAAAAGTTCAAGGTGGAGTTTTCTCCTACTTATTCATGTATCATGTGGATTTTTGTCGGCTTGAATTTACAGGTGCGGTTGGTTATCTGGGCTCGAATTTGTTTGTGAGGAGGATCTACAGAAACATCAAGTGCGATTAAGACACGTCCGGTGGAACAACCTGATAGAGCTTCCCCAATCGCATTGATTGTTGAGATAGTACAGTTGGGGAGGGAAGTTCCTGGCCATGTATGAAAACGCGGTGATAATGTCAGGTTGAAATCGCATGAAGTTAGGACGGGATGTATTCTTCTTTCTCTGGCGTAGGGGAAGCCTTGAGAATTTTCCTTTTTTTTGTCTCTTCAACTTCTGGTTTTTTTTTTTCCCCGGCTGTAAGTGAAAGCTTTAATTTAGAAAATTCAGAGATTATTTCATATACATTTGAAGAAAGTTAGAGAATTAGACCGTCATATTTTTCTTCTTTGGACCCTTCTAGAATATAGGTTCCCAATGTGAGCACTGGTACAATCTCTCTACCCCATACCCTTTTCTTTGTTATAATGCTCGTATCAGTATTACTGAACTCATTAGGGGGTGGAAATGACTTTCACCAAAAATGAATTTTGTGCTTGTGTCAGTGTAAGGAGTTTGTGAAATCATATTTCCTTTTCTACTTCCCTTTGTGTGCTTGATTTATTAGAGTCGAGAACTTTCCAAACTTGAAGGGCCCGATTGGGGACACATTTGACATCCTGAAACTACTTTTCATTACTCAAATATCTAAGAGGGTGTTTGGTATTTGAGTTTGAGTTAAGATTTTTAAGTTGAGTTGAAGATAAGTTAAGTTGAGTTTTAGAGTTGAGTGTTTGGTAAATAGTTTGAGATAAAAAGTTTAACTTGAGTCGAGTGTTTGGTAAAAAAGTTCAACTTTAGTTAGGTCCTATTTGGATGTAAAAAATTTGAATTAAAAGTTTTAAATTAAATTTAACATTGCAGTTTTCTGATCAGAAAAATATAATAAATGAAAAACACACATCAACAGCATACATCTAAATCTTTTACAATATTTTTTATATAGTCATAAAATACAACAAGAAGAATGAGCTAATTGTTGGTAAAAGTTAATAAAAAACCCATAATAATTAAAATTCTAATCCGATTTAACTAGAGAAATTAATTTATTAAATTCTATTATGTATTGAAAATTAATAATTTTTTTTTACATCTTAATTTGGTTCCTATGTGTAGAATAATTATGACTATAGTCATAAATTTTTTTTTGAGATTTGTTAGTTGTTTTATTTGAGATTTAAATAATTTTTCCTTTAAATTATTCCCTTCATTTTTTTCATTTTACCTTTTTTGCTTTCTCTTTTTTTTTTTATTTGTTGTTTTAATACTAATAATAATAAATAATAAAGAAAATACTCCTCCCCCCCCCCCCCTCTCTCCCCCCCATCCCTCTCCACCATCTCAGCCAATGCCATCGAGCCCCCCACCCCATACCCCGACACCCCCCCTCCCCCTCCCTCTCCCTCCCTCTCACAACCCCCCAACACGAACCCATATTTGGGTTGTGTCGCCATCGCCGCCCCCCAACATGATGACACAATCATGCCCCCCACCCTTGTGCCCTCTCTCCCCTCTCTCTCTCTTCTCTTTCTCTCTCTTTCCTCCTCTCTCCCCTCCATCTCTCTCGATTTTCCACTCTCTCTGTCTCTCCATTTCTTTTTCCTTTCATTTAAATTCACGATCAGTCAGTGGGTTTCACGAACCATCTCACCCCCTCGGCCTCCCCTCACCATCGAGATTTCTCGCTCCTCCATGCCCAGCGTCGAGTTTTTTGTTGTGATTGGACAGTGGTTGGCTCACGAGGTCGGCAAGCTTGCGATTCGACGTTGAGTGATTCGCAAGGTCGGCGAGTAGATGGGTGCCGGTGAGAAGGAACATGAGAATGGTGAACAAGACCCAAGGCACGGGTGAAACAAAATAGCAGGGGAGACTTGGTGAACAATAAACCAAGTTTGGTTTACTATATAGCGGTTTAAAGAAAGGTTGGGGTTAAACTTTATTCCCAAATGTGTTTATTTGAGACTGAACTCAAACAAATGAGTTTGAACTTGAATGCCAAACTCCCTCTAAATGAGTTTAAAATTCAAAGTTCATCATATAATGTGAGTTTTTAAAATTTGATAACAAAACGAGAACCACACTAAAGTTTTTAGTTTAGATTGCGAATAATCTTAAAAGCAAAATACACACACGATACATCCACCAACACTTCATTTTGAAATTGAAAACCCAAAAATTTTTATTACTTAACGTTTTTTCTCTTCTTTATTTTTCTTATTCGAATTTGTTCTTGTTGATGCATGTACCATTTCCAAATGCATTGTTTGCACTTTTCTTAGAATTTTCACATTTCCATAATTACTTTTTATGAATAATTGTTGTAAATTGAATTAAAAAAAATCATCCAATCACTACTACAAAAGTTGGCTTACATGACAGAAAATACACTATGATTTTTGTAGAACCGTCATCTTAAACAGGATTATATGAAGATTTTGATGAATGGTTGTGTAATTCGTCGGATTACACAATGGTTTTCTTGGAACCGTTGTGTAATCCGGCCGCATTTCAAAAAAAAAAAAAAGATTACACGACGGTTATAGAAAACCATCGTGTAATCTCTAAAAATTTTCAAATTTTCAAATTTTGAAAAAAAAAAGGATTACATACGGTAATAGAAAACCGTTTATAATCCTCCAAAAATTTTCAAAATTTTTAAGTTTCATGCTTTGGATTTCGCATGAAAACCCATTATATAAATATACTTTCCTCTTCATTTATCATCATTTTTATCTTCAACCCTCTAGACAACTCAAACTCTTCTCCTCCCCACCTCCTTCACCCGCCCGGCCCCCCCCCCAACTTAAAATCCGGTCACGCTGCCGCCGCCACTTCAAACTTTTCCCAAGCCGCCGCCATAGTCCCGATTTTTTTCCGCTGCCGCCGTCACTACCACCTCTCTCTCCCGGTATTCCCATCAAGCCCGTGACTATTTTTCTTTAAAGAAAAGCAAGGTGACTTCCATATTGCTCACTTTCTTATTTTCTAACAAAACTACGAACACATAATGCTTTAATAACTTGCGTGGGTGTAATTTGTAGTGTTGTTTGAATGTTTTTTTTTAATTTTAATTTATTTTATCTTATTTTATTGTTGCTCTTTGGAGATGAATGTTTTGTGCACGGTTTTGGCACTTTACATACATTTTTTAACATGGTTTTTATCCGTCCACCACATGCTCGATGAAATGCAAAATGAAATTTTATTTTGGATAATCATATGGAATTTGATTTAGTATAGTGTGCCCATTATACGACAGTTTTGCTCAAAATCGTCGTATAATTGGGCTTGAATTAAAAAAAATGGCTTTTTTTTTTTTTTGTGATGGCGCACATTACATGACGGTTTTGCTCCGAAACCGTCGTGTAATGTGTGCCATCACCAAAAAAAGTCAATTTTTTTTAAATTCAAGCCAATTATACGACGGTTTTGAACTAAAGCCGTCGTGTAATGGCATACATTACACGACGGTCTCGGGTCAAAACCGTCGTGTAATGTAGTGATTACAGGACGGTTTTAAGCCGAAACTGTCGTGTAATGTAGTGATTACACGACGGTTTTGGAGGAAAACCGTCATGTAAAGTTCTCAATTTGTGGCGTTTGCTACTGTATTTTTTAATTAGACGACGGTGTGAACCGTCGTGTGATATTAAGATACCACGACGATTATGGCACCGTCGTGATATCTTTCATGACGCTGGATAGCACGACGGTTGTCTAACTATTGTGTAAACTTTACACGATGATAAATAACCGTCGTGCAAACTTTACACGACGGTAAATTCACAATTTTTACTAGTGAATTCAATATAAACCAAAATCAATTGAATTGATACATAAGTTGGAGAGGAAAAAGAGAAAATTACTGCATGGAATTGGATGAGAAGTTTATATGCAATGGGCGTAACAAGGAGCTCCTTGTTTAATGCCTTTTTGTTTTTGTTTGAATATAATTAGATCTAATTACTGGGTTATTTATTTATTTATTATTATGACAATGGGCAACGGTCATTTGGAACGTGTAACTTATAGAGTTTTGTTAAAATTCTCAGGTTCAATTATGTACTTTGGAGTATTATTTCTGGTTGTGTTCAAATAATTTTCTTTTATGAGCAGAACATATTTGGGCTCAGCTATGTTTTTGTTAAACCAGTGGTGTGAATTTTGTCAAGTGGTGGTCCAATTTGTGGATCCTAAAAGGTATGGCCAATAAAAATGGTTAAGATTATGATGGTTTTAACTCTTTCACTATCATGATGTAAATTTCAAATTATGTTGTAACAATCTGCTCTCATGTCCCCACCTCTTTGTGACCAAAATAAGTTCATGTCCTTGCTTTTAGTGATATAGTTAAGGCCAGAAAATGAAAAGAAGGATTGAAAAAGAAAATAAAGAGTAATTAGTCAAAATAATCTCTAAATTTTTTCAGATACGATGATTTGATACATATTTTTTTTTATTGATATGATCCTTAACTTTTATTTTTTAACCCGTTATGATCATTTCCCTTCAAATCCATTATATTTTTAACAGAATTTTGTATAAATCATAATTTTTGTAATCAAAAGATCAAAATACTTCTTAATTTTCTATTTTCTTGCTTATTTATCTTTTCCGTCATTTTTTTTCTCAAACCACGAAAAAATACCCCAGCCCAAGCCTGAGGCGCCCCCTGCTCCTCCTTCGCCGTCACCGAGCCCGAGCCACCCTCCCCCCCTCTTTCACTGTCGCCAAGCCCGAGCCACCCTCTCTTCCCACCCACCCCCCTCCCCCCTCGCCATCACCAAGCCTAGCCCCAACCGCCACCCATCGAACTCAAAGCTCGAGCCTGAGCCCGAGCCCCCCTTCCCACAGAACTCAAAACCCAACTCGACTCCCCTCCTCCCTCCCCCCCCCCCCCAAAAAAAAAAAAAAAATCAAAACCCAGTGGCGCCCCCCCTAGCGCCACCACCGCTGCGAACAAACACAAGCACCACCCCCCACTGAACAGGTTCAAAACCTAGATCCCCCAAAACGAACTCGAACCCAGATCTCTCCTTTCTCTGCCTCTCTCCCTCCCCCGGCATCGCTGAACTGAAGCTCCCCGCGCCCGACACCGCCACGCCAAGGTCCAATCTCTTGGTTTTTTGGATCTGGGTTTCGGTTTTTGTTGCTGATACTGTGGAAGGAAATAGAGAGACAGAGAGAGAGATAGATAAATTTAAATTTTTAATGATTTTTTTAAAATTTTTGTTAAGTTAATTATTATTAAATTACTAAAATATATTTTTAAATTTGATCATATGCATATGTAATATTCCGTTAGAAATTTAGTAGAATTTAATGATTTTGAACGAAAAGACCATAACGGTTAAAAAATAAGAATTTACGATTATCTCGATAAAAAAAAAAAAAAGAACTTGGACCAAGTCGTTATTTTTGAATGAATTAAAATGATCATTTGAGTTAATTACTCAAAAATAAAAGGGAGAATGATAATCAATATTAACATATTCTCTTAAGCGTTATCAAACGGGCTTTCCACACACTGATATAAATGTTTACTGAAGATCTTTTAAGTGAGATTTATGAGACGTGATTCCAAACACTCTATATTGAGTACTAGAGTGATAGAAAATAAGTCTTTATATCTAAAACTTGTAAGAAGATCCCTTCACACTCAGAACCTTTGATTACTAGCCCACATCGATAATCTTTTACCATTAGGGTGGTTTTATATTTATTTATTTATTTATTTTGTCTATATTTGTTCGATGAGAAAAAAAAAAAAAAAAACTGAAATGAAACCAAAAATGATATGTGGCCTTAGAGCTTGTGCCCACCAGAGTCATCACCAACAGAAAAGTGGGAAAAGAAATGGGTGAAGGGTTGTGCCCCTTGTGGTGATAATAAAAGATAAAGCTTCAAGCCACCACATTATGCCGCGTGGCAGATAGGATTCCATGCGCCAAAGCCACACTATTTCCACAAGCCTTACCCTTCCACACAACATTATCAACACTTTCTAGGATCAATTCTCATTCCCAAACACTCTAAACCAAAACCACCAAAAAAGAAGGGGGGAAAAAAATGGCAGCAACAGCAGCAGCCCTCTCTGGCACCATGTTGAGCACCTCCTTTGTGAGGAGACAACCAGTGAGCAGCCTGAGGATCGGAGGAGGGCAGGCGCTATTCGGTCTCAAGGCGGAGACGGGGAGCCGCGGGGGGCGTGTCACTGCGATGGCATCATACAACGTCAAGCTGATCACACCCGAGGGAGAGAAGGAGTTCCAGGTCCCCGACGACGTCTACATTCTCGACCAAGCCGAGGAGATTGGCATTGACCTGCCGTACTCGTGCAGGGCTGGCTCTTGCTCCTCATGTGCTGGCAAGGTTGTGTCCGGGACAATCGACCAGTCGGACCAGAGCTTCCTTGATGACGATCAGATTGACGGAGGTTGGGTCCTCACCTGTGTCGCTTACGCGCAGTCCGACATTGTCATCGAGACACACAAGGAGGAAGAGCTCACTGGTTAAGTTGTGAAGTACCCTTCTAATTCCCATAATTTTCTGTGTGGTTTTCATGTTGTCGTCCTCATGATCATGAACTCTCTCTCTCTCTCTCTCTCTTTCTATATATATATATATATATATCTCCCGTCTTGTTTTTGTTTGTTTGGTTGGATGGATTAGTGTATTTCAGGCCTTATCCCTGGATGAGTTTTTTTTTTCTTATATTTAAATGTTTTTGAACTTTCCAATTGTAGTATCAAACAACATTAGTTTGTTACAAATCTTCTCCCCAAGTCTGCTTTCCTATTGAGTTCTTCTCTTCATCACTCTTTATACGTGTACTTATGTTTGCAAGCGTTGTAAGTCACCGGTGTTAGGATGCCCTTTATCAAATGGGACTATTATAAACGCTAACAAGAATGCTCACTAAAGGTCCTAATGACGGACACTACCTGGCGAGAAGCGCGGTTCCCCAATCTCACCGAATTTGTTAGCAATAACGATACGTGGAAGCGTGTCCCAGACATTGTAAATTGAATACTAGACTAGTGGGAAACAGGCTTTTATATTCAATATTTTGAAGAGAGCCACCCGGCACTCGTACCTTACACCACAAATCTAGCGATAGCAATCCTTTACCATAAATCCACCATACTCGGTGATAGCTTGTAGATGGCAACGTACGTGAGATTTGTTTTAAAGTTGCAAGGACAGTAGATAATGGCAAATTATTTGTTCAACCGTTACTTATAGAATTGAGTTGGGATATTTCAGTAAGCAGTAATTAAAAAACAAGCTAAAACTTTTAATATTAGTCTAAAGTAATGTACTTTTCATTTCATGCTAATAATTGTAGCCCGAACACATTTAGTAATTTGAACTTCAAAAAGGATCGAGGACTTTATGTGCTCTGTAACAACTCAAAGAGCGTCTTGACCTCCCGTTTTTCTCCATCGCTTAAACTGCATTCTTCACCGCCATTAGCAGGAGGTTGTGATGAGAAGTTCACAGATTCGGGTAAATACTCGTCCATTCGAAAAGCATGGGGAACGCCGGAATTCTCACGTGCAGCCTCCTCGGGCAATTTACTTGATGTTATTGTCAACTGATTTTGAGACTCAATCGACGAGCTCCGGGACAAAGTGCCTGATGCTATAGTTATTTCATCCCTTTCATCGGTGGTCGATTCTAGTGAACTCACTGATGTCGTAGTGTGCGAGCGAAGGGAATCACGTTTAGACCTCTCCTTTACTCTCTTGCACCAACTATGCAGTGACTCTCTGACGCTTTCGGCGACGAGTGTTTTCTTAAACCGAGATCCCATCTGAAATCACCAGAAGGGAAAGAACTCAAAACCCTTTTTTGGTTTTCAGTGACAACTCAAATTCCGAAATATAAGTAATCTTAAATTTGTTCTGTGTGATGATAACTCGAAATGCCAAAAGCGAACCTGGGTAACAATTATATTCAGAGGAACTGTGCTGTAGCTACACCAGAACTGAACTAGAACACTGCACACCAATATGAATATCATTAGATTGATGCAATTGTTTTATTGTCGAATAACTCGTTAAACGGATTAAGTAGTGTTACCTACTTAAGATATGTTCTTATTTAGTCCGATTTGAGGAACTTAACAAACAATGCCTTCTTATTTCATTACAATAACACAAAGCAAACATCTCTGGCATTGTATTTGTATAGACCGGTCACAATTGTGGCAATAATCATATTTCATTCTAATGGAAATATGTTTTGTTTTTCTTTCGGTTTTTTTAATGGAAGAAATGGAAGTTTGTTGTGCACTGAAAGAAAGAAACATACCCGGAGGCCAACCGAGTGATTATCATTAAATTGTTTTCCATGAAACACGATCTCTGGTTAAGTCCCCACTAAACACACAACGCAAATGAAAATTCATAGATACTGAATTTGTCGATAAAAAGGAAATCGAACAAAATAAAGGTAGTCGTTTTACCAAGGACCAGATAAATGTCGCCATCTCGAAGGCATTCTGCATAAGAAAGAAGCAGAACAGAATAAGAAATAGAATCACGAAACAAATAACATATATCATAAGCGAGTCGTGAGTCGACACCTGAAATATGATGAATTGTATCAAGCGTAGTAGTATTTCAGGCTTTCCGAACCAAAACAGATCGTCGCGTGGCTTCAATTGAGTCCCGACAGACGGTCCAGATTGCTCGACAATTTCAAGTGCTAAAGAGGAGACCACATGCTGAAGTTTTGTCCCAACCAGCATGACAATCTTGGGCAAGTGAAACCATGGTTGTTCTATTAGGACGAGTATCGTTCAATTCAGATCAAGACTAAAAAGACAAGAAAGGTTAAGTTTGCTTACTACGGCGGGGATGAAAGAGATCCAGAAGTAAATATGCAGACCTGCGGTAAGTGAACAACTAGTAAACTTTCAGGAACTAAAACTGGGAAGAAATATTGGTCTCCGAGATTGTGCTTCCAAAATGCATGTTACCGTGGATGTTTACGAAGATGCATACGATAGCATAACCCCAGAGTGGCCAGCTGCAAGATCAAAAGGACAAATTCATTTTAGGAAATACTTAACAAAAATATTGATGACAAAAAATTGTTCACATATTGTTTTCATATTTTGTTTTCCGTTTTCATTTTCTATGGCTTAAATACCCAACAAAAATTTTCGGATACACACCCAAACACAATTTCGTTTTTACTTGTAATCAAACTATTCTCTAGAGAAACGCAATCAAAAAAATATATTTAATCTTAACTCGGTAATAGTAGGTTGATATTGAGGCATAATGTTACCAAAAAAATATATATTTCCAAGAACTAATGGATCACACGAAAAATCCGACAGTATCCGAGAGTTGATATGAACTACTTTTGAAGTAAATATCATGTTAAGAGAAACGCGCACCTAATTCCAAGAATTCCATTAAATTCGTCTTCCATGCTCCGGACCATATATTTGTGGAAATCATATATTAGCGGCAACTTGTGCTTCTGGATACCAGGGATTGCAGTAAAAGTCATGAGTTCTGAATGTACATATAAAACCAAGGGAAACAAGCTCTTTTCTTATATTGGGAGAGAGAGAAAAACATCAACATATGGTGATGTATTATTTATGAGCATAGTGTTTTTGGCAGACATAATCTAGTGGTAAATTTAGGTCCACTTTTAGTATTAAGAGTTAGCGTTCAAATCACCTCATTTCTACATTAAACAGAGAGAGATATGAAAACAAACCTTTCGCCAGAGGTCCTAAGGTTTATGATTACGCAAACAAGTATGAGAATGAGAGTGAACAGGTTTGGTTGGCTTTGGCCAACAACGGAGCCACCCATAGCTAAGTCGGGATTTTACTTTTAAAAACTTTACATTTTTCTCATTTTGCCTCCACTAAGACAATAGGCTCGCTGCTGGCTTTGGCAATGGAAAACAGGGAAAAATGAAACGAACATAAAATACCACATAGAAACTCACTGTGATGAAGCCCAAACGAAGTGCCAAGTAATCGGATTTCCTTATCGAACTCTTAAATTGTCGTAGGAAGCAGAGCTACATCACCATAGACGAAAATTTACGTTTAGAAACTGAATTGTCAAAGAATAACATAGCTAATTAAGGACGACACGAGAGAACATATTTTCTAAATTACAACTTTTTACTCAATGGGACAACCAATGAAATACTAGTGTGATCATTGTTATTACTAATTAACTATTAGACCGTAAGAAAGAGCAGCTCAGAAAACATCTTCTGATTATCTTATTTGACGTCGTTCTTGCCAGAAAGAGAATCCTAAGCTCGTTCATGTATAGCTTTTTTAGATAAAACAATACGGATTCGAATTCGTTAAAATCATTAAGAATTACCATCCAAATAAGAACCGGATTTCTGCTCCACGGATGAGACGTGTGATGGTAAACAAAGGTGGATTGACGCCTCAAGACCTTGTCAATCTTTGCTGGAAAAAAAAAAAAAAAAAAAAAGGGCAGAAGTTATTAAACAAATGCTTCTAGAAATAACGGTTACTCCAATTTATTGTAAAGTGTCTTCAATTGTATCAACACCATTGGTAAAATTTCTAAGCTTTTGGGAAAATAAAATCCAAAAAAAGGATTCCAAAGTGACAAACTGAGGAGACAGAAGAAAATCTGCGGTCAAACGAATCTTCTAAACCTATATTTTTGTGATTCATTAGGAACGAATTAGAACTTCGTACAATGAATGATAAGCCATTCGGTTTTGAGCTTTGAGAGTAGGCGACGTACCTTGCAAGGTTGCTTGATTTTCCCACTTCCTCCAACTGTAAATCTACGGGATAAGCAATATGTCAAAGATAAATCTCCACTTCTCTTCTCTGGTTGGGGCATGAACTTCAAACAAATTAAGAAACACAATACGTAGGCGGTTTTAAGACGACAAAATCATAACTCGCGAAACTTACCATTTTCAAACCATTTAATAATTCACGAAATCGTGTTTGATATATGTTATTGGACACTATTCCTTTTTGACATCTGAATACCAACAATAAGTAACGTACAAAATAACTAATTTACCAATTCAAAACTTGATAATTCAGCGAGTAACTAATAACAAAATAAAGTAAATTGCCAACTACTTGTTTAAAAATGGTCATTTATTGAAGCCAATCTTGAAATGTAAATTTTGAAGTCGGTAACTTGGTATCAGGGATACGAAGATTTCACCTTGCTCATGGCCAGACCAACAGCAACACAGCTATACAAAACATGAGTAATCCCGAGAACAAAAAGGAAACGATGGAGCTGCTCGAGGCCCTCATATGAAACGAATGGTTCACGACCCTGAGGAAAACCACCGATTAGCACAATGGCATTAAGACCTCATTATGTATGAATCCCATTAAAATTTTGAGACTTTGAGAACGATATTTTTACCACGCCACATTGGTGAGAATGTGAAGAATGAGTAAAGATTCCTGTTGGAGGAATTTGTGTCTCGTTGAGAGAAGAGAACGGGGTTTCCAAATTGCGGTTCTCATGGACACCGTAATCTTTCTCGGAACAAATATAGAAGCGCCTGCTGAAAAGTGATGAATCTACACATATCTCGGAAATCCATCTTGCGCATTGTGCCAGAAACAAAGATATAAGTCCAAGTAGCATCAGCTCTACAGGGAAACAAAGATATCTTAGGCATTTATAGCTAAATAGACTTTTGTGAAAGAGTTTTTTTTTAATAAATGACCGAAGTTTGAAAAGATAGTTAAAAGGCATTTTTTTTTTCAAAAATAGTTCATCAATTATCTTAAATGGTCAATTAGTGATTGACTACTGATTGACTGTGACCACAAAAAGGGGAAAAAAAGAAAAAAAAAAACAGACAAGAACAAAGAAAAAACATCGACAAATTGTAATGATGGTAAATTCACCTTCCTTAATCTTGTCCAAAGAGGCAAACAGTGCCTTCCTCCTTGTTTTCTTTAACCACTGTTCACAACCGACGTGAAAAATTAGATCAACACATTTCTGCATTAAGATTTCTACTCCCATTTATTGCTGGAGAACAAAATCTAATAATAATAAAGAAAAGAACCCTTTCTTCCCCTTTTTATTATGACCATTTTTTTTTTTCTTTGGAAGTGTTCTTTCAAGTCCATGGCACAAGTCCACCACATTTCTCACACTTTCTCAAGGGCCAAACAGATACGAGAAGACTTCCTAACCTCTCTAAGCTAAAGAAAGTAGTGGTAATGGAAAATCGAGACAGAATTCTTTTGCTTTCTGCATTTTCTCAACAAACCTGAGCATTAAAACGAAGATGTTTTCTAAAATCTGTGGACAAGTCTCTAGCTCAGAACACAACTTGTTCAGTTCCAACAGTAGAGTAAAGTTTCGTTTTTCCCAAGTACTGGACTTTACATTTTAGTCCCAGAATATATATATATATATATAATATAGTCTTTAGAGGCGTTTGGATCCCAGAAATGATAGAATATAATTCAAAATCACATATTCTTTTGTCATTACTGATCTTCTCATCAAGAAATCAAGAAAAAATGAAGTCTCTAGCTCGAAACACAACTTGTTCATTTCCAACAGCGAAGTTAAGTTTCTTTTGTCTCAATCTTTTCCTAACCGGACTCTACATTTTAGTCCCAAAATATACCTATAAATATGTATACATACATATATAAATATATATAAATATATATATATATTCTTTACAAGCTCAAAAGTCGTTTTGGTCCCCAAAATAATAAAGTATCATTCAAAATATATCACACATTATTTGGCATTGCCGATTTTCTCAGCAATAAACCAAGAAAAAAACTTGTCTATCCTTCCTGAGGCAGCACAAAAATAAGATAACAGTAATATTCAAGAATCGACGAATTTGTTTTCTATTACGCTTCCGCTACATCAGTACTTACCTTACCGAATCTGTAAATGGACCTTTCAACCAAAAAGCAAACGAAGACCATGACAGTAACGACAGAGGCCACTGAATAAGTTGGAGTCTCGGCCAATGACCTCTGCTGTTGAATCACCACCTTCTCCATTAAATCCGTAAAATCAGCACCATCACCTCTCACAGCAACAAACTCAAACTTTTAACTGAAAAAAACTTAGAAAACTTTCTCGAGAAAATGGGGGAGCCGAAAGTCAGGAAAACAATGGAAAGATCCAGGAAATGGGGAAGTACGATACAGTTAATATAATGATATTTATATGGGGCCAAAAACCACAAAAAAAAAAAAAAAAGTGCAGGTGAACGTGGTGTATCAAAAGGATCTTCTTCTTGACCACGGCAAAGATGGGGATCTTACCTTAATGGCTATTATTTTTTATTTTTTTATTTTGTGTTTGAACTTTGTTTTATGAAAGTGTTTGCTGTTTTCCAAACAAGCCCATCATGCGTATTTGTATAGATTATTGGAGTCGCCGCCCACCATGCATTCTACCATCTGGGACGGGTCATATGTGCATGCAAGTCCAACCTACTCACATGGAGCCCACCAAACTGCCGCTTGTAGTTGAATTATTATGCGAGGATCAAGAACTAGTCTCTCTGTTTTTTTATTTATTTTGCTGAACTTTTTTTTTCTATTAAAAAAATAATAATCACAGATACACAAATAATTATTTATTACTTTTTTAATATTTACTATTTTCTTAAAAAAAAAATTAGAGATTAGATGATTTAAATTCTGTATTTTTTAATATAGTCAAGCATGTAATTACCGTTATACTATACCAATAAACAAAAATTTTTACTAATTTACACGTCATTGTTTCTGTCTTTGAATTTTTAACTAATACAAAAACCTTACACATTTGGGTATCATTAGACCATCACCCATTGAAATGTCTATATCAATATTACATTTAATTCTAAAAAATGTAAAAATTGAAGACTTGACATGCTTTCTGTTTTCTTTTGTCTCGTACATAGTCTCTTAATACGTAAGAGTATCCCTATACAACCTTGCGGGAGTATTGACTTGGGTCACTCATAAATGATGAGCCCCACATACAGGACCTACCTAGAGACATTTTACTATTTTGTGGGAGTACCAAGATTCAAATTCGTCGGGATTTCAATGTAAATATTTTATTTATAGTCACATTTGACATCCAGATTTAACTCCAATTAAATTATACTTTTCATCTTAATTTTTATTTTTTTCTGAAAAATCAACAAAATTTATAATTAATTTTTAAAAGTCAACCAACTCAAATTTAAAAATTTTATCTCATCTTAAACTCAATTCAAATATCAAACGAACCAATAGAGCTTTAAAACTTGTGAAAGTATCAAAACTTTACAAAAATAAACTTTTATTACTAAATTAATTTAAATAAAACAATATTGTAATGATTAAATGAAGGGTGGATAGTAATCCAATGTTATAATTTAGCATTTACCGTATTTGATAAATTTGTCACCAAAATATAGCATTAGTCAAATTAAGTACTTCGTTGAAAGTTACTTTTGTTTAGGGTTTAGATATATATACACACACACGTACATACACATCATATGTGACACCTAAGAGGTTAAAAATGTCACGTGATGGCTCGAGAGATGTGGACGAAAGTACGTTAAAAGTGTCATTTGTTCTTCATTTCCTTTTTGGATCTATGAGTACTATGCATGAGCAGCATAATTGTTTGACTTCTAACCAACAATTAAGATCTATAGTAGGAACTTCTTTTGGTGGGATAGTGGGAGTTCTTGCTGGTTAGGAGTTGCCAGCGTTGGAGCTACCTGCTTATACATGCTTATAAGCTTTTGTGTGGAAATTACAACTTGTTTCGGATAATAGATAGATTGTACGAGCTGATGAGTTTGATTGGATATTTGTGTTGTTTCGTTTCGTTTCGTTTTTCATCTCATTCTGGACTTGATGCGTGAAGTTGATGCAATGATAGTTACTCGAGGACCTTGGCTATTTAGATTGTTAACAACTAACTTGATTAAATCATTAAGTTGGATTTATTTTTATTTTCGTTAGATTTTAAATTGAGTGACTTGTAGGATTGCCTGTTAAAGAGTACACCTTAATATTATTATACTGTCTACAATAATTTCAAGATTTTTGATCTCTCATAAAATAATACTGATGTCAACATAATATAAGTTGATATTGAAAATTGACCTAAATACCACATGCAGCAACACACGGTGATCAGATTGGTTCTCCACCTGGAAAAGCCTGCAAAAGAGAAGAGAAGAATTTCAGAATAAGGAAGACATCGATGAGGTGTCTGTCGAAGGTACTTTGACACTTAAGTCAACGCAGTGAGTTAAAAGACTTGTAGTAAGGCATATTATTTAACAAGTAAGAATGTCCCTGATAACTTATGTAAGATTGGTATTTGTAGAATGGCTACTAGGATGGATCCTAGTTGGATCCTGCCCGACAGTGTCGGGTTGACATGAAGAGTAGTTAACCCGGCAAATAGGAGATTGACTATGCTCCTACTGCTTGTCCTGAGTGTGAACAGTGTTTAGGGCTGTTGTAGAGGACACGAGCTGGGCGCCACATGTCCTAGGCGTGGATTCCCTATGTCAAGTCATTAGCCTACAAGCTAGGTGGTTCCGGGTTTGTTATAGCAAACTTCTCTTGCCCTGTACCTGTGTCAGGGGAGAGAAAGTCGATCACGGATTCTGAGGGGAAGTTCTCAAGGTCATTGACCTGCTCAAGTGTCGGCCAACACCTTGCTCCGCACGACCCTTGCCAGGTAGATTATACTTTACTTGATGGGCGAGCCGGGCAGCCTAGTATGACCTATGGCCGAGCCGGCCAATTGAGCGTAACTCGTAGCAGCAGGACAAGCCAAGCAATCATGCACTGCCTTGCAACAATATATGTATTTGTAAAATTACCCTGGTTGACCAAAAAAGTAATCTGATGGATTATATAATTAACCCTGGTAAAATATGAACAAAAAAATTCATTTCATAAAAGAAATGTTTTATGATATATCATAAAACTAAAAAATAACTTGTTAGTTCCCTTAAAAAAAAAAAAAAAGTAACTTGTTAGGGGTAAAATTTTTTAACAAATATTCATTTCAATTTTGCACAATCAACAAAACTAAGATACTTGACCATTCATGATATTTTTGATAGTATTTTTCATAATGTGTATCATTACTCAATATAAATATTTTTCTTTTTCTTTTTCTTTTAACACAATACATAATATAAATCTAAATTTGAATTTCTCACCCTAACTTCAAAAATAAAATAAAATAAAATAAAAATAAAAGTACTACTTGTAAACCTAATCAAATATATGTCAAAATATTTTCCCCATATATCAAATTTGTACACAAGTTTACATTCAATTTTGACTAGAAAAAAAATGAAAAAAAAAATTGTAAAAACAAACGAAAACTTTCTCTTTTTTAGAAATATATTCTATTTTTTGTATTTTTTTGGGTGCTTTTTCTAAGTTTTATATTTTTAAATAAAATTTACAAACTTTTTTAGGACATTCTTATTATTATAAAGTCAAAATTAAATATTTCTCGAGACATAAACTTAACACATATTTATAATTTCTAATTATATATGTGATGAAATTAAAAATATATATATTTTCTAATACTTTTGTAAACTTTGCCTTTTCTCTTTCCAAATGTGAATTTGCCTTTTGAATACAATCTAATATATATATATATATATATATATATTTGAAATACAAAGCAAAACACAGAAAAATTTCATGAAATTCCCTTAAAACATGTCACTTGTGTCGTTCTGAATTATGAACTAACATTTGTATCAAATTATTCCATCCATTTATTGTTAGTATTTCGGTCATCTTTGATATCAAAATCTCATGATAATTATATTTGTAACAAAATATCTTATAATGTATAATATTTTTGTTAAAATACCCTTAATTTATAATATTTATGTCAAATTACCTCCTATATTATTATTTTATTTATCTAACATTTATAGTTACCTGATAATAATTAACTTTGTTAGAATAGAATAAAAAAATTGTTTATTTATTCTAATAATATTTTTTTTAACACACTATTTTTTATTTTATTTATCTTAATTCAAATTTATTTGGGTTATGAGTTACTTATTAATGTAATAGAATTTCTTTTGTATGTTTCCTTATGTGTAATTATTCATGCATGAACTAAATCTCATTACTTATGTCGCCAATACTTGATATAAATGTTATAATTCAAAATATACAACTTATACATCTTAATTTCTTGCAATTAAGTGTATAATATATAGAATCGCTCTTTTTCCGCACACATGAAAGCAGAAGAAGAAAAAAACAAAAAAACAAAAAAAGGTTCACTGTACCCGCGGAAATCCGTCGTTCAACCCCCAAAAATCTCTCTAAAACCCTAAACTCACTTTTCTGCATCAAAAGCTCCACCGCAGCAGCTGCAGCTGCAGCAGCAGCCATGGCGCTGAGTTCTCTCCGCCTCCCTCGCACCCTCTCCACCCTCCGCCGCTCTTTCGCCGGCACTCCACCAATCTCACCTTCCTCCTCTTCCAGTGGGCCTCTATTCCCCGTACAATCCCCAGCTCCGCCGTCGCAGAAATGGTCCCTCCTCCTTCACTCTCGCGCCTTCCGATCCTCCTCGGCGTCGCTGTCGTCGTCCCGATCGGCCAACGGCGGCGGAAATAACCAAGACGACGACATTGTGCCCGGCACGATTATGACGGGAAAAGAGTCGGAGAATTCCGACTCCTTCTCCATCCTCCGTCGCCCTGTCGCCGCCGCTCCTCCAATTCGCTTACCTTCCTTGTCCAAGCAATTCCTAGCTTCTTCGCAATGGCCGCCGCCGCCGCCGCCGCTTCTCCTCCAATCTCGTCGGTTCAGGTCGTCGCCTGTTTTGCTCAAATCGTCGTCATTGTCATCGACATCGTTCGAGCCCAACTACACTTGGTCGTACGAGGAGTTTAAGCCCCGCGGGCTCGGCATCGACGCGATCGAGGGCTGCGACTTCAACCACTGGCTCATCGTCATGGATTTCCCCAAGGACCCGAAACCCTCTCCTGAAGAAATGGTTCGTTCCTACGAGAAGACCTGTGCCAAGGCCTTGGGAATCAGGTCTAAACCACCTCTTTCTTCAGTTTCATCATTTTTCTAACTTGAATATCCCGATTACATATTGTCATTGGTAAATTGGTTTCATAGTTGTTCTTATTGATAAGACTATCTCCAATGAGTATGCCATATGTCGCGGTGTGTGTGTATAGGAATAAGGGTACATATTATTCCATAGGTCTCTTTTAAAAATTCGAATCTAGAAAAAAGAAATGATATCTTGTGTTTCTATTTTGTTAATTATCATTAAAGATCAACTTCTCCCAAGGTATCTAGGTTTATCCATGTTTTGACAACATGAGATGAGTTAACGTTAACAAGTTCGGATTTTTTAGATACTTATGATTTCGATATATTAATTATAATGGATTGCCTGGGACTCGAACCTGGAACTAGTCGGATGGAGGCGTTGTTTGATTTAATTTCATAAACGATCTATGAAACTTCAAGATTCCAGTCACTTAATTTTCATGGGCTTGAAGACGAGACGGCATAGATTGTTATGCATGTATAATGGGTTGTTTTATTTACTTGTGAAGAAATAGGAATGCAATGTTCATTTCCTTTTCGACTAAATGATCAAATGATTGTTCATTCTTTGTTATGATTTTTAAAATTTCAACTTTGTTTTGTTTTTTATACTTTTATTGTAGAGTTTATTTTGCGAGCTTGTATTCATACATTACATCTTGATAAAAAGCTTACAAGCAACAGTCGAGTACCTTTTCTGTATCGCTTTCCCCTTAGCACTAGGAATGGAAATGCTAGTTAGCAGAATGCACATTTTATTTTCTGACTATTTGGTGTCACACTGCAAATGTACTTGAGTTCTAAACAAGAAATTTCTATCTTTTTGGAGATGCACCAGAGTTTCTGATTTGATAAAATTAAATGCACGCATAACTGTATTGCTTTTGGAGGTTTCTTTAGTGAAGTTCTTCATGTCAGTTCTTGACGTCTTCTGGACATTTTGTTAGACTATAAAAAATAGTTTTGTGTTTGGAGTAATTTACCCCAATAATAATTGCTTTCATGGATTCAGTGTGGAAGAGGCAAAAAAGAAAATTTATGCTTGTAGCACATCAAATTACACAGGCTTTCATGTGGAGGTTACAGAAATAGAGTCAGAAAAGTTCAATGGTAGTATTTAGCAGCATTCGTCTTTCTCATATTTAAAAACATTGGTAGCTCTAGTTTTTCAATTAGATAGGATGCCGTAGCATTTATGACCTTTAATTTTTGGCTTAAACAGGTCAACCTGGGGTTGTTTTTGTACTCCCAGATTCTTATGTTGATCCAGAAAAAAAGGAGTATGGAGGTATTTTAATAGTTTTTCTTTTCCTTCCCCTTTATGGTTTGTTTATTTTTATATTAAATTGTGGACGCTCAGTTTTTACCTAGAGGGATTGACTTTGTATCAGGGGACAAGTACATCAATGGAGTAATCATTCCGAGACCGCGCCCAACACTTAATGGGAGACGAAACCGTGACCAGCCAAAACATGATCAGCAAGCACGACCAACGGCAAGTCAGCAGGGAATTCCATCATACAGCCAGGAGGGCCCTACTCAACGAGGATTGAAGCCAAATCAGCAGAGACATCCCTCGAACAGTCACCGGGGGCTTACTCCACAAAGTTATCCATCCAAACAGAGTTATGGTATACCAAGAGAAGAAGAAAGAAGAGGTCCGCCAAATTATCCATCCCAACAGAATTATGGTCGGCCAGGACTTCAAGAAGTATATGTGCCCCGCGATAATTACGGTCCTCCAGCACCCCAAAATTATTCATTTGGACAAGATTGTAGTCTGTTAGGACAGGGAGAGAGAAGAGATCTTACGCCAATGGTTGCTTCTGGGCAGACAAATCATTACCAGCAAGGAAGTGGAGGTTTAAACCCCATATATCCGGGAAGTTATAACGACAGGGAGTCGGGGAACTTTTATCCTCGAGAACAAAAGGGATTCCCACTCGGATATCAGACGAAGTATGCACCTCCTAGTCAGCAGGGGCATTTTAGGGAGGATTACCGATATTATGGCCCGCCACAAGGGACATACTATGGACAAGGCATGGGCGGATATCAAGGCCAGGGACCTCCCGAAGCTTATTGGCAAGGAGCAAGTGCTGGTTGTGTTGGGCGAGGGACAACTTGTGGCTACGAGCTAGGTTATACTGGGTACAACCATGGCCAAAGTTTCTCACAACAGGCACAATGGAATGTGCAAGGAGCAAATTTTTATCCTCAAAAACAGAGGGAATTTGTTCAAGGATATCAGATGAACTATGAACCTTATTATGCACCTCACTATGCACCTCACTATCCACCTCACTATGCACCTCCTACGTATCAGGGGCATTTTAGTGAAGATTATCAAAATTATGGCCCGGCACAAGGAACCCTTTATGGACATGGAGCGGGTGGATATCAAGGCCAAGTAGCTCCTGAAGCTTATTGGCAGGCAGCAACTTCAAGGGCTGTTTGGCAGGAAGCAACTTTTGGATATGGGCAAAGTTTTCCCGGGCAAATCCAAGGTTATGGTTTCTCTCAAGAGCATCAAAGAAATATGCAAGGAGTACATTATTGTTCTCAATACCATAGGGAATTCTCACAGGGAGGTCAGGCGAACTTTGAACCTCCCAGGCAACAAGGGGGCTGTGGGGAGTATCAAAATTATGGCCCAGTACAAGGTGCATCGTATGGACAAGGAGTGAGTGAATATCAACATCATGGGAATCCTAACCAGCTACAAAGCTATGATCAAAAGGGGCGAGGTAACTATTCGGTTCAAGAAGAGAGGCAATGGGAACAGGGAGATCAGAGGAACCGCGCACCTCCTAGGCGGTAGTGTGGTTTTAGGGAAGACTTTTTGGAACGATGGACAAGGAGTGGGTGAAGATCATGGCCCGGGTGGTTTCCTAGGCTAGGAGTAAACTCTGGATCTGTGAGCAAGTTTCAACTTCTGCCGGGCAAAGTTGACCTGGGTATCAACCTCAAAACTTCTCATATCGGGAGCAAAACTATGGACAAGGACACCAGGGTAACTATCCACCCGTGGAGCAAACACCAATTAACCGAGTAAGGCATCCCACATTTCCTGCCTCAAGTAACCAATATGAACTAGTAGCCTGGACTACTACTTAGATAGAAGGGGTAGAAAAATAGAAATCATTTTTTTTTAAATAAAAAACATGCGGTTCTTTTGGCTCTATATACCGGAGATGTTAAAATTATTACATGTAATAGCTTCTCTTCTTCTTTTTATGTTTAATTGTCGATAATTGGCTAGAAAGCAGGGGTAAACTTTCCTAAACCCTCAAAAAAAAAAAATTTTTTTTCTTCTTATGCTTTAAATGTGGATAATGGATACCTTTTACCCTAAGTTCTGTTCATATGTTTTAACATTGGACACCATCTAGTCAAGTGAGAGATATTGGCTGGGCAGGTTGATTTTCTAAAACCCGCATGCAACTGAAATAGTAAAATCTCTGCATTCAGTTCTTAATTTATCCTCGGGTTTATAAAAGAGTCTTTTATCCGGTAAGGTTCATTTATGTACACAAGATAAAAAGGATAAGCACTGGGTAAAATAATTCTATTCTGTCATTTGTAGATTTCGACAGAAAAAGAGTCTAGTAGTTTGAAATGGGTAAGTCTAGTAATAACTTGTTATATAGTTCGCTCCCTGGGAGTCGTAATTCGGGTTAAGATGAGAAAACATGATTTGACTCAACCAACAATTGCTGACTCGAATTACCGCCCTAAAAATAACACTCAAATAATTTTTTTTTTTAAGACTTGATAGTTTAATCCAATTATCATTTAATAGAGGAATTCCAAGACAGATAAGTCCTTGAGAGCGAATCAGTTTGAAGAGTAATTTTTCCTTTCACCTCCCTTATTTTATACTTCCGTCATCTCTTTTTAGCATTGTCTCGCCTTCTTTGTCTCACTCGGTTTATGCTCTTGCTCTTTACATTTCCGAGGGAAAGTAGATCAAAGAACGATTTTAATTTGTTTGTTACCACTTGTGCCCACATTGAATACGTTCTCCTTAATGTTGATTGGTTACTCTGCTATCACGAAACTTTCTAAGTGAGCACTATTTTTTCCCCCATTGGATGCCCTTGTTTCCGTTTTCTACTTGGTTTTGGTATTCCTCATCCATTTCACAAAATCGCTTGGGAAATTTATTAGTTTGAGAAAGTTGGTTTTAGAGAATTAGACAGAGAGCGGATAAATTTAAAAAAAGAGATCTGCCCTCGTTATTATTATTATTAGGATTAATTTCATAAATATCCTCTAAACTATATATTTTATTTCACTTTATTTTATGAATTATCAAAATCATTTATTATACTCTTGATGTATATAAAATCATTCAAACTGTCCCTTCTGTCTATGTACTTGACGGTTATGTTGATGTCTTATTATTAATGATTAATGAAATATAATTTAAAATAAAAATCCAAATTATTTATCAAAATATTAACAAAATTAAAATAAATTATAAAATTAAAAAAAAAAAAAAAAAACCACCACCACCTCTTTCTTACCTACTACTTCCGTTTGGATTTGAAACCCACTTCCAATGTTCTGTCCACTACCGAACCCATATGTCCAAAATTTGGAAAACTAGCAAATTTACCCAAATAAAAAACAACAAAAAATGAGCAATCTCATGACGAATCCTTCACCAATAACGTCGATCTCAGCTTCTTAAGAAAGCTGCCTTGTGAGACCCAGACCTTGAAGTTGAAACCTCAAGATGTTGTCCTCCACAGCCCACATGAACTGGCCTCTTCCTTCGGAAGCTAAATGAGTTCATGATGGATTTCCAATTTGGTATTCCATTTGAAACGAAAATTTGAAGTTGGGCAATTGGTAAAGGAAAATTTGCCAAAATGACTTAATAGAAAACAGAAATTAGGAAAAAAAAAAAAAAACTATTCAAAAAATTGCTGACCGTATAATTAATGTTTTTTTAATTGATAAAATCATTGAAAATTTGATTAAAAGCTTTGAAAAAAAGGTATGCTCATAGGGGGGTTTGAGAGCAAAAACCCCATTTCCACTCCCCCCTTTCCCTTTTCCGTTCCAACCGAATGCTTCTTGGAGGAGAAGAAGCCAACCATTTTCGTTTCTTCCTCCCAAGTTTCCACCCACCCCCAAATCCGTCAAGCACTCCGGCGGCAATGGCCAGTCACCCTCTATGTTCTCCATCTATCAATGCTAAAAAGAACTTACTAAAACAACACGTAGAAGCTCAGGATGTCAGAGTCGTGCCTTCCGTAGTCTCCGTTGCCGTCCCCACCTCTAGGGTTCGGTGAGAATGTTAGACAGGTAATATATTTTTCGAATTTTCAGTTATTGATTTCCTTTAAAATTTATTTGATTAGTGAAATTAATTCAATATTTAGATAAAGGATTGTGATTAATTGTTAGGAATTTTTATTGTAGAGAAGTTGATTGTGCAACATTGATTTCATTGTCTTTTGATATTCATTAGTTTATGAACGACCGGTTTGTTGTTCCTATATATAGTGATTTTGATTTGGTTTTTTATTTTTACATTCAAACACACTAATTATTATAAAATTAAAAAAATATCAAGATTATGATCACAATATTACAAAATTATTCATTACACCAATTACTATATGTTTCAGGAAAGCACTGAAAATATAGAAGAATCAAGAGAAGATAAAGGTGATGAGATAGATGCTGAGGTGATGAAATAATAAGTCACTTGCTTAACCTTCAGTTCCTGACTCATGAATCCCATGAGAACTTTTGGATTGGGTGGTTGCTTACAATTGATGAAGTGTCCCTTCATGCGAGCTCCAATTACAAGACTGGATGCCTGTTTGTGATTGATCGATCAATTCATCAATGAGCAAGTGTGGATATCATTATATTGTTGAATGACAAAAAAATTCAAACCTGACATTTTTGTAGCTCGCACCTGCCACAAGCAATTTGGTCCATCTACACACACAACTTCCTTCAATGATTTGGTTGACGTCTTGACCTTCATTTCAAACTTTCCATTAATGGCAACGAGATTTAACTTTGTATTCAATTCTTGCTTGCTATCAAAGTGTTTACCCACTATTAAATCTGAACCATCACTTTTCCCGCTATCAGAACTTATCAGTGGAACAAATCTTGCCTCTTTAGATTCAGAATGCTGACAACGGCTATTATAAACTCTCTCATGTAGACCATTACCTCCTTCCGGTACACCATCGTCTTCTTCAGGTACACCATCTCATCCTTTACACACGTCATCACCTCCTTCGGGTACATCATCACATGCTTCATCTACACCATCATCTTCATTAGGTACTTCCTCATGCACTGTCTCCTCTGGTATTGAATTGGAACTGGTGATTGGAGTTGGATTGAAGCAAGTGATCATTTCATTGATTGGTGTACTAGTTGCACAAATCTGCAGCGGATGCTCTTAACTACCCAGTAATTCAGTTGGAACAAACCTTGTAACAAATGAGATTTTTTCATTGATCCGACACCTAAAGTAGTCGTCATGGAAACCTAGTACATCACAACCATAATTGTTCAAATATCATCATCACGAACATATATTGCTTTTCTTTTATGAAATTTTTCTTTGATTATAACATGTAGAGTCATTCCTTGTTTTTTTTTTTTTTGCACAAAAACATAATATCTATAATATCTGAATCATTGGAAATAAGAGTTCGTGTAGCAATATCATCAAATATATCACCAACAGGTTTATGTGTTATGTCAATTACATACTTACTTTGGTTAATACTTGTTCTGTCATAGATTGTCTCTTTCAATTCCAAAAAGTTGATACTCCTATTAACCACAAAACCCTTGCTCATACCAACTCCGAACCACCTCCAAAAGTCGCCATCCACATTTTTCCACTTTCCATTATACTCCACGAGAATGTAGATCCGACTCATACATATCATGGATTTTGAGATTATTAATTAACAAACAATATAAAGAAAACAACTACAAATTTTACATCAATCAACACAAAATAAATAAATAAATAAATAAAACAAGAATCAAATAAGAACGCTCGTTATTATTCCACACTGTAAATACAAAAATTTCAAGAATTGTCAGAACAACCAGGAACAACCATCATTTTGCCACACAGTTATTCGGAACAAATGATAGTCGTTCCGACTGAGTCATCTTCAACCTTCGTTTCTATAGTAATGACAATCCCCAAATTCGTTTTATTTTATAAAAAAAAAAATGATTTTTAGGCTAAATAAACATATACTTTTACATATAATCCTCTAAAACTACCTTACAAATAATATCTAGCCATTTACTAATTTTACAAAGTATTTTTTCAAAAATCTTATTTCTCCTCTTTTTTATCTTCTTCAAAGCCCTTGATCGTAGAACATTGGGAGTTCAATTATTGTTAACGTCGATCTTCAGGTGTGCCATAATTGCCGGAATAAAGTGACTGTTGAAAGATTTGGGGTGGTTCTTGGTATTTCTCTCTCACACGAACGCCTCCCTCCCTTCTCGCACGCCTCCCTCCCTTCTCGCACGCCTCCACGCAAAGTTGCTCAAGAAATCATATTTGGATTTCTTTTTTTGGATTTTTTTTTGTTTTTTTTTAACCTTATATTAATATATTTATTTTTTATATTATTTTAAAAGAAAAAAAAAATCATTTTGCTAATTCAATTTTTTTGAAAGTCATTTTGTAAATTAAAAAAAGTTTAAAGGTTATTTGCCAAATTCACTCCTTCAATAAGCAGCCGAGTAAGGAATCAAATCCGCCGTCAGAGGAATTACCTCGTCCTCTTCTACTTGTTTCTTTTTTGTAGCTGCTCCTCCTCTTCGCAGTCGCCGCTTCTCTCTCTCCAGGTATCGGCTATATATATATATATATATGTATGTATGTATTTTCAATCTCCCCCCTCTATATGCATTAGCTATTTGCCAAAAATGTATATATTATAATTGAGGGGGGAATATTGAGCAGGAGTCGCTGATGCCTCTTCATAGCATGATGGCCGCTGTCAGAATGATGGCATGTCTCAGTACCACTTCCCTCACTAGCCCAATTCGTGTTTTTCTCCCCCATTGGGTTGATTTTTTTTAGGTGAATCGATTGAGTTAATTGAATGAATTGTCTATTTTACCCTTTTCATGTGCATTGCACGTGCAATTCCGTCCAAAATATTGACGGAAATCATTTTAGGGGGTAATATGACATACTTGTTAAAGTTTAGGATGCACAATAGATACTTTTCAAAATTTAGAGGACATATTGACACTAGTGATAAAATTCATGAGGAATTTATGAAAACTTTCCTAAATCTAAATACTAAAAATCCACATTACACTAGTTTTTCTTCCTTTCAAACACTACTTTATTTAATATGTTATTTTAAGATGATTTTTTTTAATAGTGTCTATCAAACAGCCACTCAATTTAAGAGAATAGAACATAATATTGTTAAAATATATATTTAAAATATCTTAATGAGGATTTTCGATGAAATCGTTTAAATAGATCATTAAAATTATTTTAGTAGGGTAAATAAAGAGTATTTATGAATGTTGTGTTTGATAAAAAGAGATAATGAAAAGAAAAAGGAAAAAATTTAGGAGGATATCGAGAAAAAATATATATATATATAAGTGTTAAAGTTTGTTTTAAATTGTCATGATATTGTACTACAATAATTTTAAATTGTATAATCAAATCAATTGTGTATTATCATCCATTTCAAATCCAAAATATTATTTTTATTTAGAATCTAAATCTACCGTTTCAAAATTCACATTATATTTATTTTTTCTCTCAAACATTCCTCAATAAGTGAAAAAGTATAAAGTAACATATAAATTTTTTGAAGTAAATACTTATGGAGATTATAGTAAAATTGGGAGGGAAAAAATTTATCTTAAATATATAGAATTTTTTTTAATTATCAAATAGCAGGATATGTTTTAGCAAAAAACAGAAAAGAATAATATGTTAAAAAGAATACTAATAATAATGTGATTAAAAAAGAAAATTAAAAAAACAGTTTTAGCATGTCTAAGGTAAAGGACATAAAGAAAATGTTGCGCATGAAAAACGTAAAAAGAAAAGAAAAAAAAATGTAACCATTAGATAGAAAGGAAAATAAATAAAAAAAGAAAAAAGAAAAAAAATGGAAAAAAAGACTAGAAAGAACCATGAGTTGATAAGTGTAAAAAAAAAAAAAAAAGAGAATAGCAACCTTGACTCTTTTATATATGTAAAGATAAAGATTAAAGATATTTTTTAAGGAAAAAAAAAACAAAGATAATTGTTTTTTTTATAATAATTAGGATTTATATTTAGAATATATTTAATTAATGTATAATGACATGCAACATTAGCGATTCCGTCAACTTTTTAATTGGAAGTGGGTGGAGGGCCAAAGTGAATGATTATATATAGATCAAGAGCAAAATGAATGATTTTAATAATTTAAAGAGTAAAATAAAATAAGATACTTAATCCAGGAGACATCTGTGAAATTAATCCTTAATTCTTATTATTGTATGGCAAGGCTCACGGGTTCCTAACCAGCAGCAATGAGTCGAACAAATTCATGTCTCTGGTAATATGACAAACAACTTTTATGTTTCTAAAGCAAGTTAAATATTTATGTTTTGTTTTTGCCTTTTTGGTAAATAGAATTACAATGCAATTTGAAGAAAGAACATGCACTTCAGCACTTGTGTCTCGAACTGCCTATAAATATAGATCTACGTCCCCAGAAATCTGAATATGACTTATGGATACATTTTAAAAAAAAGAAAAAATAAATGGTAAAGGGTCTGGTGAGTACATCGATATTCTACTTTTTTTTTTTTTTTCTTTTTTAATGAAAATAGTTAACATATTATGGGAGGGCGTTTTCTACACTTTAAATTTTCCTTAATTATTTACAATTAAATTACTTTTAAGGACAAAAAATGGTAAGAAAATATACTTTTTAACACACTTCATTTAAAAAATAAAAAAAATTAAATTGTTTTTTAAATATAATACAGAATGCTCAATCCTAAGCAACAGTGAATGAAGAAGTTGCAAAGGAGATAGAAGTTATTGATTTCGTCGGAATCACGAAGACAACCATATTTTCGTGTGGAAGAATTGAAGTTACAGATAACGCGGAGATCTCATCAATCTCACTGATGGAGAAAGGAACTCGACGGGAAAGATCGAAACTAGTGGCGGTGGAGAAACGGGCATAAGAAAGAGAGGGAGAGGGGAGGTGTTTAGAAAAAATGAAAATTAATTAAATAAAATATATCTAATAGATTAATTAATTAAATAAAATAAAGTTAATTTATTTATTAGATTAGATAATAAATTTAGACGCTTCATTCTAATTAATCCATATAGTAAAGTTTGGAGGGCATGTGGCTTAAAATTTTTGCAAAAAAAATAGTAGAGTTTCTCTCTCTCTCTCTCTTACTTGAAAATAAATAGTATAGTTCACTCTCGTCCGCCGGACCTCCCTCGTTCGTACCCTAAAATCTCTGTAAAACCCTAAACTCCCACAGCAGCAGCAGCAGACATGGCGCTGAGCTCTCTCCGCCTCCGCCGCACCCTCTGCACCCTACGCCGCTCTCTCGGCGGCACTCCACCAATCTCACCTTCCTTCTCTCCCTCTTCTTCTTCATATTCCTGTGGGTCTCTATTCCCCGTACAATCCCCAGCTCCACCGTCGCAGAAATGGTCCCTCCTCCTTCACTCTCGCGCCTTCCGATCGTCCTCCGCGTCGCTGTTGTCGTCCCGATCGACGTACGGCGGCGGAAACAACCTGGGCGACGAGATTGGGCCTGATACGATCCTGTTCGAGGGCTGCGATTACAACCACTGGCTCATCGTTATGGATTTCCCTAAGGACCCCAGGCCCTCCGCTGAAGAAATGGTTCGTACCTATGAGGAAACCTGTGCCAAGGGTTTGAACATCAGGTCAACCTGTTCTCTCTCTCTCTCTCTCTCTCTCTCTCTGTAGTTCATGAATTTTTGTGTATTAGTTTGTTTTGCGAGAGTGATTGGTAAATATTGATGATTTTGATAAAATATCTATTACCTTCTTTATGTTAAGTGTGTTAATAATTTGCGCTCCTGTTTTTTTTTTAGTTGAATTCCACTCAGTTGCTTTTGGGTTTATTGGGTTTTGTTTGATTTGTTAGCATCACAATGATTCAGCAGATGGATATGTGCTTTTCGTTAATTTTGTATTTCGGGTTAGAACAAAACCAAGTGGATGTTTGGAACACCAAATACAGTTGGAGTCAGGATTTTCTTTTTTTTTTTTTTTCGGTTGGAAATGAGTTAATGTTAGAAAAGCTGTGTTTGGTTGAAGTGCAAATGATCTTGTTTCGTACGTCTTGTAGTTGTGAGCATTTAGACGCAAGAATCATTTCATTTCAACTTGAAATAAAAGAGTTATGGAGTTTTAAAGTTGTAGTTTTTTGAAAATAGAAGAGAGACAAAAAGAGATGTGTAAGTGTCGCTGCTTACGTCTGGAGTGGGCGTTTGCAAATGAGTTGGTGTACCAAATGTGATTTGGAAAAAAAAAAAAAATTTAAAACTTTTGGTTCAGGAAAAACGCCAAACGCCCCCAGTAGCTTCTAGTTCTTATGGATATGCATGATGCACAAGAATTATCATTGTATTATTCTTCAAAGCTTGTTTTTGCCGATTTTTTAATACCGTGACCTAGTTAATTTGATTGGAATTTTTATTAGCTTTTTATGCTTGGAGTAATTCATCGTGACTATAAATATTTGTTGTGGATTCAGTTTGGAAGAGGCAAAACAGAAAATGTATGCTTGTAGCACAACGACTTACACTGGCTTTCAAGCACTAATGACGGAGAAAGAGTCTGAGCAGTTCAACGGTAGTGTTGGCATGAAATTTTGTAATGTAGATCGTAAGCAAAAGTGATCATGACCTAATATTTTTTCTTGAACAGGTCTACCTGGAGTTATTTTTGTACTCCCGGATTCTTACATCGATCCGCAAAACAAGGAGTATGGAGGTATAACATGACAATTTTTTCTTTGTTTATTTTTAGAATTACCCATGCTCTGTTGCAATTAACTGATTTATTAAAGGTTCATTTAATAGTTTGACCTGCAAAGTTTTTGACAGAGAGACTTTAATTTTGAATTATCAGGGGATAAATACATCAATGGAACAATCATACCAAGACCACCCCCAATTCAGTATGGAAGGCAGACAGCAAGATACCGTGATCGCAGCAGGTCTCTGGACCAACCAAGATATGATCAGCGAGGTGGACCAATTCCAAATCAGCAGGGAAATCCGTCATACGGTTACCAGGGCCCTATGCAAGGTCCACCAAATGATCTAGGAAATCGCTCTTATGGTCCACAGAGACAGATACCAGGTCAGCAGCAGCAGCAGCAGCAGCAGCAGCCTACGCAAGGGGGTGGATGGAACTACGGACCTAGACAAAACTATCCCTCCCAACAGAATTATGCTCCACTGGGACAGGGAGAAAGAAGAGATCCTATGCCAACAAATGGTCCCGGCAGTGGGAATCCTTATCAGCAAGGAGGTTATAGTCAAAGTGGGCCGGGAAACTTTTCAGCTCAAGAGCAGAGGCAATGGGAACAGGGAGATCAGAGGAGCTATGCACCTCCTAGGCAGCAGGGCGGTTTTAGGGAAGACTTTAGGAGCTACGGACAAGGAGTGGCTGGAGATCAAGGCCAGGGGTTTCCTAGGCAAGGAGTAAACTCTGGATCTGTTGGGCAAGCAACAAATTCTGGCTACGGGCAGAGTTATCCTGGGTATCAAGGTCAAAACTTCGGACATCAGGAGCAAAGGAATGCACAAGGACAGCAGGGTAACTCTCCACCCGTGGAGCAAACACGAACTGACCAAGTAAGGCATCCCACATATCCTGCCTCAAGTAACTAATAGGAATTAGAATCTGTGGAGTACTGCTTTAGATAGAAGGGGAAGAAATATGTAAATGTGAATACCAATATTTTCTGTGGAGTACTGCCTCAAGTGACCAATATTTTCTTATGCTTGAAATGTGATTACCTTTTTCTCCCTAGTTCTTTTCATATGCTTGAAATTTGGACACCTTTTAGTGAAGAGAAAGAGATATTCGCTGGGCAGGTTGATTTTAAAAATCCACATGCAACTGAAATTGTAAAACTCTCTACATTTAGCTCGTAATGACTTGTTAAATAGTTTATCCCACTAATGAACCTGGAAGCATTCATCTTTGTTGGGGACATATAGCTCCCCATGGAACGTAATTTGGGTTAAGATGAGAAAACATGACTTGATAACTGGCGAAAAATGGCCGAAACGAATTACCGCCCTAGAAAACCAAACACTCGATATTATTGAAGCCAAAGACGTGATGGTTTAATTTAGTTATCAATTAAGAGAGGAATTTTAAGATAGACAAGTCCTTGAGAGCAGATCAGTTTGTTTATGCTCAAATATTACAAGGTAAACCACACATGAAACATTATGATATGACCAAGGTTGTTGGTTTGTGCAGGGAAGATATTGATGGCATTTCAGATGTTTCTTCGGAACAATCTTCAGAACGACATTAGCAAGGATGTTGCTATGAAATTATGAGCCACATTTCTCTTGTATCTTCTCATGAGGAAGCATGGTTTGAAATCTTCTGAATTCTGTCGTGGTATATATTTAGTCTCCTAAACTTCTCTTTTTTGTACCTTTGTTTGGAAACAGAATTTTAGAACGAGGAATATTATTTTGTTTTATTTAAAAGCTGTTTTAAAATATGGTCAAAGGAGAATCTGTCTCGCAATTTTTATATTGTTTGTTCAACTCTATCATAATTGTTAAATGATCATGCGAGTATTTGTCGGGAAAGAGTCTCCGACACCACAGTTGTAAAAAATAAAAAGTAAAAAAAAAAAAGGGTTATGTGAGTATTTCCCTCAGTTGGATTTTAGTTCTAGGAGCAAAATTCTGTGGGAGGTGGTTCTTTTATCAATTTTTGGGGCGATTTGGATGGAAACGAAAACTGGACTTTTCTATGATTGTGAGGAAGGCAATGAGGTCATTTGGGTGAAATCCTGAAACTTTGGTCACGAAAACAGAGCCCGACCCCTGGTCACGAAACGATTATGAAAGTTTACCTGATCTCGGTCAAGAAAACCATGTGCGACCCAGGCAAGAAAACGTCACGAAAACTTTGCGAAAACCAACACTGATTCTGGTTATGAACACGTTACAAAAACCGTGCCCAAACTCGATGAAAACGTTATGAAAATTGTAGTTGACTCTGGTCACGAGAACAATTTTTTTTGGCCCCAATCACGGAAGCGTCAAGACAACCATAGTTTAGAACTCGGAAAAATTGAATTACTAATTAATAAATGCACCCTTATTTTTTCTCACCCATATTACCTGTCTCCTTGCATATTTTCCAGTTCGATATACATGCTCTAAATAGTTAATATTTGCAAGTAGATTTCAATGAGAAAACCGTCCTTACCGCAACAACCTAAAATTGTCCCCCCAAAAAAAAAACATTTTAACAATCACAAAGTGGGATATTTTATTTTGTTATTTTGTTCTATATTTATTTTATTTTTTGCTTTTTTACCCTATAACACTATTCTCGATTGATTGACTAGTGCAATACACACCACGAAATTCATGGTTAAGAATAAAAATCTCATGTAAAAAAGTAGGGTAAAAAAAATAAAAGGATAAGTTTGTAATTAGGAAGTGTAAAAGAATGGAAAGTATGAACGCAAAGGGGGCAACAATGGCTTGCCTTCCATTCATTTCCTGATATCCCGCCATTTTTAGCTTCATTTCATTCCTCTCTCCCCTTTTTGGTCTTGCCGTAAAAAAAAAAAAAAAAAAAAAAAAAAAAAAAAATCCCTCGATCTTATGCCCAACACGAAACGGTTCCTCAAGCTCCTTTCTCTTTCTTCAATTCTCCTCTCAGGTGAGAATAATCAATCTGCTTTTCCTTTTAATTTTTTTAGTCCAAAGGACTATAAAATAAATTATCTTGGTTGGTTTTTTTTTATTATTGGTTTGATTTCCTGTTGAAGGGGATTTATGATCTGGGTTTCATTGATATGTGATTTATTTTACATATTCTTCATGATCAAGAATTTTAATGATTAAATTGTATGTCTCCTCTCTTTTTTTTTTTTTTTTTAAATAAATTTTGTATGTGTACTTATTCTCAAAGGACTTGGAACTTTTCAATGATTTGACAAATTGCCTACTACACTTTTAATTTTAACAAATTATCTCGTGAATTTAATAAATTGTTGTATGATATTTTGAATCGGTGAAGACAGTTAAAATTTTGAAATGACACATCATGTGAGATCGTTTATCGTAAGCGACTGAAATTTCAAACGACGACAGAGCAGGGGTCATGCCACGTGCATGAGGGTATTTACTTCTAAATTTTAACCTCTTTGTCGCTTTGGGACACCCTGTAAAACTTTGTTTTCTTTGAAAATCAGCTAGCTTGTCAATGCACTTGTCCGTTATATAAACTTATTTGGCTTCTGGTGTTCATGTCTTTCGGTGAAATTGGCGCTTGATCTTATTCTTTTCTTCGCTAATGACGTAGGAAATTGGTAATCTATGCATTTACCAAAGCGGTAATGAGTAGAACCTGAAATTAAGGTAGTCTTTTTCTTCACAGCAAAAGATAGAGCACATATTTAGTTCCAAGTGCGCCCGCCAAGAATGGGCAGCGACTGTAATGTCGTTCACAAGTCTCCACGCAGCACGGACAGGACTTCTAAAGAAAAGATATTCTTGCATGGGGAACTGGATCTCTGGATTTTAGAAGCTAAATCTCTTCCCAACATGGATTTAGCTTCGGAAAGAATGAGGAGATGTGTCACCATGTTTGGAACTGTCCACCGGCCATTTACGAGACGACATTCAGGCAAGCCTTCAATCATCACAAGCGATCCGTATGTGTCTGTTTGTTTAGCAGGTGCCACCGTGGCTCAGACTAGAGTGATTGCAAACTGCGAAAACCCTTCGTGGGTCGAGCATTTCCGCGTGCCTGTTGCTCACCCTGCCACGGAAGTGGAGTTTCTTGTCAAGGACAATGATGTTCTTGGAGCTGAACTTATTGGAGTAGTTGAGATGCCCGTCGACAAAATCATTTCCGGAAACAAAATTAATGATTGGTTCCCGATTATCGGTCAACATGGAAACTGCTTGAAACCTTACCCTAAATTGCATCTTTCTATTCAGTTTAGGCCAGTTAAAGACAACCCTTTGTACAAGGATGGAGTTGGTGCTGGACCGGACTATCTCGGTATTCCTAATACGTATTTTCCTCTTAGAAAAGGAGGGAGTGTGACTCTCTATCAAGATGCTCATGTGCCTGATAACATGCTACCCAAAATTTCACTGGATGATGGGACATCCTTACAGCAAAGCAAATGTTGGGAAGAAATGTGCCATGCAATTTTGGAGGCTCACCACCTGATATATATTGTGGGGTGGTCGGTGTATCACCGTGTAAAGCTTGTGAGAGAGCCAACAAGGCCGCTACCAGCCGGAGGCGAACTTTCACTTGGAGAATTGTTGAAATACAAGTCACAAGAGGGAGTTCGCGTAGTTTTGCTCCTTTGGGATGATAAAACCTCACACGACAAATTTCTGCTTAAAACGGTAATTTACGACACTCCAACGTAGGGGAGAAGTGTCAGGAATGCAACGAGTTGTTGTCTTTTCACTTGTGAATGCAATCTTTTAATACTGATTGGCTAGTCAATCTTTAGGTTGGTGTTTAAAAGTTAAATAGCCATATGTGAATAAAATGAATCATTTTTTTGTTTTATCAAAAAATTTGCAGGAAATAAGTTGGGCAAATGCTTCAAGAAAAATATTAGGTTCATTTTGGAGGTGTTGATTTATTTTAGCTTGAATGCAGGAAGGTGTCATGCAGACTCATGACGAAGAAACCAAAAAGTTTTTCCGACACTCTACCGTTAATTGCGTGCTTTGTCCTCGTTATGCAAGCAATAAACTTAGTATTTTCAAACAAAAGGTATGAAATTTTACACATCGGTTGAAAAGGCTTTGTTTCTGATAGCTTCTGTTCCTGGAATCTCCTTTAACAATTTTGTGGATGAGACAGCAATTTCACATATTTGAAACACGTTAACAACGAGTCACTTGTTCCATTTGTTGTGTCGTGATAGAACTTGTAAATAAATGTTAGGGAAAAAAAAAAAAAAAAAAGAGTAATGAAACAAGATAGTTTGTTACTATAGGAAAAATAGGTGTAACTGAAAGTATACTAGTGACGAGCTGTGATATTTATGACTAAATTTATAGACCAGCCCTTTTTACTCCGTTGGCTGATTCGAATTACACTCTAGTCCAGGTTGTCGGAACCCTTTTTACACATCATCAGAAGTGCGTAATTGTGGATACCCAAGCAGCAGGAAACAACCGAAAATTAACTGCTTTCATCGGCGGTTTGGATTTGTGTGATGGCAGATATGACACTCCCGAGCACAGACTCTTTCGTGATCTTCACACAGTCTTTGATAATGATTACCACAATCCTACATTTCCAGTAAGTGATTTTGTTTAGACATATAGCTTATGTTTCTCTCGTAAATATGAAGACTGTAAATTGTATTTTTCGTGGCATGTAAAGGCTAATGCTCATGGCCCGAGGCAACCATGGCATGATTTACATTGTAAAATCGATGGTCCTGCTGCGTACGACGTACTAACAAATTTCGAACAAAGATGGAGGAAGGCAAAATGGAAAGATTTCAGGTTGAAGAAGATTGCGTCGTGGAATGATGATGCGCTGTTAAGGGTCGATCGCATTTCGTGGATACTTACTCCCACATCTGGCCCTGCTGGGGATCAAAATGTACGCGTCTGCACCGAAGAAGATCCTGAAAATTGGCATGTACAGGTGGGAATAAATGTCCGTCACGTTTGAATTATGAACAATGATACTTGGATAATGTCATGAAATATTTGAAAGATAACTTGGAATTCCTAACATCATTGTAAAATTATGTACTCGCAGAATTAATCTTGATTTATATTTTGATAGATATTCCGGTCCATCGATTCAGGATCGGTGAAGGGATTCCCAAAAGGCAACGTTGAATCCGAGGCAAAGGTTAGAAATACATCGGCAACGGGAAAACATCTATGATAAATTCATTACTTCAAAGCATGTTTGCTTTAGGAGCTACTGGTTTATTTCGACGCTCGACCATTATCACCATAGTTTCTTTTTAATGTTCGTCGATTTTTCTTCATGTAGAATCTTATGGCTGGAAAGAATTTGATAGTGGATAAGAGCATCCATACCGCATACGTTAAAGCAATACGATCGGCACAACACTTTATATACATAGAGAATCAGTATTTTGTTGGATCTTCGTATTTTTGGCCATCATACAAAAATGCAGGTATGGGAAGAACTAGGTTGTTACAACTTACTATGTTTGTGGGTTTTCCTTGAGAGAATTGTTTGGAAGGGCCTGCCAGTAGGACACAGATTTTAACCTTAAGATCGTCATTGATTTCCATTAATTTGTCATACACTATTTAATCAAATAGGATTCTGATTTGATCTCACAGTTAGAAACTGTATTTGATCTTGTTTTGACAATCATTGAACCAATAAGCATGAATTTTTTTTGTACTTTTTTGCAAATACCAAATATATTTTATATATATGCTAGCTCGATATGTTTCTTAGCATCAGTTATTTGCACATTTTTTAAACAGGTGCTAATAACCTGATCCCAATGGAACTGGCTTTGAAAATCGCCAACAAGATCGAAGCAAAGGAACCTTTCTCTGTGTACATAGTTATACCAATGTGGCCGGAGGGGGTCCCTACTAGTGCGTCTGTTCAGGAGATTCTATTTTGGCAGGTTCGACTGTTCTTTCATATGTTGTAGCTCTCTCTGTTTTTTTGTCAGATTTAAGATGAATTCTTTTGTAATGTTCTAGCTTTATAGTTGTGTTGTACATTTATAAGTTTCAGATTCATGGATTTCACGGATTGGGAAATCCTCAATCCATAACTTTCGGATTTGGAAAATCCCAATTTCTTAGCAATCCATTAGTATCTCAATCCCGCCCCATCGTATGCGAACAATTGGACTGAATCGAGCAAATTGAGTGGATTCAAGGATTTGGTCAATACCCGTAGGGACAAGTACCAAAATCTCCCCTATGTTCGTTAAAAAATGTTAGGTTTTACCCGAAGTTTTCGGGAATGTCATGATCATCCATTTGTGCTTTTTAATTCACGGTAGAAAACACTTGAGAGTTGACTAACAAGCCAAAACTTATCATAACAGGCTCAAATACCCCTATGGATCTTACATTTTAAATAAATTTGTTTAAAAAATGATTCTAAAGACCTACCAGCACCAACCTCTTAAATGGTGGCGAGACCCACCTCTTCGCACCTCAAGTTCGATCAAAATTGAGATATTTCTAAAAACATGGAGTAAAACTTGACATTTGCTTAAACGCAGAGGACGTTGAGGTACTAATCCCTACTACTTTTTTGGACAACATTGGAATTAAGCTAGTTTACCATGCAAACCATACCTTTGAAAAAAAATATATTAATTAAAAAAAAAAAAAAAAAAAAAAAAAAAGCGCCTTGGTAGAACTATACATTAGAACTTCCGCAACTATAGATGAAATGTTGTTAACTTTAGAGATGGGTAACCACAGGGACAAACGATGGCTATGATGTACCATGTAGTTGCAGAAGCTATTAAGAATGCCGGCCTTTCGGATCAGTATCATCCCCAAGATTATTTGAACTTTTTCTGCCTTGGTAAACGTGAAGCTTCTACTTCGGAAAGTTCATCTCACACAAATCAGCCAAATGAAAACCGTACATTGGTACGATACTTTGTCATTAATTACCTATATCTGCATGTATCGCATTGCATTATGGTAAACTAATATGGTATCCGAACAGTAATTTCACTTCTGGTTTGTCATGTGTTAGCTTTTGCTTTGTTTGTTGCCCCATCCTCTCCTCTTGTAAAGTTTGGGCTCACATGCGAACAAACGTTCATGATATCATAGTGTTTGTTGAACGAAAGGGAAAAAAAGGCTCAAATGAATGAGTTATTAGTTTACCATGTTATTTTTACTAATTCGTCGGGATTATCATAATTTATTCCTAATTTTTGCTTAATAATTACAGGCATCAGTTCAAAAGTTCCGCCGATTTATGATTTATGTCCATGCCAAAGGGATGATAGTCGATGACGAATTCATAATCATGGGATCTGCAAACATTAACCAGAGATCATTGGACGGTTCAAGGGACACTGAAATTGCCATGGGTTCCTACCAACCAAAACACACATGGGCAGCAAAGAATTCTCATCCACATGGAAAGGTTTGCAACCATTTTTTCAAACTGATAACATATGAATTATCGTTTTTTTTATTTGTAGATATTAAAAATTGACATGACATGAATTAAGACTAAAATATTATATGTACGAGTAAAAAGATGACAAACAGCTTACCGTGTATTAAAAGGTTTTGAAATTTTTGATATATGGGTATATTTTTTTAACATATTTTCCAATTGCCATAACTTATGGTTGGATCCAACCAGGTATACGGATATCGAATGTCACTCTGGGCAGAACACCTTGGTAAGGTCGAGGATAGTTTTTGTGAACCGCAGAGCCTGAAATGCGTTAAGCGAGTTAACAAGATCGCAAAACAAAACTGGAAAGCGTATGTGGCAGAAGAAAACAAGGAAATGTTGGGGCACTTGATGCAGTACCCGGTCCAGATCAGCAGGGACGGAAAAGTGAGTTCATTGAAGGGATATGAACAGTTCCCTGATGTTGGTGGGAAAGTTCTTGGGACACCTACCACTCTTCCTGATGCTTTAACTACATAAACTAGTCAAGTAAATCATGGAAAATACTTGTCAACGTAAATTTACCAGTTTTTTTTAGTTAATTTTATTTCAAGTCTTGTATTCTTTAATTTGATGTAAAAAATGGTTAGCATTTAGTTGGAAACTAAAAAAGTAAGGTTCATTCTAAGAAACTTAAGAAATAAGGCCCGTTTGGGAGTATTTTGAGATTGATTTTATTTTATAATGAAATAGAAATGAGAATGATTTTGAATTTTTTTTTTTTTTTGAAATTGTGTTTAATTCTCTTTTTAGATGAATTAGATTGAGTACAACCAAAAAAAAAAAATTGTTTGGATTTGTTTATTAAAATACAACTTGTTATAGGGAAAGGGTAAAAAAAAAAAAAGGGTAATGCCACCAATTTTTATACGAAAAATTTTAATACCTGAACAAATTTTAAAAAAAGAAAAATAGTTTTGGTCAAATGTTAAGTTGTTGATTACAATGATTGACAAAGTTGTAATATGACAACAAAAAAATGGTGCTCAATTAAGCAGCGTTTGGTGCTAAGGTTTGGGTTGTAGAATTTGAGTTTGAATTGATTGTGTATTTATCGATGTATTTGAATTACTGGAGTTAAAAAATATAAAAACTTGAAATGTGTTCGGAAAAAAATATATGAATATGGAGCTTGTTTTGTTCATTTCGAAATTATATGCAATTTAAAAAAAATCATCTTATTTGGATTTATCTATGTAAAGTTATAAAATTTTAAAATTTAAGTTACAAAACTGTGTGAATAGTGATGCTAAGGGAAAAAGATAAAAATTAGATTGTAATTTTAAATTTTCATCAAACACATAGTAAGTTTTATTTTTCTTCATAAATGAAAGGACATGTAGCAATTAAAGAATACTGAAAGTGAAAAAGAAAGTGACAATTTAAGTGATTCTTACAATGCACATTGTAAGTACTCTATAATTTACTGGTTGGTTGTAAAAATTTGTGAAAATGACCGGTAAAATAGTGCCACTTTTCTCTAAAAAATATATGCCTGTTTTTTGTGCTAAGATTTGGATTGTAATATTTTGGTTTGAATTAAATTGTGTGTTTGATGAGACATTTGAATTAACAAAGTTAAAAAGTGTAAAAGCTTAAATTTGTTCAGAAAAATATCAATATAGAGCATGTTTCGTTCGTCTCGAAATTCTATATAGTTTTAAAAAAAATCATCTCATTTGGACTTGTCCTCATACAAAGTTATTGACGTTTAAAATTTGAATTACAAAACTGTGTAAATAGTAATACTAAGGGAAAAAGACAAAAATTGGATTGTGATTATAAGGTTTGAAACATAATATCAAACACACAGTAAGTTTTATTTTTCTTTAAAAATGAAAGGACATATAGCAATTAAAGAATACCGAAAAGTGAGAAAGAAAGTGACAATTTCAGTGATTCTTACAAGGTCACATTGTAAGTACTCTATAATTTTATGGTTGGTTGTAAAAATTTGTGGAAATGTCAGGTAAAATAGTGCCACTTTTCTCCCTAAAAAATCTATGCATGCTTTTGGTGCTAAGATTGGGTTTGAATTGAATTATATGTTTGATGAGATGTTTGAATTGAATTATACGTTTGATGAGATATTTGAATTGCTAAAGTTAAAAAGTATAAAAATTTAAAATGTGTTCGGAAAAAAAATAAATATGGAACTTGTTTCGTTTATCTCAAAATTCTATACAATTAAAAAATATATATCTTATTTTGATTTATATATGTAAAGATATAAACTTTTAAAATTTGAGTTATAAAATCGTGTGAATAGTAAAATTGTGATTGCGGTTGATTTTGCATAAAATAAAATAAACAAAACAAAACAAAATAAAATAAAAATTGAATTGTAATTTATGGTTTAAATGTTTGCATTAAGAACCTCAACTATGAACCCGACGTTGCTGATTACAGCCGTGTGAAAAACCAAAAATTTGTGTAGTTAGATTCTTTCAAGCTATAAAGAAAGACAGAAGCACAACTATACGGACCGCATAGCGCAGTGGATTAGCGCGTCTGACTTCGGATCAGAAGGTCGTGGGTTCGACTCCCACTGTGGTCGATTTTCATCTTCATTTTGCCTTGTTTTTTGTTTTTTCTTTCTTTCGTTTTTTTTTTTTTAAGAGATTTTTAAAGCACTCTTTTTTTTAGGGCAATTCTAAAGATATTTTACGAACCTCAATGGAGTAAAAATTATCAACAGTCCGATTAATCTTGAACGGTGTATATTGAAAAGGTGCACTAAAATTAATGTGGTTCTTTTGCACCTGATTACTCTTAAAAAAATTCCAACTCTTTCGTTCAAACAACCGGCTACGATGGTTCGCCAGAGAGGGATGGACGGCCGTGGGCCTCCCAATTTTGCGATTGGTTCGAGACGGAAGGACGAGAGGAGACAGAGATCCGAGCTCGCGAAGTGCTTCGCGCCGCCGAGCTCGCGATGTGGGCTGTCTCGAAAATCGCCGAAACAACCGGCAATGGTGGTTTGCCGGAGATAGCTGCATGGCTTAGGTCTCCCAATGGTGTGACTGGTTGGCGACAGAAGGACAAGAGGAGACAGAGATCGGAGCTCGCGAAGTGCTCCGCGCAGGCGAGTTCGCGTTGTGGGCAGATCTGAAAAATCGCCGAAACACCTTATCGTCGGCGAAACGGCGGTGGCCGATCTGGTGGAGGACGTTCCACAGGTGGTCGATGTTGCTGGACTTGCCGACGACGTCTTGGAGTTGGGAAGATGGGGCATGGGTTTGTCGGCGCCGGGGAGAGAGAGGAGGTGGGAGGATTGGAGGCGTGGAAGAGGAGGTTTTTTTTTTTTTTTTTTTAATTATTATTTTTAGTGATTGTCTTTTAATCATATGTAGTTGGGCACTTAACAGACTTCGTGTACATTGAGCATCTACGCCGTCGAAATTAAACTCGATGGTTATAATTTTTTAGAGGACGTTTGGCAATATAGTTAGAACTCATATTTTTTAGTTGAGTTCTAACCGATGTCGCTTGGGATGTCAGTTCAGTCCCAACCTCACGTTAAACCGTTGAACAGTAAATCAAACTTGGTTTACTGTGCACCCAGTCATCTCTATGGTCTTTGTCTCACCGGTGTTTTGTCTACTATTCACCACCCTTGTGCTCTTCCCCATTGACGCCCATCTGCTCGTCGGCCTCGGGAGCCAATCACTGTCCAATCGCAAGAAGAAGCTCGGAGCTGGGCATGGAGAAGATCGAATTTTCGATGGCGAAGGGAGGCCGAGGGGGGCGAGCAAGGTGGCGGTGGCTCATGTAACCCACCAGCTGGTCGTGAATTTAAATGAAAGGAAAAGGAAATGGAGAGACAAAAGAGTGGAAAACTGAGAGAGATGGAGGGAAGAGAGGGGGATAGAGAGAGAAAGAGAAAAAAAGAGAGAGATAGGAGAGAGGGCACAAGGGTGGGGGGCATGATTGTGTCATCATGTTAGGGGGGGTGGGGCGGTGGCGACACAACCCAGATCTGGGTTCGTGTCGGGGGTTGCGAGAGGGAGGGGGAGGTGGGGGGGGGGGGGGGGGGGCGCGACGGCATTGGCAGAGATGGTGGGGGCGATGGCAGTGTAACCCAGATCAGAGTTTGTGTCGGGGGTTGTTAAAGGGAGGGAGGGAGGGAGGAGGGAGGGAGGGGGAGGGTATTTCCTTTATTTCTCTATTATTGTTAGTATAAAAATATTAAAAAACAACAATTGAAAAAAAAGGGGGAAAGCAAAAAAGGCAAAATGAAGAAAAAAAAACGACTAATTTTAAGGAAAAATTATTTAAATCTCAAAGTAAAACAACTAACAAATCTCAATTTTTTTTTATGGACTATAGTCATAATTATTCTACACATAGGAACCTAATGAAGATGTAAAAAAAATTATTAATTTCCAATACATAATACAATTCTAATAAATTACATTTCTCAATACAATAAACTTTTTACATCCAAACACTCAATTCAAGTTAAATTTTTTATCTACAAAATCCATGGTATAAATCCACTTAAAATCAAGTCCAGTTTATCTATTTAAACTAGATTAGGATTGTAATTATGATGTTTTTATATTTGCAGGTTTAGTTAGAAATTAGGTAATTCTTGTTGTTGTATTTTATGACTATGTAAGTAATATTATAAAAGGTTTTGATGTATGTTGTTGATGTGTCTTTTTATTTTAATTTATTTTAATTTTTCTATTTTTCCATTCACAACCTACAATAGAATGTTAACTTTGAGTTAAATTTTTTAACTCAAATTTTTTACATCCAAACAGGGCCCTAACTCCAGTTAAACTTTTCTAACTCAAACTTTTTTATCAAGCACTCAACTCAAGTTAAACTTTTAAACTCAAACTTTTTATCAAACACTCAACTCTCAACTTAACTTAAAAATCTTAACTCAAACCCATTCATCAAATACCCTTTTACAGTATTGAATGTGGTAAACTATTTTATCCCGTTGTAGAAATGCCATTGATATGGAAACTACTCTTTTTTTTTTTGTTTCATTCTTTGCTTTTGTTGGCCATTGTTATGCTATGTAATCGCTTCTAAGTTGGAAATTAACTTTTAGAATTCAAACTTATCTAATTTGCATTTTTTTTTATTGAAAATTTAGGTTGGGTGTTTTTTTTATCACTCAATCTAATAGATTGTCGATTTTTTTTTTAAGCAAAATGACCGTTTACTAATTTTTTCAAACTTGAAAATTGATAATTTACATTACAGTTAATCACTAATTTACCATATTAATAATAATATGTGTTCATAGAGGTGGGAATTTGGGCCGGGCCAAACGGGCCGGCCCGCGGCCCGTAATTTAGGCCCGGTCCGTGGCCCGGCCCGGCCCGGCCCGGCCCGAATATTTAAATTCAATGGGCCGGCCCGGCCCGCCCGTTTTTTAAAATTATATATATTAATTTTATTAAAATTTTAATTATTTTTTAAATTTTTATTAAAAAAATTATATATATTAAATATTAATATTATATTATATATCAAAAAAAAAGAAAGAAAAAAAAAAGTGAACAGGACCAACGACTATTATTATAGCCGTTGGTCCAAATCCAAAACGACTATATATATATAGCCGTTGGGGGGGGGCAACGGCTAGTCTGTACTACAGACTACAGACTCTCCCTCTCCCAACGGCTTTGTGTTTTTTTTTTAATAATAATAAATTTTTAATTATTTTTATTTTCTTAAAATTTCATTTTCCCATTCTATAAATACCCTTCTATTTTTTCATTCTTTCATACATCTTCTCTCATCTCTCCTTTCAATTTCTTATTCTCTAATTTCTTTCTCCATATTCTCTTATTTCCAACTTCTCAATTCTCATTATTCTCAATTTTTTTTTTGTCCGTATCTCCTAAATTTACAATAACTCATTTTCTCATTATTTTTATAATCCTCATTCTTGTTATTTACTTTCCTACAAAAAAAAAAAAATCAAAATGGATCCAAATCCAAATGTTCAACAACCAATTGTTGATCTTGATGATGATTACTACGGGATGGATGACCACGGCATCGAAGAAGTAGAGATTTCCCATATGGAGGCTGGCGACAATGTTCCTGAGATTAGACGTAGGAGTTTCAGTACTCCAATAGGACCAATACCACCAAGTCCAATGTTGGCACCATCAAGAAGTAGTTCGGGAAGCACCAGTTGTCCACCAAAAAAGGCAAAAGGTACTGCTACTAGAACCACTTCACGTGCTTGGCAATTCTTCGATGCTGTGCAGAAAGAGGACTTCGGCCCCGACGGCAAAAAAACACAAACAAGACTAGCAAAATGTAAGTTTTGCCAAAAAACATTGACTGCTAACAGCTCAAGTGGGACTCGTCACTTATTAGCCCATGGTGAAAGATGTGCTGAGAAACATTACAAGGGAAGGGAGCCGACACAAAGCACTCTAAAATTCAACTCCGATGGCTCAGTAGGTACCTTTTCTTATGATCCCATGGTAGCTAGAGAATCTCTAGCTCGTTTAATTGCCTCTACAGATTTACCTATTAGTTTTGGTGAAAATACTTTTTATGAAGAGCATATTCAAAGATCTTTTTGTCCACAATTTAAAGCCGTTACTAGAAAAACTATTAGGAGTGATATTATATCTTATTATAGTAAAAAACGCACTACATTAATATCTTACATGAATACAAACACATTTTGTATTGCATTGACATCTGATATTTGGGCTGCTAGGTCAAATCAAGATTATATTAGTGTAGTTTCACATTATTTAGATCCCCAGTGGCAATTACAAAAAAGAATTATTGACTTTAGACTTATTGATCATTCTCACAATGCTTTAAATATTAATGATAATATTATGAGTGTTTTAAATGAATTTGGCATTAGCAATTGCATTATTTCAATCACCCTAGATAATGCTTCGGCAAATACCGCTGCAATTCATTTTCTTGAGAAAAACTTATCAGAATATATTGGTGGAATTTTATTACATCAACGTTGTGCATGTCATATTATCAACCTCATTGTAAAAGCAGGTATGAAGTTGGTAAGTAGTAACATAGAGAATATTCGTAATGCTCTCCTTTGGATACATAATTCAAATCCTCGCATTGCTGAATTTAAGAGGTATTGCAAAGCAGAAGGTTTAAAACCTCGAAAATTTGGGACTGATATGCCGGTAAGGTGGAACTCAACTTATTTAATGTTAAAAAATGCAATAGAATATAAGAATGTTATTTCTATGTTTTATAATACAAAGCATAATATGATTTTATTATCTGATGTTGATTGGTTTATTGCTGAAAGAATGATTTATTTTTTAGAAACTTTTTATGATGCTACTGTTTTATTGTCTGGTGTTTATTATCCCACTTCTCCACTAGTTTTCACCCAATTAATGCTTATTTCTTCATTGTTTTCTGAATATAGAAATGATGATTTATTTAAACTAATAGTAGAAAAAATGGAGAAAAAGTTTATGAAATATTGGGATCACAATAACATGCCTTTATTATATTGCCTTGCCATTGTTTTAAATTCTATAGTTAAATTAAATGGTCTTTATAATGGTCTTACTCATATTTCTGAACATATGGATGTAGATTTTGCTTCAACGTATTCTTTAACATTTAATAACACTAAATGCAAGTTATTTGAGATTTTTGCAAGTTATCATAATAAATTCGGGCAGCAAGTTAACATTGAAACCGAAGAAACTCTTCCAACTGCTGGTGATCGAAAAAAGAAAAAAGTTTTGGGTTTTTTCTCTGCTCCAGCAAGATCGGGCTCTTCTTCAAGTTCGAGTGTTACTCGTCCACTTTCAGCAAGTTCAACTACCACGAGTACGACACACTCGGAGCTCACAAAATACTTAGATACAGATTTTTCATTGCTAGACTCAACTACAAATACTGAAGATTTCAAAATTTTAGATTGGTGGAGGTTGCAGTCGACAAATTTTCCAGTGCTGTCCCGTTTAGCACGTGATATTTTAACTATTCCTGTTTCGACAGTTTCTTCTGAATCAGCATTCAGCACAGCTGGAAGGATAATTGAAGATCGGAGGACCTCATTAATACCTGAGATGGTCGAGGTGCTTACATGCCTAAAAGATTGGGAACATGCAGATAAAAGATTGCAATATACAGTAGAAGATCAAGAGATACTCCAACACTTTAACGAAATGACCATAATCGATGATGATGATATTGACAATGCTCCTGCGGCTCCCTCTTCCGGTTGCTGATGCTGATTGATATATTTTTTTCATTGTAAAATTATAAATATGAATTAAGATTGCACTCTTTTTTCTTTACTGAGGTTTTATCCTAATGGGTTTTACTTAGTAAAGTTTTTAATGAGGCAATCATGACATTAATAAAATTTTAAATTTCAATTTTATATTTTCTTTGTTGTATCCTTATTTTTTAATAAAATTTATAATTTTTATTATGTGCTTAATTTATTTTTCAATTTAGTAATATTTAATCAAAAATATTAAGATAAATTATTAAATTATCAAAAATATACAAATTTATTCAAAAATTCAAATAAAAAATAAAATTAAATAAAATTTTAAAAAATTAGGCCCGGCCCGGCCCGGCCCGCTCTCGGCCCGCTCTAAGCCCATGGGCCGGGCCGGGCTTATATTGCAAAAATTCGGGGCGGTCCGGCCCGGCCCGAATTTTCAACGGGCCGGGCCGGCCCGGCCCGAATTTTGACAATAGCCCGATGGGCTCGGGCCGGGCGGCCCGAATTCCCAACTCTATGTATTCAATTATTGATTGATCATTTAATAAAATTAATTTTTTAATTTTTAAAAAAATGGTCATTTAACTAATTTTTAAAAACTTCAATCATTTATTAAAGTAAAGTTCTTTTTATATACACTATTGATATAGCCCATTTTTAAACAGTTCAGATGCAATCAAACGGCTGAGATGTTGCTTGTGTACGGTAATTATCATATACTTTACCTTACAATAGTATTTGATTAAGAAATTAAAAAATAACAAAATAAAAGAAAATTTAAAAAATTCACCTTCACTGGTGAACGAGCGGTTTCCGTCATTGGGGGGTGGTCGGCGTCGGGGGGAGGGGGTAGGACCATCGGCATCGAGTTGGGGGGCTTCGAAGCTTGAGCTCTGGGGAAAAGGCGGTGGGGGGGGGGGGGGAGGCACTTAGGCTCGAGTGCGGGGATTTGGGGGGGGGGGGTGCCTGGGCTCATCGTCATCGAGGGGAGCGAGGGTCCGTCGTCAGCGTTGGGGAAGGAAAAGGGTTGATCTTTTTTTAAAATTTTTATTTATAAATCTATACTAATATGAGGTAAAGTGTATGATAATTATTATACACAAACAACATTTCAGTCATTTGATTACATCTTAACGGTTTAAAAATGAGCTCTATCAATAGGGTATATAAAATGGGCTTTACCGCAGCTTTGTCCTATTAAAAAAGGCTCTTTACGTTGATATCCTTTTTTTATATTTGATTTTCTCTCTCCCCTATCGAATATAGGAAACTACTTTTTATATCATCATAAGTCAAATTATGAATTATTTTAGAAAAATTTTAAAAATCATAATCCGCTATATTTTTCCTTTTTCCAACCTTAGGCCCCTCCAATAATAACATGGAAGACCAAAGAAGAACCATCACAAAAAATTTAAAGTGTAGGAGGATTTGGCCACCAAACAGAAAAGCTACACAAGATTAGAATTGTCATATTCAACAATTTTTACCTTTAAATCCCTTTTATAATATTCGATTTTCTTTCTCCCCAATCAAATGAAGGCATCTACTTTTCATATAATCATAAGTCGTATTATGAATTTTTTCAAAAAAAATAAAAATAAAAATCATATTCTGTTGCATTTTTTGTTTTTCCAACCCTAGGCTCCTCCAACAATAACATGGACGACCAAGGAGGAAGCATCACTAATAATCTAGAAAGTAGGAGGATGTGGTCACCAAACACAAAAGGCTGTGTAAAATTAGAATTGTCATATTTATGTTAAAATAAGTATGAAAAGACTGCGACAAATACCTTTTACATATTATATCGGTAGAGTTCCATCTAAGACCATTCAAATTTAATCGAATGGACAAGAAATCAATGGTGTACAATAACTACAATACACATTGATCCATAGGATTGCACAAAAAAAAATTCAAAATCCTTATGGTTGTTCTTCTTCGTTGATCGAGGGAGGGAGGGTCAGTGGAAGGTCATCGGAGGGGGCCCATAGTGGAAGGTTGGGTTGGCGCCGACCGTGGGGGGGCGATTCGCCATCATCAGACCCCAGGTAGGGGGACGTCGCAGGTGGGGTTAGCCGGATTGGGGGGGTCGCAACTCGGGTTGGCACTTATGGGGGGCTGAACGTGGGGGTCGCAAGATGGGTTTTAGAGGGGGCTGACCATCACTGAACGTTGATAGAGGGGTGTTGGTTGTTTTACTGGTCGGGTCTGGGTGTAGGGGGAAGGGGGGGTTTTGCTACTGAACAATGGAAGGTCGCTAGAATAGGGGAGATTTCTTAGGTAGGGGCCGTTGTCTGAGGGGCACCAATTGTCGAGAAAGGGGGTGGTTTTCTGGTGGAAGGATTTGGTTTTTTGTTAATTTTTTTTTAAATTTCTTAAGTTATAATACTATAAGCTATGGTACATTATAGGTATTATATACAAATAACATCTCAATCATTAAATTATATCAAACGGTCAATAAAATGAACTATATCGATATGATAAATAAAATGAACTCTACTATAGTCTTTCCCAAACAAGTAAATTAAAAAATACATAGTAATATTATTTTATTAGAATAAAAAATAATTTTTTTACCCATTTTAAATTTTAATAATTATTAGTAATGATACGACTTTAGATAAATAAAATAAGATAAATGGGTAGTTTGACATAATATTAAAGATCAGAGGGAGTTTAACACAAATATTGAATATCAGAAAGTATTTTGAAACAAATGCAAAAATCAGAAGGCATTTTGAAACAAAGGCAAACATCATGAGCATTTTGAACAAAAGCAAAGATCATGAGGTATTTTGACACAAAAACAAACAAAAAAAAACTAATGGAAACTAATTGAGATGACAATTTGTCACATATATCAAAATTTAGGAGTACAACATATACATTTCATAATTTATGAGATATATTGATACTAGTGACTTAATTCAGGGCTAATTTATGAAAATTTTCTTACGATTAAAGGGTAATCAAGTAAAAATTTAGGGAACGTCTAGGGTCCTTCAGTAGAAAAAGTGGAGGAAGGTCCTTCATTTTAATTGTAGGCCATTAAGATTAAAATGGACGATTGAGATCTTCCCTAAGAGCAATGAAATAGTGATGTTACCAGGTCTTACATCAACAGTTTAATCCCTTGACAAAAGCTGAGAAGAAAACGAAAATGTGTTTATGGTTGAGAGAGTTTTGTGTTGGGTGGTTATTTGGTGGTGGTAGAGAAGAAAGGTTTGGTGGTAGAGAAGAAAACGACAATGTGATTATCGTTCATCAAAGGTTATTTAAAACTTTTTATTTCCCTCTTCACTGTTAGTTTTATAATTGATTGTTAGGGTTTGTAGGGAAAAAAAAAAAACCATTTGTAAAGTCATCTTTTATTTAATAAACGTCCTAAGTTTTTTTTTTTTTAATTTAAATTTAGAAAAATGTCCTTTTTGTAAATGGTTCATCATTTGATGGTTTATGTACTTGATTTCAACGGTTAATCAATATGAAGCAACAATTTATTAGTCCCTCGGTGATAAACGATATGGACTATTGGTATATTGTTAATGACCTATTGATACATTGCATACATTATAAATGGGCCATCATAAACACCAACTAGAACCTGTCATTTACTCTAAAATCGAAAGTTCAGTCCCCCCCCCCCCCCCCCCCCCCCCCCCCCTTTTTGCCTTATTTTTAGTACATTTTAAAAATTACATAACAAGAAAGTCTCATTTAAATGATGAGTTTTTAATAAATTTAATTTATAAAATGAGTTCAATGCGCTTGATGCACCTTATTTTTGTACAATGTGCCTTGCTAGACACTCAATATGAATATAAATAAAAAGATTCTTATGCTAATTTCATTTTGGAAGGTGGGTATATTCTTTCCTAATTTTTACCTTCGACTTAAACTCGTTTCTAATTTGAAGTACACCGATTATTTCATTTATAATTTTATCATAAAATATAGAGTTACACTGATTATTTCATTTATAATTTTATTATAAAATATAGAGTTTGGATATCTCATTACTAAGTTTTTTTTTTAATAAATAATTTATCAAGTTGGAGTATTTTTAGTTTTGATTTGTTTTGGAAAAATCTTTAACATGTCTTTGTGATATTAGGTGAACCTGGCATGATAATTTGGAGTATTACTTTTTTTTTTTATTTATTTATAGAAGTACGCAAAATATTTAATGAGATTGCTAACAAGCAGTCGATTAAGAAATCGGTAACTTTAAAGAGGTATCCAATTTAGTTGTAGTATTTGGTTTTCAAAATGGAGTAGCATTTTAGAAATATACGCAACTTAACTTGTTAACCGAAAAGAATGGTACTAATGAAGTAACTTCTTCATTTTTTTTTTTTTTTCAAATTACTAACTTCTTCATTTTAGATACATAAGAGTTGGCTTGTGGCCTATTAAAGTCATGGAATATATATATTAATCTCTTAGAATCAAATTAAGGAGTATGGTGAAGAAAGGATGTAAATTTTCAATGAGCAAGCATAACATGTTATGTTATGCTACACTTAAAAATTGAACCAACAAGTATTATGAGTAATGATATGATTGCTTTGTCAAAATGTTCTCCAAAATATATATGTTATGCCTACATATGGGAAAAATATGAACATCTATATTAACTTAAAAAAAATAAATGACATCTATTTGGAAATTACAATTGTGGCCTCCATTGGTACACTTGTTAATTAATTTCCTCCGTCATTGACATTTTTTTACCCACTCCAACAGGTTTCAAAGAAGATTATTTAAAAAAAGATTATATAAAAGTTAATATCCCATCAAGACCTACCAAGTTAACAGCTTTACGACAAATGAGAATGCAATTTACAATAAAAACATATCATATTAGTGGAGGATCATTCTTCATGAATGACCTTAGTAAGTGTTTTAAAGTTTAAATAATTATATTTGAATGTCTCATGCATCTGATTTGTTTTATCTAATTCTTAATTTTTTTTTAAAGTAAAACAAGAGTCAAATCATTTCAAAAAGTTTATAGACTTTTTTGTCATTAAAAAAAAAAAAAGATTGAGGAGCAAATTACAATTTGGTATAATTAATTAGGGAACAAATGAGTAATTTAGCTTAAAGAAATAAAAATCAAGATTTATTCCGACCTCGGGACGGAGAAAGTTGGCGTCGGGGCGTTTATGGCAGGTGGAGGAGGAGGAGCTGAAGAAGAAGAAGAAGAAGAAGAAGAAGTAGAAGAGGACCTCAAGCCGATCACTCCCATGGCCTCCTAAACCCTAGATTCCACGCAAGGAAGAACAATCCTAGAGAGAGAGAGAGAAAAATGGGGAAAAATCCTTTCTCCTTTCGCCGGACCAGCGCCCGCCGCCGAATCAAAAAGTCGCCGGAATCGCCCCCGACGCCGTCGATCAAGAACAACAATAACAACAGCAACAGCAACGACAACAGCTTGGTCGCCGCCGCCGCCGCCACCGCAGCCGCTACGGGTGGGAAGGGCAAGAAGAAGACGGGAGGAGCTCGGCTGTGGATGCGGTTTGACCGGTCGGGGATGTCGGAGCTTGTGGAGTGCGATAAGAGCACCATCGTTCGCCGCGCCTCCATTCCCGCCCGGGATTTGAGGATTCTTGGCCCTGTCTTTTCTCACTCCTCCAATATCCTCGGTAATCATCGTTTTTTTGGTCCTAATTTTCGCAATTTAGGATTTTTGTTAAAAATTATTCTGATTGTGTTTGGGGATTGTTGAATTATCATTCGTAAACTCTTCAATTATTAGGCCTAGAAAAAAAGGAAAAAAAAAAAAAAAAAAACCGTGGATGCTCATATTTATATATATTAAAGACCAAATTTAGTTGATGCGTGTTGCATCTGCCCAACTAGTTTGCATTTGTAATATTAGATGCTAACTGAAGTCTAGTCGCTTACACACACACACACACACATATATATATGTGTAAAAATCATATATATATATATATACGTATATGTATGCGTAAAAGTCATTAATCTTTTCACTTAGAAAAACAAGTTATGATTCAGAGTGCTAAGCCATTGGATGAGTGAGGATGCTGAGTGTGGGAAATATGTAGTAAGGAATTCTTAGTTGAAGAGTATCTCAAGCTTAAGCCTTGAAATAAGGTGTTTTAAAGTTTTCCAGTTGCTTTTTCACCATGGACTAGATTTGCAAAGCTTGCTAGTAACCCTACAACCTCTCTGTAAACTAAGAGTATCTTCAAATTAGAATGAAAGTCCACTGGAACAGCATTTTTAGCCACTACGTAGTGAGGATTTGGAAGAGCTGATTTTCTGAATTGCCACCTATTTTTAACTTGTGATACCAATAACTAGGCGTCTTTTGTCGTATGATTCATAGTCACAATTGTGTAACGCTAACCCATGCTTATTCCCAATTGAAGAGTGTCTATTTGGCTTACCACCCAAGACATTCTAAGATAGCCTGTCACTGAAACCTGAAACTGAATGCAATATTAAATATGGATGGAAAGGCCGACTAATCCACACTCCCATAGCATTTGAAGTGCTCACTTCCTTAGTGGGATCAGCCCTCTCCTTGACTTCTTAGGTTCCCTTGAATATTTCCCTTTCAAAACTTCACTTCTCTAGTTCCACACCATATCTAGGGTACTTGTACCACCTTAGTTTTATTGCTTCCACACTCTCTTGCACCTCCACAAATGGAACCTATCTTTGTCCCGTCCTCCAACTATTGGAGTCTTGTCAATCTTTCGCTTATTCTCTGTCATCAAAAATAAAATATTAGAAAAGAGCCACAATCATTATTGGTCATTTCAAGAAGGTAGTCTAAGATGATGTAATTGCTCTTTGAGAAGTATTTTTTTATCCATCCAGCCAATCACCGCAAGCTTCTCTAATATGGAGTCCCACTTATGTTTTTAGTCCATGAGAGTTGCTTAGGGGAATAAAGATTAACATGGCAATTTTTTAAAAACCTAACAATAAGAGAGTGACAATTTACATGCCAAATAGGTTGGTACAAAGTTGTTGGGATGTGATCGGATGATAGTCAGTCTATGAGGTCTTGGGCCGTTTTGGTTTCATTCTCATATTTGTATGGCCTGATATTTTTGGCTTTTTATTTTCATTTCTTTTGACGTTTTGAGGATCTCTCATCCTCTTTTCCCTGTTATTGATTGAACCATTAGTGAAAAGGGTTTTTCTTATCTTGTAAAAAAAATTGAGATAAGAGTTGGTGTCCCCTATCATTGTACATAGAGGTAAGGGAAAGTAGTAGGAAAATTATATTATTCGGAATTAAAGCCAGTACCTTGCATATGACGTCCATAATTGAATGATTTTAGGTTTACTACATTCATTCATAAACTTAAAAACTCACTTCAAAACATTGAGAACATAATATGGGATACGGAACAAACAAAAGGTATTTTTAACTAAAAAATATGACAAGAAAGTGATGGATGTGTCATGAAATAGCAGAGCTCCACATATTCAACTTACAAAAGAAAGCTTATGTATCAAAAAACCAAAGATGTATTAGAAAGCTTAGTGTGTAAAGAGCTAGTTTGTCTAGTTAGAAGGGAAGGGGCTAATTATCTGGAATCTGGGGACTTGGGAAACCGAGTAGTGGGAGACTTGGGCAGTCTCTCGGGCACTGCCTCATCTAGGGATTTCCCAACTGATTGTATCACTTTCTTTTGTCAATAAAAGTTGATTTTCTTGTTCAATTCATTCTTTCTGTGAGGATTGTATCAGAATGATCCTTAAAGGAACATTTCTATGAGAGTCAGCTTGATGAGATACCCATTTGGATTATGGAACACATCTATAGGGTCTGAATGTTAGTTTAAACAATGTCTAGAAATGGTGATCTCAGCTAACTTATTATTACTAGTATTTTATACGGTTTTATATTGATGAAAATCAATTACAAGGAGGGGACAAGGAGTCCATTAAACAAAATAAAAGGGTGGAAAAGAGGCAAGTACAAGGCTAAAAAGAGAGCAGAAAAACAAAATCAAAACCAAAATCAAGGTTAATGATCTGACATGTGTTGAGTATGGGGAAACATAACTAGGGTTTGATAACACTAGTCTCTGCTTCTTTTGTTGTATGTAAATAGTCGTAAACTCTTTACGAATTTTTTAAGGTAGTTGATTATGAAGATATAAACTTATGTTATTGTTAATTTACTTTGCAGCGAGAGAGAAGGCCATGGTGGTTAACTTAGAATTTATTAAAGCGATAGTTACAGCTGAAGAGGTGTTATTGCTTGATCCTCTTCGTCAGGAGGTACTTCCATTTGTGGATCAGCTAAGGCAACAACTTCCTCATAAGAGCCCATTTCAAATCCCCGGAGCTGGTCCTTTTGACGAACAAGAAACTGAAATGCAGGATTTAACAAGCAGACATTGGTTGCCTGTTCCAGAGGCTGTTGAAGGTCTGCAGTGTGAGCTTCCATTTGAATTTCAGGTTCTAGAGATTGCGTTGGAGGTTGTCTGTACGTACTTGGATTCCAACGTGGCAGACCTTGAAAGAGAAGCTTACCCTGTTTTGGATGAACTGGCAAGGAATGTTAGCACTAAGAATCTTGAACTTGTGCGGAGTTTGAAAAGCAATCTTACCCGTTTGCTTGCTCGAGTACAGAAGGTATACTTGGAAACTGAACTCATTGTCCTTTTTTTCAATGATCATGATACCTCTTATCCTTTCCTTTCCCAAGTGGGTAGCATTAACACATCTTTACAAAGACTAAAATTTCACAAGAAAGCAATGTCACTCGTTTGCTTGCATGTGTAAAAACACGAACCGATGAATTTTTGACTGCTTTTCAATGACTTCATTTGGTTAAGCTGGAAAACGTCATGCGTTTTTGCAGTGATGGTTTGTGCTGGAATCTGTAATAGATTTCCTTTATTTGTTCATATTAAAAGGAGTTTGGGGTTCCCATTAAAAAAAAAAAAAAAATGGAGTCCAGGGCTGGTAGATTCTCAATTTACTCACGGTTCTCTGGTTTTCTTCGAGTTGATTGTCTGACTTGGTTTGTGGTGTGAGTTAGAATCCTTGTAGTTATCTTTTGTTGGTAGAGTGGTCCAAACATTGTGCATATAGCTCATGTCATGCATTCTAACCTTCGATTTTGCTTTTAAAAGAATATTTGCTTTTACTGCTAGAGAAGACTTCTCGTCCTTCAGTAATGTTCTTTTTGGATTTGTTTTCTTTTTCTTTATGAGGAAAAGAAAAAGAAAGAACGAACTGTCATGTAAAGTAATAAAAGTGGTCTATCATCAATAAGTGTGGTTAAGCTAGGGGGTTTAGGTTTGTTAGGGGGTCTTTCATGCCGGTTTTTTCTGGTTTTCGGTTTTGTATTTCCCTCTGTTTTCTTTTTTTTAGTTTCTTCCCTGAGGATACCTTATCCTCTCCCTTTGCAATTGATTTTACAATCAACAAAAACAAGTTTTCTGAAATTATTTTAAAAAAAGAAAATGGTTAACCTAGGATAAGTTTGAAAAGAGAAATACTTGGCTTCGGTCATGTAATTTGAAAAATAGAAGGGTCAAGCATGCTAGATGGCGGTTAAAAAGTTTGTGTTTTTGTTAACGTTTTATCTTTATTGCTCTCTTCAATGGATAAAGAAACATTTTTACGACAAGTTTGCATTTTGATGAAAAATTATAACTTCTTTCCAAAGCCTCTTATCATGGAAGAGCCACTTCCCAACTATGTGATAAATTTTGTTTTTCTCTAGTGTTTTATCTTCTTTAATTCTTTAAGCTGATTGCAGGACTTATGCGGATACATATGAGAAAAATATAGAAATTGGTGCTCATCATGACCAAATCATGCAACAAAAAATGTCCCATATGCTTCTGATCAGTGCTGTTCGTATTGCATTTCTGTGATAACATTTATTGTATAATGTCAGGTGAGAGATGAAATCGAACACCTATTGGATGACAATGAAGATATGGCTCATTTGTACTTGACAAGGAGGTGGATCCAGAATCAACAATCTGAGGCTTTGTTGGGAGCTTCTGGTTCAAATAGCATCAATACCATTACGCCTCATCTTCCTCGAATTAGTTCTAGAAGAAGTGGAAGTTTGGTGAGCAATCATTTGGATGATAATGATGTAGAGGATCTCGAGATGTTGCTCGAGGCCTATTTTATGCAGCTGGATGGAACCCGTAACAAGATATTGTCTGTGAGTATTACCTCTCTGATCTTAGTGTGAGCATTAAGACCTTTTAACTTTGAACTTATTCTCTGCAAATTTTTCTTAGAAGCCGTTTCGGGGCAGATAGGGAACTTTAATGTGCATTTAAAAGAAAGTGTGACATTGCTCCACACAAGTGTTTTTCCTCCCCCGTCGACATATAAGATGATTTTATTCAAGACTTCTAGCATCTCATACTAAATTTACATAAGCTTACCATTACTGGTAAACAAAGTTCAAATGTGTACGTTTTAAAGTGGAAATAAAACAATTGCCGAAAATAATTGTGTGATGTTTGGTGGTGTATCCATCACATTACCAATTCATTGGATACTGATTCAGATCTTGACATTGAAAATTTGGATGCTCATCTTCTCGCAGATTCACCTGTACTTTCTCATGTTACGATTTTTCGTTGGGCAAGAATTGTATTATCTTCTCTGCCATTATTTTCACTTAATTTAAGGGACTTTTAGCCTTTTCCTGTCTCTTTTTGGCTACCGTGGAGGTTGTTACATTTTACCTTGACTCTAGATCCTTGAAGCGATTAGGAATTTCACTTTCCCAATATCTGTGAACAATTTTGTTGAAATCTGAAGTTACGCATATCCTTGGAGCTTCATGTTGTATTAAAATGTCAATTGCATTTGTAGGTCCGAGAGTACATTGATGACACTGAAGACTACGTCAATATCCAACTCGACAACCAACGAAACGAACTCATTCAGCTCCAGTTGACATTGACAATTGCATCATTTGCTATAGCAGTCGAAACATTGTTGGCAGGGATCTTTGGCATGAACATCCCCTGTACTTTGTACGAAAAGGAAGGCATTTTCGAGCTTTTCGTGGGAGGTATTACTGCAGGTTCTGTGCTGCTTTTCCTACTTGTTTTAGGGTATGCTCGATGGAAGAAGCTGCTGGGTTCATAAGCCAATTTAGGTATGATCATCACCACTTATTATGCTTATAACCAGTAACATTCCCGATTTTTAAATTAAAAACCACTAAGTCGGAAGTCTTGTATGTGACAATTGTATTTTGCTATCTGGAGCTGCCAAATGCATTGTTTATGCCACATCTTTTAAGAAAGCATCTTATGTGAAATAAGTTTGTGATGGGGATTATAATATTTATTATTTGTTTAATTTGGGGTTTATGTTATTAAGGTAGTTTCCCATTTGTTTTATTTTGGTTTAGTTTCTATTTTCTTAGGATAGTTTCCCGTTGAGGTAGTTTTCTATTTATGTTAGGTAGTTTTTATGTTATTAAGGTAGTTTCCCATTTGTTTTATTGTGGTTTAGTTTTCTATTTTCTTAGGATAGTTTCCCGTTCTCTAGTTTCTTTATTATATTCTGGGCATGTTTACTTTGCATGAAAGGGAGAGGAAAAGTAAGGAGTCATTCTTTTTCTAAGTAATCACGTGTTTACTTACAAAAATGGAGAACGAGATTAGAATATTAATTTGTAGTTTCCCATTCTAATCCTGTTTGTTTTGGTTTCGTTTGCTATTTTATTAAGATAGTTTTCCATTCTCGAGTTTCCTTATTATATTTTGGGCACGTTTACTTGGCATGAAAGAGAGAGGGAAAATTAGTAGTCATTTTTTTTTAATTAATCACTTGTTTACTTACGAAATGGGGAATGAGAATTTTGTGGGCTGCACATGACATAGGGAATGAAGAAAGAGAATTACAATCATAGCATCATCCTTGGTATTGATTCCTTATTAAAGGGATAAGTATCAAATTTTCTTATTTACTCTTAATAAGTTTTCATGTACTAATGGTTTTTTGATTGTGGCAAAGGACTATTTAATAATTACATTAATAAAATTAGCATTACTAAGTTTAGTAAACACTAGAGAAGAAATGAGATTGTTTCCTTTTAAACCGTCTAATAGACAAGTAAACACTAAAAAGGGAATTAGACCATTTCCAATCCATAGCTTTATTTAAGAGTTGTTTTTGCATCAAAATAGTACAACTTCAACTTCAAATTTAAAGTTTATCTCCAATCCATTTAGTTCAAATTTTACTCTAAAAGAAATGTTCCCCTTATGTTTGTTTTATTCCATTTGCAACAATGATTCATTCATTATTTAAAAATATAAATGTATATATCAATTTTTTATTATTAAACACGATCGGAGGCCCATTTCTGTACCATTGTGGAGTCCAACATTTTGGAGTCCAGCGCCCATATAGAGTTAGGTTTTACGTTACTTTTTAATCTCATTACCTTTTTCATTATATTCTTTTATAGTTTGGTAAACGTGCTCTTTTGAGTTAGTTTTCCATTTTGTTATTTGGTTTGCCTATAAATGCTGTAACTTCTAATTTCAAATTAGACAGTTGTCAATGAATATTGATATAAGTGGTTTTTGGTCTCATTGATTTTATTCTCCTATCTCTTCGTGTTGATCCGTCCTACATTAGTTTGTTAGACATGCTGAAAGGACAGGTAATTTGCCTATGAATGTTTTTTGTCTTCATTTGACTGGCTGGCATTGCTGTTTTTGTTGGAATTCAGTTAGTTTTTTGTTGGTGCTTTTATTTGCACAATCATTTGACCTATAAATATTATATATGCATTTAATTATGGATGTTTATTTTCCACTCATTAAATAGAGGAATTGCATTCCTATATATTGAAAGATAGTGGGGATTTCGAGTTTTGCTTCAATATTTATAGGATGTTGTGGGAAACATTAAGGAACAGTGGAAAATTGCAAACCCAACTGCCTTAACAAATAAATGAATAAAAAGGATAATTGCAAACCCTTGCCAGCTAATGCTGACTGGACTCCTTTTAGATGCAATCCGTCGTTGTACTTTACCTTCGGCATATAGTTCAAACTCATTTAAGGTTTCTTTTCTAGCGACTGTTTTTGACTTTCTGAGCTTAAAAGCTATTTTTGAATTTTCTGAGCTTAAAAGCTACTTTTGAAAGTATTTCATCATCTGTCAAAAGATCTCTAGTCTCCAAGAGAGTTTAATGTCAAAATCGGAAAATATGACTTTCAGAAATAATACTTATGACTAGATTTTAAAACTTGTATTAGAGTTTAAGTTAACTCTCCTGGATTTCCTATCTTATTAAAAGCTTGTTGATGGGATAACACTTAGACAGGAAAATGAGACAGTAGATATAGACTTTTTAATCAAAATTCATAACTTTTACTTATACGAAAAAGTCCTAAAGTCGTAATTGGATAGAAAAATAGGACAACAGATCTAAATTTATTTATTAAAAAGTCATAATTTGTATTTTTTTTATTTACCGGCTAAAAGCAAAAGTAACAACTCATTCAAATATATATTTAATCCATTCTTTTTTTTTTTTTTTTCAGAACTATAATCTTTTTTCCCCCTTGCAAACATCAATATCATTCTTTCTAGAAAAGAAAAAGAAAAACATGAGAAAGAAAATTCCTGCCCTCAATTCGAATTAGATTTTTCCAATTTTAATCATGGGCCAAACAGTTTATTTAACAGCCCTCAATTAACTTGGATAATTAATTTTTTTTTCTTTCTTTTAGATATATTCACTAATGCCATTTAAACTATGACTTTGTCCTAATTTTAGTATATTTTAAAATAAGCACTTTAGTTATATCAACTTAAAGTAGTTGCAACCAATAGTTGTAAAGTTGACTGTCATTGGTTGATTAGGAACTAAGGTTTTGTTTGGCGTTTAAATTTAACTCCAATTAAATTGTATTTTTTCATATCTTTTTTTTTTTTTTTCTGAAAATTCAACAAAATTTATAATTAGTTTTTGAAAAGCCAACCAATTTAAACTTAAAAAATTTCATCTCTAACTGGCGAACTAAACACAAGCTAAAATTATCAATATTGTTTTATGAGAAATTTAGCCCGTATGAACAAATAATTAGATTATTTATGTTTTTTTTTTTTTTAAGTTATCATCTCAATTCTCCTTAAAAAAAAAAAAAAAAAAAAAAAAAAAAAAAAAAAAAAAAAAAAGCAATCTTATCAATGAAACAAGGCTTCCAACATTTCCTTTCTATAACCAATACAAAAATTCCTAAGATGCAGAGACAGATCTGCATTTAGACACACGCTTGTAAATACTTGTAAATACATACAAATATTATCTGTAAATATAATATAATATATGTGAGTGTATGTATATGTTATGTGATTTGGTAAAAACTGTTTGTCAAATATTAATTGTTCTGTTTCAGAACATTTATACATGTCGTGCGGGGTTGGGTGTTGCATGATTAATATTAACATTATTAATTATTATTATACCTCGGCTGTCCTCTTGTGCGTCTTCCACTATGGTATTAATTTATATAATTGACCAGCATTAGAGTTTATTGTTGGAGAGTTGGTACAGAGCATACTTCAACGTTGAAAAAAAAAAAAAAAAACTAAAAACTAAAAACTAAAAACTGAAGGCGGCCACACAATTTCCTAGTGGTTGGTCTCAATTTTGCAAGAACCATGTGTATCATTAACATTGATTTAAAAAAAAAAAAAAAGAACGGAAAAATCTATAGGATCATATATATTTATAAGAAATATCTCAAGCCTAATAGCCGGACCTACTCAGCTGTCGTAAAATTATAGTTCGGGTTTGTTTGGAACCAGTTTAATGAGAGTTTTGCATATTCAACTTCAAAACACTAAAATCTACATTTTACACATATTCTCTCTCTTCTTTCTCAAATTTTCACAAAATTTAAATTTCAAACGTCTATAACTTTCTTCTTTCAAGTTGAAATAAGATGATTTTTATGTCTACATGCTTACAACGATGAGAGGAATGAAAAAAAGATCCGTATTACATATTTTTTTTTTAATACATCTCAAAATTTTACATTATTCCCTATATTACAATTTATTTCCAATTAAAAAAAAAACACACACATTTCAATTCCAACCTAGAAATCTCGTACTCCAACCATTGTTCCAAATAAGCCTTTAAAATCTTATAACTACTAGCAAACTGACACGTAAGTTTTAATTTAGAATGTTGTGATGGTAGCATCTACAACTATTACCTCAAATAATAAGTATGACAGAAAAATGATATACTAAAACCAACTGATTATTGTAATAACATAAAAAAATTACAAATAACGTCTAATAAAGATACTTAGGTGCTGTTTGGGGTAACATCTCTAAATGACATTTTTGTCATCTGGATTTCAAATTTTCAACTCTATATCAAATTTTCTCTATCTTTTATTAAAAAAAAAAAAACTTAAATTTTAAAAGTTCGTAATTTTCTCATTTCAAACCGAAATGACATAATTTTTATGTCAAAACGCTCATAATGAGTAAACGAATAAAATAAGATCCATTTGGCACATATATATATTCTTTTTTTTTTTTTCCAAACATAGTTCAAATTTTTGTATTATTTTTATATCACATAACTTTTTCAAAAATTTTCTTCCCAAACACACAATTCAACTCAATCTCAAAAACATCATCTTTAGATGTTATCACAAACGGGTCCTAAATATAACAACCCCTATATTTCTATTATGGGATCTATACAATCTTCTACGTTTGTATAATCACACGATGATGATAATAATAACAACAATAACAATATAAAAATAATTAAATAAACAAACAAACGTTGGTTACATTTCTTTATGTTATTGTAACTAGTTATTTTTGTTTTTATTTAGTTTTTGATTATTAGTCTAACAATAAGGTGCTTCATACATTGGAGAGATGATGAATACTATTATATATGTTTTTCTTTCTATTAGAAATTTCCTATGAGAACTTGTTCAAACTAATACACCCCCTCTTATTATTATTGCCAATTTGCTCGATACACTTTTACACGTTCATCTCCATAATGATAAAACATGATAGGGGTAGCTAAAATTCTATCATACACAAATGTTAGGGGCTAATGTAGGCCCCATTTAGATTTCATCTAAGATCCAGCACATAATGCCAAATTTTTTGAAATCTGCAGGGCTTTAACATGAGTCGAGAGTTATAAAAAAAAAAAAAAAAAGGGAAAAAACATTAATTTTCATTAAGACCTAACAAAGTGTCGTTTAACTTGGGGGAATTCTAATAAAAAGTCACTTTGAGTTTCCAACCAATATGCTTTTATTTATTTTAATTTTTCTTTCTCTATTTCGTGTGGGGGCAACCAAAAAAAAAAAAAAAATCCCAAGGCAAAATGTGGGTTTTCAGTTCTCTGTCTGTCCACTTGTTTGGTTTCTTATGTCTGGAATCTCTTGTTGTGGGCTTTTTCTACACTATTATCTCTGGAGTTTGGTTGTCTCCTTGTGAACTTTATGTGTCCTTGTCCCTCTCTCTCCTCTCTCTCTCTCTCCTCTCTCTCTTTTAATGCCAATGATATATCACTATTATTGGCAACTTACTCCACATTTTGCCCACTTTGCTTGTAAATTACAGCTCTCTCCTCTCAAATTGTTTTATCTTTTCCATTTTTTAAAATATTAAAGATAATAAAACTAATATAAATAATAATTATAGCTGTAGACTAATAGTAATTCCATACCGATTCATTATAAAGTACAAAATTTGAATATCTCTATTCCAATATTTATAAAAAAAAAAAAATCAACATAGGTATGTAAAACAGTTTCCCTTCAAAACAAGGTTTGTGACTTTCTGTAATGTCACTTGTTTTTAAATATATATAAAATTTTGATACGGTTCACCCAAGCATAGTACCACAGGAGGGTAAAATTACTAGCGCATAACAACGCATTCAATGCAATGTTTGACAAATTTTAACATTTAGATTAAAAAAAAAAGGCTTTCCAACGAAAATATTTCATATTTATTATATGCTAAATTTTGTTACATATTTGTTACGGGGTATAACAAATGTCAAATTTGACATTTAATTCTTATTGATTTATCTTATTTTTTTCATGTAATTATTATAATTTTTTATTTTTAAATTAATTTATATATTAAAAGTTCACTTTTCAAGTTTTAAAGTATAATAACGATAACAAAAAGTATAATCATATTAGGAATAACATTATATATTTAAGCATAAGAATGATATTGTTATTTTTTCGTTTTTATATTAAATAAAACATTAATATAGACAAATATATTAGGAATGGTCCTCTATATAGGATGGTGCGCCTATTTATTTCTACACACTTTTAGGATTAGGGATTTTCTTTTGGGTCAAAGTTTAGGATTGGGGAATTTTTTTTTTTTTTTTTTTTTTTTTTATAAACGATTAGGGATTTGCCACTATAGATAGACAACTTATTAATGTCCTAAATTGAGATTAGTCCAAAGTTTAATTAATACGAACACTTATAAATTCTATTAGAAAATAGAATTACTCTTGTAAGGTTAGTGAAATTACCATAGCATATTATTACCATGCAACTATTAAAGAAAAAAGAAAAAACTTTAGAAAGCCATAAAATAAAGACAGATTCTTAAATTTTTACTTTTTAGAATAATAATTTGTGGTTCAATAATTTTTTCTTATTTTTTATAATCTCCACTTTTTTTAATGATATTTTAAAAAAATGGTATACTTCTTTTTCAGCCTAGCTGTGGGTGTTCCCTACAACAAAAGCAAACTTTGTACCTAATTGAAAATATCTTGTTGAAGTGAAAATAATGAAGAAAGTAAAATAAAAGAAGTCGCGTGTGAGATTAGAATAGATATTTGGGGCAAAAGTGTGAATTACACAAACCTTGAAAGAACAAAAATGGGAAAATGGGAACTTTTTCTGTTTTCAATCCAAGCCAGACTTCGTTGAGGAGAGAGAGACAGAGGGAGAGAGAGAGAAAGAGGGAGGGGAGAGAGAGAGAGGAAGCTATTTGAAGAAGGAAACAGAGAATATACCAAACCCTAGAGAGAGAAAATTTTCCGGCTTCCAAATTTCAATATTCCACTTTTCGCATTGCATTTCGAGATCTGGATTCTTATTAGTTCCACCAAGGTAAGGGCCTTTTTTTTTTTTTTTTTGCATTTCGATTTATTTCTTCTTCTTATTTCCTCGTTTGTTTGGCTTCTTTAATCACAAGAATGTTCTGTTGTCAAATTTCCTTTCGTTTGATATCTTTTTCTATGTCCGTTTCCTGTTTGATTCCCAAGAAAATGTGGGAATGGGGAAAACGGAGGTACATAACGAATCCTTGATTTTTCGTTATTTGGGACCGTTAAAAACAGTCTTAAAATTAGTACTTGAATGATTTTGAATTTCCATAGTATTGTCCAAAGAAGAAAAAGGAAAGAAAGAAAGAAACATAGGATTGAAGGGGATATGATTTAGAGAGTAGTTCATAGTGTTTGAAAAACAGCTGAAATTTGTCAAAGAATTACTGTAACAGCTGGGTTGAATTTGGGTAGAAAAGTTGTTGCCCTTGGATTCTTTGCGGATGGATAAAACTGGCAATATCAGCATTGTGGTTTTATCGAATAAGGATGAAAAATACTGCAAACCAAATTATCCTTTGCAAATTTTCAGAATGTATAGGATATTCGGGATTCAGATGTGTTAGTAGATGTTTTGGACATTGTAAGAGATTGGATTCTATGATGTAGCCTTGATTATTGTGTAGTATAAATGTGTCCGGTTCCTTGTTATGATCCGCATTTTTTAATCTAGTTTGATTTCTTAGTAGTATTTTGTTACGTGTGTTTTTCGTTAGAACCAAATTATCACCAAGTTTATATGCAAAACAGTCAGAAATTTGAATGTGGTTTATTTTTATCTTGTTCGACAGAGACTTACTGTGCCTCGGCTATGGCAAATTCTAAGGGATCAACTAACGTTAGAAACTTGGTGTACTCTGGAAAACATGCTTTACTTCCTCCTAAAAGTCCATTTCCTAGTGTTTCGCCATCATATGCTGATTATGTCCTTAGTCCTGCCATCGGGTCCAAAGCTGTTCAGAAACCAAGAGAGGGAAATGCACATCACCAACGAACATCCTCAGAGAGCCTTCTTGCAGAGGAACAACCTTCTTGGCTTGATGATCTCCTCAATGAACCAGAGACACCTGTACGTAAAGGAGGACATCGGCGTTCATCTAGCGACTCTTTTGCATATGTAGACACGTTCAATGTTTCAAACATTGATTTTGCAGCTCAGGATGATTACAAATATAATAATATGATTACTGCACCACCCTCTTGGGGATCTCAAGACTTTGATCATCGTAAAGATTTGCGACATGCTTCATTCAATGCAGAAATGAACATTGCAAAACAGAAGAGTAGAGCGTGGGAGCCTCCTGTGAGTATGAGCATGAGCATTCCAAATAACCCAAGTAACATTGTTCGTCAGGGCTCAGGGTCTTTCTGCATGCCACAGGAAGCAGATGGCCTTCCATCTACCACAAGCGAAAAACATGATGGAGTTGAAACTGGTTCACATGATCCAAAACCTTCTGATAAAAAGGATAGTTCTAATACGAAGCCATCTTCATCAGAGACAGATACCAAGCGTGCTAAACAGTACGTATCTTTTTTTTTTTTTTTTTTAAATTGGTGGTGGTGGAGAAGCGTGACCTTGACTCTGCAATTCTTCTCTGGTTATTGATGGAATGTTTCTTTTTTGATTTGTATTTGCTGTTATTGTTAACATAAAATTCCAACACAAAATAACAGACTTTAATTCATTTCTTTGAAATTTAGGCTAGTGAAAACAGTGACCATAGTAAGAAATTACTGAACATTAGTGCACATGCTCTTTGAATACATTTCTAACTGATAAACCGGTTTCTACTATTTCAGGCAATTTGCACAACGTTCAAGGGTCCGTAAACTTCAATACATAGCTGACCTAGAAAGAAATGTACAAGCTTTACAGGCAAGCATCAGCAGTTGTTAGAAATTGATGTAATTTAGTATGAAGTTGAAAGCTTGAACATTGTTTAGCAAATAACAATATATATATATATATATATATATATATATATTTGCCTATTGTACTAAATTATCTTTCTCAATACAATATAAATAATTTCTTACAAAAAAGTCATTTTATTGTGTTTGCAAGCATCGCTCTACAGGCAGAAGGGTCTGAAGTTTCAGCTGAGCTTGAATTTCTTAATCAGCAGAATCTTATTCTAAGCATGGAGAACAAAGCTCTTAAGCAGCGCTTAGAAAGCTTGGCGCAGGAGCAACTAATTAAACACTGTAAGTTTCGTTAGTTTGACTCTTAGTGTCTTGATAACTTGTGCAACTAGCTGCTTCTTTTTAATTATTTATTTTTTCCCGTCTTTATTTGACTTGTGCAACTTGCTGCTTTACTTCAGTTATTTATTTTTCTTCTCTGGTTACTTTTTAAGATTTTGAGTATAGTTTTCATTTTCAATGGTCTTTTAAGATGGAAAGCCTGATGTCATTTGGAGGATGATTGGAAACTACTCATGGTTGGTACTTAGGGGAAATGCGTGCACAGTATGTGTAGCTTCTTATACTTGTCGAGGATGTTTGGAGATTCAAAATTCACTTTTTCAAACATTTTTGACAAACCAAAAAAGTCTAAGAAAATCCACAGGGGATGTTGTTGTTTAGATCTTTGATGCATTTCTTAGAAGCCTGGCCACGTGGATGTTATAAACACTAAATAGCTAGAACAAATGTCTTATTTCCTGTTAGATTTTACAAATAGAGCTAGCTAATACATCTTGTTTATTTTTCCCATGCCACAAAATCATTTTTTATTATTTTTCTGAGATTGAGATTCAAAAATATTTTAGAATGAGTGTACCTTTATCAAACCTAGAAGTGAACATTTCTTTGGGTCAATTAACACACTTCATTTTATTTATTTTAAGCGTAGTTTGGTTCATTGCTAATGTACACAATTTCTGTTTGAGGGAAGTAGAGAATGATAACACAGTTATGGTGTGTAAAGTTGCTACTTGCAAAATTTTTTTGATTTGTTTTTTGGACTGCATGCCATACTTGGTTTGGTTATGATGGTTGTGTTCCAGAAAGGCTAAAAATGCATTACTTTTTTCTTATATAAAAAGCAATTCAGCCCTCAGAAAAATATTATAATGTCTCTGGTGATAATTTCCCTGTGGCGGCATTGTCCTTTTCTATATAAATCATCAACTTTTTGGTTAGACCGAGAAGTGAACAAAATAAACAGACGATACCTCAAAGAAAGAGTTCAATGATACGGATGTTGCCAAGATGACTTTACTTCTCTCTCTCTTTATTTTCTATTTTTGAACCAAAACTGATAGATGACTATGTTTTTGGCCATGTTTCCCTTGTTCAGTGGAGCATGAAGTTCTGGAGAGGGAGATTGGCAGGCTAAGAGTGTTATATCAGCAGCAACAGCAGCCACAGCAACCATCTTCTAGCCATAGGCGCACTAACAGCAGAGATCTCGATTCCCAATTCTCAAATCTATCTCTGAAACAGAAGGATGCAAATTCAGGTCGCGATTCTGTGACTGGTCAACTTCGTATTTAGATGTAGGTCGAGCATGGTCTGCCAATCTTTCCTTTGATTGACATTGCCACATCTAACCATAATTATTGTTTTCCCATGTGAGGGATAAAGCCGAGCCTCACCCAAGCCCTCTTATCCGCCATTTTGTGCTTTTTGATTTTCACTGTTTCATGCTTTTTTCGGTTACCCTTGCTATCTTCCTGTGCACCTGGTAGTCGCTGCCCCGAGACTTGTTCAATTTCAGGCAGGCAACTTACCGGAGGTGGTGACTCAAAACAGCTTTCAGTTGTTGTATGTTTACGCAATCATAATTGATAATTCATAAATGTTGTATGCTCCATTTTTTTTTTTTTTTTTCACTGAAAAATATCCACCTTGTGGGAGGATTATTGGAGCTTTTCGATGCACTTTACTTGTAATGAATCATGCTGAGACATCGGCTACTTGTAAAATGTGTTTAATGAAATCCATCGTGTTTCTACTCGGTAGAAGAACTGTCGTCTCCGATTTAGCTAGCTGTTTGCTTGTGGCTACTTTTTTTTTGCTAAAAGACCTTGTGGCTAAGTTGAGAGACTAGGCGACTGGGCGACCAGCCGTCTTGTGTGTTGCAGTTTTGATAAGCAAAGCAAGCATGATTGCTCATACATGAGGTGGTGAGTCGAATTTCCTTTTGTACAATGGCATTCATGACTCGGCTCGATTCTCATTACTAATTGTGATATAATGTAGCATGATCGATAACTTATGCGCGTCTTTTTTCCTTTTAAGGAATTTCTATGACAGGATCTTCTATATTACACTAACAGCAAGGAGTCTTGTTTTGACCATATCATTGTTTTTCCACGGCATGAACCATGATTGGAATTATTTGTTGTTAATTGGAAAAAAAAAAAAAAAAAAAGGTCGTGTTTTTATACGAGAACCAATTAGTTGAATTAAAAAGATAGTTACGAATTTCTTCAAAAATCTAAAATTGTACACTACAAAATAGCCAACACGCCATCAAATGAACATTATTACACATATATGCAAATATGTCAGTACAAGAAATTTGCATACACCGAGTTAAATTATGTTGGAGTACATTATTGCCAGTACCAGCAGCAAGAGGGAGGTCCGTAAAGGCCCGCTTGTTACAATGGCTCTATAACCCCCGCTGGGCAGCTTCGGATATTCATCCGGAGGCGGCATCACACATTCATCACCATTGAAGGAGATTTTCCTAGGAAAAGCCCATCCTCCTTTCAAAGTGAAGATGCTCGGATCCTTGCGAAGTAGCATCTCGGTTTGTACATTCCCGCTCTCCCCTGATTGCAGCAACATCTCGTTGTAGTTCTGAATCCCCCAGAACATCCCAGTGTCATCTGGATGGAGTAAAAACTGCTGAATGTTAGAACTCACATAAGAGCCTCAAAAAATCCTCCCATCGGTTTTCTAGTTTTGCCCGGTTCATTTCTTTTTTGTTCATGGAAAATTGGATTCTGACACCGAAAGCTGAAGTCTAGTTTGTTATACTAGATAGCAGGCAGATTTGCTGACAATATGTAGATGTTTGTGAGTGTAAGATTATGAGCCTGATTGGCCTTGTTTCCCATAAGTTTTTTTGTTTTTTTGTTTTGTTTTTTGTTTTTTTAGTTCGAAAGTTTTGTAGGAGTTTTTGACTCACCTTCTAAAAGAGATTTGGCTTCTTTAAAAGTGATACTGGTTAAAGAAAAACACCTTCTATGCGCGTGCGTTGTTAACCTGTTGAATTCTTACATTCTTTTATTATGATTGTAAATACTAAGAGTTATATTTGAGAAGGAAAAAGAGGTTTATAAAGAGGCACATAAATTAGAAGAAAAAATTATTTATGAAGATCACATTTAAGTGAGGACATCTTGAAAAAAAAAAATTTTTAATAGTGACAAAACAAGAGAAAAAACATTTCAAATAAGACATATTAAAAAAAAAAAAGACTCCTAAGGAAGAAGCCAAAAATGGGATAAAAATGAAATAAACTTTGGGTTTTGTTGTGTGTTGGGGGGGTGGTGTGGGGGTTGTTGTGGGGGTTGGGAGAGTCAACCAAAACGTGGGTTTTGGTTGAAGGGCCTCTTTCAAAAAAATTTTTTTTGAAGATTTTGAAACTTGTGTTAGAATTTTTAATAAGATTTTATAAACTTGATTCTAACTTTTTTATCGTTTAATTATTAAATTTTAAAATCGTTTTGTCCTCTTAAACTGAAGAGTTTTCAAATTTAATGTATGCTCTAAAGAAAGAAAGAAAAAAAAAAAAGTGTTCGGCTTAACTTACTGATGTTCCCGTACTGATTGAGGGGTTGGTAGTTGAAGCTGAAAACCTGAGTCACATTTCTCAAGTTGGGGTGTAGAGCCACCAAGTTCCACTGTGAGTAGTTCTTGATGTAGTTGAGATTTGTGACGGTGATCTTGACCCTCCAATACTGTCTGTAGTTTTGTTTCACATGCCAGTGAACCCGAATCGGGCACATATGTCGGGTACACCGTACTAAAGATGCTGCTTCTTCGCCTTCCTCTTCCTCTTCTGTGTCATTTCCATGTGGAAGTTGCAACAGAGGAGTTTTACGAGTCCTGCATAGGTTCCATGAAGAAGTACAGTCCCTTTTTGATCATAAATTGCATTTGAATGATTTATTCAAACTGAATGCTTGCATTAAGATGTAAAATTTAAATTGTGTATTCGAATAAAATGCATGTTTAGAGAATATTTATTAAATGTAACATTTGAATAGTATAAAGGTAAAAAAAAAATATGTGTGAGACAGGTTTCTAAAATATAAAATGTATGAAATGATAAAATATTCAAATAGTTTCACTTCAATAGTAACGTAATAAAATGCCTATTATATTTTGAGTACAATAATAGTTATTCGAATAGCGCATCCAAACAGGCAACAAGACAAAAGAAATTAGAGGTCTTACTTTACACACTTTGCTCCCGGTAATCCTAGGCAGTTACAGCTGCATTTCGGGCAAGAGACAATGGTTTCATTGAAGAAAGCAGATAAGGAGACGCAACATTTTGGGGCAGTTGATGGTCGAAATTGAGAGTAGATACAATTCACATGCCATGTCCCTGGAACAAAACCACAGGCAACTTACATGTTAGAACATAAAACTATTGTTGGTCCACCTCCTATCAGTTACAGCTTTCAGGATAGATTGGTTTGGTAAACTACATGGACAAAATTAAAACATAGAATGTTCACTTACCAAGAGCTTGCGTGTATCTCCGGCCGCCATCTTGGCTAAACCTTGTTGGCAAGACCTCAAACGGCTCACCACAGGTATAACCAGGCAATCCAAGGGTGAAATTTTCAGGCATTTGTACGTCCGTAGCATTCTCGCTAGTGGCTCCAACTATCATCCGAAACGAGGACACGAACTTTGTGGGGTCTTGAACAAGTGACCCCAAAACCCCTCCTTTGCAACAGTTGGAGACTTGCATGTTGTAAGGGGCTCCAGGCATAAGATCCACAATTCGCGGTCGCCTCTCGCAACAATGCGGGAGTTGTCCGTTGCCTCGGAACTTCGTGCAATTCCCTTGCTCAGTCGCTTCGGCGCCCCACATGTTCCATATGACCTCCTCGTCTTTCCACTCCCAACTAACTTTCCAGCCAGGCCTTTCTATATGGCGGTACAATTGGTGGTTCCGAATTGATACTGTTATCTGAGGAATTTAGGTGGAATTTATTTGCACGTAGAAGAAGGAAAAAGGAAAAATCTAATCAAATTGCTCAAGGACAAAGCTTCTTATCCACGGATTATCCATCAGTAGAACTCAATCTTGCACCATAGATCATATTAGAATGTATAAGATAAACGAAACTTGATCAAACTCCGATTCACAAAGGACGTTTTTGGTATCCTATAAGAGAGTTCAGTCTATAATTTTAGTATGAACTTATATTAAAGGATAAAATTTTTACAGAAACTTGTAAAAATTATATATAATAAATATTTATTAGGGGAACCTGAGAGAAATGTTAAGCTTTAGAGGTGAAATTGAAGGGAAAATAATAATAATAATAAAAGTTCACTGATAGTGGAAGCATCCACTCGGTCATGGATGACTCTGGCTCTACACATGTGATAATGCAGTTGTTTAATAGTATAAGATGTTCAATAGAAGTACATGTTCAACTTTTCATGGGAAGATAACATAGGATGAAGATTTTCTTGTGATGAAAATATGCTACTTCCCTCTTTTATCTCTTTTAGAAAGCATCGTCGATTCTCTGGAGAGAACTAAAGAATTCTTATCTCTGGCCCAATAACTGCGCTTCAAGAGTTAAGAGAAACACTCTTTACAGCTAATAGGGTTCATAGTGATTGGGCAATGGACCGACATAAAGTTCACCTTCATGAGCTGTCACATCCCAATCCCATGCACAATCAGACAAGCCCAACAAAAAATGCCTCTTCATAAGCAAAATATAACAAAATCAAATAAATCATATAATAAGTAAAGCAAACGTGACAAACACAAGCTCGGCATTGAAAATTGGAAGGGGGTCTTTGAACGATTTAAAAAATTTTGCAATGTTATTTATCTAAAATGACCCACCACCCCAATTTCACATCCCAACCGCTAAATCGGGATGTTCATTTCATAAATGCTTTTAAGTGATTGACGTTTTGTCTAAGATTTGAATCTACTTCTCATTTCAAATAAAAATTATTCTCCATAAAGATTTTGCAACAACAATGAGAGAGAAATTCGTCATAAATAAAGATGCTGATGTGAAAGAAAATTGAAAGGAGAATAAGGATTTGAAAACACACATCAAAGAGATTGCCATTTTGAAGAATAAAATCCCATGTGATGGTTATGTTGCCATGAGGATCCAAGGGATCATACCCATCTGCATTTCAATAAGATAAAAGAAATTTATGGTAAATAATAGATCCCCAAATCTAACAATTTTAAACAAATTCTAATATAAAAAATTAGAAATTCCTTTACAAAAAAAAAAAAAAAAAAAAAAGACAAAACAAAAGCAGTAGTACTAGTACTTACAAGAAGGTAATGGAAAGGAGATGAAGAAAGAGAAGAGTAACATGAAAATCACCATCTTCATTGGATCTTCTAAGTTCCACTATTTGCTAAACCCTTTTGGAAGAAAAGAAAAATTATTACAAAAAGTTTATGGTAAACAGGAATGTGAGTCTCCCAAATCTCCTCTTTCAATAACAATAGAAATGGAAAATTAAGGTGGTGTTTTGGTATTATTTTTAGTTGCTTTAAAAATAATTTTGTTTTTGATACAAAAATAAAAACGGGAATGAATACTTTAGACATGATATTGGGAATGTTTTTAAAACTATATTTGATTATGTTTTTAGAAAGATTAATTTAAAGATTATAAAATGATATATTGTGTTTGTATATGTGTCTAAAAGCATGAATCAAATTATGTAATCTTAAAAATAAAAACGAAAACGAGAAAATTACCTTTTTTTTTCTTTTTTTTTTTTCACGAAAAACATTCTCATCATTTTTTGTTTTTGTTTTTATTTTCATAACTTTTTTTAATTATATATTTGGAGCCATTCACGTGTTTGGATGTGAGTGTTAGTTTACTAATTCATTTTATTTTATTTTTTGTTTATTTCTTTCCGAGTTTTTGACTAGTGTGTCGTGTAATGATAGTGTAGAACTTAATGCTCAAGATGTTCTATGATCCGTGGCATTTGGCTGTCATTTTGGGTAGTCAGTTTTTTTTTTTTTTTTTTTTTTTGTTAAATAAAAAAGACTTTAATGGTGGTCTCATTATCACTACAATTTCAGCCCCACAAGTAAGATCAACTTCCCTTATGAGCCTCTACCTCTTTTTTTTAGACTAGATTTCTTCTTCATAAATAAATGACTACATATATTTAGTTTACTTGAGGTTATATATCTTGTAATTAAGTTAAATATAAAATTATAGTTAAATTATGCCTACAAAATAAATAAATGGCTATTGAGACAAATGTTGTTGTTGTTGTTGTTTATTTATTTATTCTGAAAAGATAAAGAGGAAATTGCAAAAAGCTTCACTAGAGAAATGATATTTTACTCCATAATCCCAAGGTTCACTTGTATTTGTTCTCTAATGGCAAATTTTGTCACTTGTTGATGTTTCTTTCGTTCTTTCTTTATTTTATTTTCCTTTATCGTTCCGTACCCTTTTTATAAATTCGTCAATTTAATCGAATGTAATTACTATATTTAATCTTTTAATGCAATTACTCATTAATCTTATTTGTCAGTTGTCCGACTTATTTTATAACATGATATAAAAATTAATCTTAATAGGGTAGTTCTAGATTATTAAATCTTCTAGAGCACCTAAAATTATTCCAGATTATTTCTGCTTTCGTTGGACTGAAGCGGTGTGTCTTTTAGTACTCGTGCAGTTTTCAGTTTTCTGGCGTTTGTAAAAAATGCAATCAAGTGGCTTATAAACTGACATGAAGCATAATTGAAGGTAGACGGTATTTGATTTTTGTAGAGCTTTTAGTTAATCGAGACAATGACAGAATTCCTTTTCAGATTTAAGTAGTTTTATAGGACATTGATCAACGATCATATAAGAGTGTGCCCTCCTTTTCCCGCTATCAGATTTTTTCCTGCTGATTTTTTCTAATACATGGTTCTAATAAGGCACAACTTCTTCTAGATCTCTATTGGCCTATTTTGGGACTATCTTTTCTTGTTAATTTAATTTATTGTTATTAAAAATAAAGTGGGTAGCTAGAAAAAAGCCGAGCATACTTCAAACTAATTGAATCGTGCTGGTAAACTATACTTTTTTTTTTTTTTTTTGAAGGCCAACTATTATCAGTGTGTGTGTGAAGGTGACTGCCTCTCTTGGTTTCCATAAGATGATCTTTGAAGGCAACTTTGCTCAAATTGTTGTCCCGTCCCTCATCTCCCTGCTATTTCAGGAAGGATTGCTCTTCTTTACGAGTTTTCTTTGGTTCTCATGGTTGCCGGAATGTAAACTTTCTGGAATGTAAACTTTCTGCCCGAAACCTTGGTAGGCAGGCTTGTCACCACCACACCGGGGATCATGAACGTTTCTCTTGGCCAATTAAAAAAAAAAAAAAAAAAAAAAAAAAAAAAAAAAAAACCAATGACTGATGAGTCCGGTAGATGGCAGTGCTCTCCCACTACTTTGAGCATTCAAAGGTTGAGATTGAACGGTTAAAATATTCAACCAAAAACTTCTACACCTTTTCTTTTGAGTTTTAGGTAGAACCTCTTATTATGCACTATTAATAAGAAACAACTTTCTAACTGTTGAATTAAATTTTTAGCGGTATGATGTATGAATGTTCACAATAATCTTATAGAAAGCAAAAACAGTGAGCAGTTTGGCAGATAAGCATTGGAATTGGACAAACGACATAAACAATGAATTTTGACAAACGTCATGATTATACCTTAGACGGTGGATCAATATCAGCAACAAAATAAGGCTTCCGAAGCTCTTAATATAACTCATGCATGCCTACGTCTTTTCACACTGTCCTCGGTGAATGATTGCCAGTAACCATGATCTAGGGCAGACAAGTCGTCAAGCTCTGCAATGGCAAGTAAATATTCTGTGAGCTTCACGAGCTCCTGATCACTGTCGCGGCTTGAGTGAGCCTTCTTGAATGGCTTGATTGTCAATCCGTTTTGAGGGTTCATCACAAAATTTCTTCTCAGATCATCAAACATGATAGTATTTTTTGAACTGTAAAACTGAAATGAAACAAGAAACAGAATTTGTCAGATATGAGGTACAATGACTGACGGATGAAAATGCAATTGAATCCATAAGGAAAATTGCTAGTTTGGTCCCTAAATTTTTAAGTTTGTGTAAGTTTGATTCTTGTTTTTTTTTTTTTTTTTTTTCCGTAACTAAAGTGATCCTAAAGCAGCTATAGTAGTCTTTTCTATTAATCTTTATGCGGAATATGTTAGCATCATTTTTTGACCAAATTACTTATGACTTCCGTCCAATTAACAGAAATGACTATTGTAGCAACATTTTAATAGTTTAGGGTCATTCAAGCTATGAAAAAAAGCACAGGGACCAAAGTTGCACAAACTTAAAAGTTTAGGGACCAATCTATCATTTTACCCAAATCCATATTATAAAGCAGTTGGAAAAGAAAATAATAATAATAATAATTAAAGCTCTATTCACTTTGTCACTATTTTATCCTTCTAAGATTGAATAATTGTAACTTGGTATGGGGGTAAAAGCTTTATCAGGGTCCAATGAAAATGGATACCATCAGCTTCTCCGCTTTCTGTTTCTTTATCGAAACAACTATATATCTTTTTACTAGCAATGGCATATTTGTATATGATTGTTTGCTGCCTTGAAATCTCAGCAAATGTGAATTATTTCCACATCTGAATAACAAAATTTCGTGAACAGAAAGAGGGGGTGGAGGATGGTGGAGATATACAAGTTCATACCTTCGGAAACTGAGCCCAGATCAGGCCTAGCGGTTTGCAATCAAAGATCCCACGAGTATCTGATTGGACCGTAATCATTGCCATGTGGTCTAGAAGAGCTGTGATTTTGTAGTTAGGATTGTTGAGTACTCCAAGCTGTCCCATTTTCAATTCAACCCACTTCATGCTGCATAGAGAAAAATAGTAGCATTGAGTATCTCATATCCAACTGTTTAAGAAATGACACAGTGATGAGGAGATTGTTTACTTACAAATCAAGTACTTTTGAATTTAAATATTTGTAAGTTCTCAAACGCTTTTGTTAGTTTAATGAGTTTTTAAGTGATCTTGTCGGATTTATAAATAAAAAGAGGATTTAGATGAAAATGTAGAAAAATGGGATTTTTTGGAACTAATTGGAAAGAGCTGTGAGCAAAGAAAGCAAACCAAAGTATGCCGGATCAAGGAAGACCAAAAAAGAGGATTATAAAGGCACCAAAAAGAAGAATTAGATAAGCAAAAAGCGGGCTGCGACGCGCCAAAGAGGCACTGCAACACGTGCCCCTCATTCCAACTAGAAACGGACTAGCTGCAGGCTGCAGCATCCAAACAGGCGCTGCGGCTGCCAGGCCAGAGAGAGCCTGACTGCAGGATGCAGCGGATGAAAGGCCCCCTGCAGCCCGCTCCCAACCAGCATATGCGCGCTGCAGCGGGCCTTTCATCCGCTGCAGCGCGCCTCCTGAGATGCTCCGTCGCCTTATGCGCGCTGCAGTGGGCAAAAAGCCCACTGCAACGCCCCACACACGTGAAAACCTAATTTTGAGGCAAAATGTGATGTTTTGGGGAGAGCTTTTAGAGACCCAAAAATTCGAGGGATTCAAGCCAAAAACCCTCAAGTTTGGGAGGATTTCTTGGAGATTCAATGAAGATTGGAGGCTTGGAGCTTAGTTTCATCAACCAGTTCTTCATTCCATTCTCTCTTCCATTTCTTTGAAATTCTTGAACTTGTATTTTTGTTCTTGAACTTGCGCTAGAATGATAAATTGGAGGTTTGGTTTGTTTATGGATATGGAGTTGGATCTTTTGATGATTATCTAAACTTTTTAAGCTAGGGGGTATGATGTAGCTTGATGATGACTATGTTATGATACTTTGAAGGATTGTTGATTGAATTTCATCTCGAATCATTTGTGTTTCTTTTTGTTTTTTCCTAATTTGATTTTTCATTAAATTAGAGTTATTAGATTTGTAAAATTGGACTTGGGAGAGTTAATTTCATATGTTGAGACTTGGGAAACACAACCCAAAATAATATTAAGTTCGGGAGGCCAATATCAATTGAGTAATCACTAGATTAGGTTTTGCTTAATGAGTGCTTAATTTATAGAGTTAACATGAATATTGATTTGGTTAATTTTGCACATTATTTTACTCGACACTCGGGAGAGGAAGTGAAATTAAAATTGGAACCTAAGATTAATGATTTGGGTGAAATTGATTGACAAGCCTTTCAATTGGAATAACATAATCTAGTTAAGTGAAATCAAAACCCCCTAGTCACACATTAGATTGAATTCCCTTTAATCCATATCTCTAATTGCATTTATTTCACTTGTTTTTAGTTTAATTTAGTTGTTTAGGTTAGTTTATTTTCCATTTTATGTTTGCTTACATAAAGTTGGGTTGCGCTAATCGTGATACTTAGCATTAATCGAATAAATAATCCATGTGGATACGACACTCACTCTCCCTATACTATCAAAAATTGGTGACCTCGTATACTTGCAAGTTATCACACAACACACAGTTTGGTAGATGTTCATGAAAACTTCCCTTTAGCAGGTAACCACCAAAAAGTAGGATATAGCCTGTTTTTTCTCATACATTATATTGTTCCAAATAAAGTCAATAGAGCACGTACGCTGCGCTGATTCTACCACATTGACTTTACCACTTTCATAGAAACATCTTTACTTGGAAAAATCAGATACCACTTGGCCAATAAAAAGCAACATAAGTGATGCACTAAGATTCTCTCTTTTTCTCCCTCTATTATGATTATTTCAAAACAAATTTGGGTGCATAGTTATATCAAAAGACGATAAGGAATCCTACCACACAATACTTTTGCAGCAACAATGCTACTTTCAATAGAATTAAGCAACACATGTTTGATTTTCCTTGGAGTTTTAAAATATCTCATATTAATTCGCTCTTTTACATAAAATATTAAAAGTTCTTCTTTGGGAGCATCGTTGTGGACCTTGTATTTTTCAGAACAACTACAAGAAAGATTTATTTAACATTCTTCTACATTGTCTTCTGGTTCTAAAGCTGGTGCATCTTTAACATTCAGAATAAGACATTCTTTCTTCTAACCGTAAAAGGAGATTCTTGCTATCATTTGCTCATTCTAATCACAGTATTCCAATGTTATTATTAATTTCTTATTTGTATATGTCATCCATAGTTCATTGAAGCCTTGAGTGTGTTTAATTAGGTTTGCGCAGTATTTTCTGGATTCTCTCTCTTAAAGGAAAGGTAATATGACCACTGTATTGAGAATTATGCCCTATCATCCTGAATGCCATCGCTTGCTTTCATGTACATTCGAAGAAATAGTGTTGCACAGTTTCATATCAAATAATAGCTAGCTATTAGAATGTCAAGCTAAGCTATTCATATAAATTAACATTTTTAGCCATAAAGAAGTAGAAAGCTCTTATGAGCATAAAAAATCATTGGGAAAAGATGTACTAGAGGAGAAATAGGATGGATGAGCATCTGACCTGGTTGCGGACCATATCATGATATCATACTCTGCATAAGCAGCTGTAAGAAATTCGTGAAGATCTGACAAAACAATTACAGAGTTTAATTAGAAAAACAAATAACAAAACAGTATTGGTTCCTACAAAAAGATTGCTTACAAGGCCGCATAAGTTGAAGAGGATTTTCTGCTGTAGACCGGTGATCAAAAAGAGTATAATCAATATCCAGAACAAGCAGTTTCTTCCCCTCACGGCATGGATTCCGAAGCTCAATCTACACAATCCATTACATAGAAAAATCAAGACCATCGACAGGTCATGCTAAAAATGCATCAAACAGGGCGTTCTGTTCTGTAAGTCCTGAAATATGAGTATCACCAACACTCAGAGAACAAAAATGTCATGTCCATTTAGGATCATAACATGCTACAAATGCTGTGACACAAACAACTACATGTTAAAACTACGTCCTTTGATAATTTTAGAAAATATACACAAGTATTCGTGACTATGCCCTTGGTCAATAAAGATGCTTATAGTCATTACTCGTTTAGTAAAGTCACAAAGCTTCATTCATCAACAAGCGATGTTCTTTAAGGCAATACAGTCGTTGTAAAGGAAATAAAAACATGCACATTAAAAATAACATGAATAGTGCAAGGGATCTCAACTTTTATACCAACATTTTGATACCAACTCACATGGCTGTAAATTGTCATCGTTTAACTGGTAGATGCAACTTATGTTGATTAACGTGATAACTTTAAATATCCCCCAATAAAAGCATAACGACTTATACGTCACGTTAGTTTGTATGAAATTTTTTTTAGTAAAAGTTGGGATCCTAAAATTATTCATACTGACGTAAACTGCTTTCTATTTCTGCTTTTGGGTAATAACCACCTTGTACTGATATATGCGCCTCCTCAACTTCTGCTTATTTGCTTCTTTATCTTTGATATCCACAGCTTCATCTTGCCCGAGCTCAAAATCATCGACAATTTCCGGATCCTCCACTTGGTCCACTATTATCTCATCTTCCACAGTTCTGTCAAAATTCAGGTCAAGCTCAACACAAAACAATAAATCCAAAAAAAAAAAAAGCAAAAAAAAAAAAAAAAAAAAAAAAAAGAGAGAAGGATTTCATTTCTTTCAAGCATATTATCAAATAGTTGGCATGCAAAAACGACAGACAACAAATCAAAATCTAAGTATCACACATTTTGACGCTCATAATAAGCAAAAAATGAGAACAACAACAAACGATACACAATGTAAGCAAAAAGAAAAACGGAAAACTGGTTCAAGCAAATGATCGAACAGTTGGTGGGCATAATTGGGTAAAAAAAAAAAAAGAATGAGAAAAATTAGAATATTAAAGAAGGAGAAACCCGATCATGGTCATCTTGAGCGAGGACTTCAGAGGGAGATGAGAGAGCAAGACGGAGTCGTCGGCGAGCTTGGAAGCGAGGAGTTTGGGGTAGAGAAGCTTCTGGCGTTTGGGCAAGACGTTAGTGAGTTGGCAGATTCGCCGCTTCAACTCGCCAACCGAGTCGTCGCCACAAACTCGGACAGTGTACTCTTTGCCGCTCCATTTCACCGTCAGCGTCAGCTCCTCCTCCGACAACGACGACGTCGTAGCTGATCCTTCTCCGGCCATCCCTCTCTCTCTCTCTCTCGACAGCAAAACAAAATATTTTTTTTGTTTTTTTTGTTTTTTTGTTTTTTGTTTTTGTTTTTTTTTTTGAGAATAACTAGCACGGAGGGAGCTTGTTTATTATTATTATTACTTTTTTAATTTTAAGGCAAACTATGCCGTAGGACTTGTACTTTTTCTCTTTTAGCTTGCGTTTACAAAACTAGTTTATAATATAATTTTTAGGTTGAAATTTAATTATTTTTTAAAAAATTAATTATAATTTAATTTATATTGTTATTTTAATTATTGGATTAAAATTTTAAGACTTTGATCCATTATGTGATTTACGTTATGAATTTTTAACGTATTGATTTGCTTATTAGATTGTTAAAAAGTTAATGTTATAATTGGTATGGTAGAAAAGATGAGGATTTTTAACGTATTGATTTGCTTATTAGATTGTTAAAAAGTTAATATTATAATTGGTATGGTAGAAAAGATGAGGAGAGGAAGGGATTATTGAGTGGAAAATATTAGACTATATATTTGTTTGGTAGGATGAAAGAGAAAAAAAGAAAGAAAATTAAGTGGATAAAAATAGTGGGACTCACTAGTTTTGATCTCTCCAAAAATGAAACGAAAACTAAAATCGATCATATAATTACTAAAATTACCTTTTGTTTACTAAAAAAAATTACTTTTTTGTTTTTATTTTTAAAATAAAATAATATATATAAATAAATGAAATAATAATTATATAACTTTATTCTTTATTCTTTTTCTATTTTTAAGAACTTCTTTCCCAACTTATGGTGCCTTTGGTATGCAGGCAATCCTTTTCTATATATATATATAAGAGGTCCATCTGAATTCACTTTAAATGACACATTTTGAAACCTTCTTTTTCAATTTGACACTATTTGGACACTTTAACTTTTTTGTTACTTAAGAGTATTGGTTGAAAGTCAATCTAAGAAGTTAATTTCCATTACTTATAATAAAATCTACTAAGGCACCACATACATTCTACTAGATATCATAACAAACAGTAACCACCAATAATGTTGGTCGTTGGTCATCGTCGTTGATCACTAGAAATTTTAATAGGAGATTTTTGATAATCTATCGGAATATTTATTATTTTCAACCTATATCGCAAAATATCTTTGACTTCAATCACCATAATATTTTAACATAATATTTTTTATAATTTATCAAAATATTTATTGTTTTCAACCTAGATTGCGACACGTCTTTGACTTCGGTCACTGATGTTAGTTATCAGAGAATTTTGATATAATATTTTAGGTTTGCTAGAATATTCTTTATTTATGGTTGGGCATTTTGATTGCAATTACTGGCGTCAATCACCAGAGTATTCAAGAATAATAATTTTGATAATCTACTTGAATATTTTTTCTTGCCCATATAAATGGTCGAATGAAGCAAGTTATCGAAGTATGTTGGTCGATTTTTTTTTTTTAACTAATCAAAATATATTGTTTTCAACATAGATGGTCGAAAAACAACTTCGGCTCTAGTCACCGAAGTTTCTCATAGAATCTTTTTGATAACCTATCAGAATAATTTTCACAAAAAATATTCTACAAGAATACAATGGTGGTAAGTGACGCCAAAAACATTCAACTGTCTATGCTAAACAAAATATTCTGATAGACTATAAAGAATATTTTACCAAAATACTATGATGATTGACACCCACGACTAAATTCAGACACATTTAGTCATCTATGTTAAAATGAATATATGTTTGATCGGATTTACTTTTTATCTTCCAAACACCAAATCCACACCAATCTAATATTGAGATATATTTTATGAGTTTTATAATTGATCCAAATTTTAGTAATTTTCATATGTCTTCACAATGAAAACTTCAAAGGTACATATCATGAAAAACTATTCCCTTATTTTCTAATTTCTTAACATGTTATGTTATACCTTCAAATGTCCCATAATTATTACTTGTTTTATTTAAAATTAGTACTTAACTAGTATGTAATATATGTCAAAAACACTTAATAGATTATATATTTTAGATAGATTAAACAAGAAAATGGGAAAAGAAGAAGAAAAAAATATAAAGTGCAATGGAAAAAGGTCCAAACGCCACCAATCAATTCAATCAAATCTAAACCGACTTTAAATGGATTAGATTGGATTATATGTTACACAATTAACGGATTGGATTGGATGACATTTTCAAGAACCGATCTTTGATTAGATTGGATGTTGTATGATTAAAAATATGATAGATTCTATCCAATAAACACCCCTAATCATGCCATGGATTAATTTTTGCCACCCAATAAAAAACTCTTGCAAGAAAATATTATAGATGACATTATAAATATTTATTTATCTATTTATTTTAAAATACAAATTATAATACTAATTGGTATATATGATATAATCACCTAAGTTATCAAATCGTAACTATTTGGTTGTCGTTTACCGGTGGATTTTCGATTTGTACCATCATCACCGTAGGTTATCAGTTGGTTACGGAAAGATAATCGTCACCACTGATAGATAACCAATTAGTTACCAACCGTTGATAAATAACCATATAGTTAACGATCGATAACCACCACTGTCAGTAGATAATAAGTTGGTTATGATCCAAAAACTTTCGATTTCCTCAAAATTTCCTGACATCATCACCAAAATATTTATAAAAAAAACCAAATTTATCACTAAAAACTATAAAAATTTAACAAAATATATAAAATTTCCACGAAAATCATAAAAACCAAAAATTCACAACCCACCAAAAAAAATAAAAAAAATCCACAATCGCCGATCCAAAATCCAAACACAAAAGAAACAAAGTTCAAAATGCGCCAAAATTTTTCCAAACAAAAAACAAAAACAAAAACAAAAACAAATTCGGCCAAACAACAGTCTAATGGCTGCGAGAAACGCGCAGATGACGGCGAATTCGATCGCCTCCTCGTCGAGCCGTCATCACCTATATCATTACAGCAACCGAGAGCAGCTCGCCCTCGCAAGGAGCTCCGATCGCGCCCTGTGCTACAGCTCCAATCGTGGCTGAGGGACTGGAGACAGCGACAGCGACATCTTCTTCCCGGTCAGAACGATAAAAAGGGCGGAGAGAGAAGCCTTGCGGAGAGCAGATTTGGCGGCGATCTGGCAGCAGGAATCGTGAAGAACCGGAGATGCCACCTTCCGAGCCTCGCCTCGGAGCAGCTCGCCCTCTCGAGGAGACCCGATCCCGGCGTGTGTGCAGCTTCGACAAGTCGGAACCGTCGTCGCGTGGCGGAAGTCTGGGAATGAAGACAGCGACGGCGGGGGCGTCGTCTTCCCGGCGAGATGGAGTTCCTGTGTAGAGAAAGAGAGAAGATAGAGATAGAGAAAGGGAGGTTGGTGAGAAGATAGAGAAAGAAGAGGGAGGGGGGGTTGCAAGTGGAGGAGAGGGGGGAGAAGAGAGAGAAAATAGTAAGGTAATTTTTTATTCAAATTATGACATTATTTTTACAAAACTTTTTTCCTGTAACAAAATCCACTCCTAATTTTTGTTGCATAACCCCAGGACTTGCTCACTTTAAAATGACAAAACCTTAGCCCACCATCCCCAGCCTTGTTACTCTTTTTGTTTAGAGGAAACTATGAATGGCACTTTTAATTTAGATGTTTAGAATTTTTGTCTAATGGGCTAGATTTTTGTCCTAAAATTGCTTTTAATTTGACATTATAAGTAGGAAAAAATTAGAGCAATGAGATAATATTATATAGATGTACTCTTTTTTGGACATGTCTAAAAAATCTCTTCTATTTGATCGGAAAAAAAAGTAAAAATGAATTTTTAATAAATAATTGAAGTAAATAACAATTTTTTAAAATATCTAATACAAATAACAGTAAACAATTACATAGTTAAAAAGTAAATTTTCTACTTACCTAACAAATTTGTTATTTATTTCAAATATTTAAAAATCTAACTTTTTACTTTAATTATTTTCAAAAAATAAACTATTACAATAACGTGAAATTTTACTATTTATAAGATATTAAAATAATTTTTTTTCCTATGTTTCAACATCTCTATGAAAGATTTTGCTGTACATCTAAGGGCTCATTTGTGAGGATTTTTAGTGACGGAGTTTTAGAGGTTGTGTTGGAAATATGTGATTGAGGGGATGACTTTTGTAAATGAATAGTGATATAGAAGATAAAGTAAAAATTTGTAACGTGTTCAGGAAAAAAAATACAAAATGGATATTATGTTATTTCTTTCGTTGTTGTAAGTATTTTGACATAAGAATAATCTTATTTCGATTTGAAATGACAAAATTATGACTTTTAAAATTTGAGTTTTTTGAAAAAAAAAAAAAAAAAAAGAAAGTGAGATTTACAATTAAGAGTTTTAGATCAGACGGTAAAACTCCGTCCAAAAAAATTCTCACAAGCAGGGCCTAACTGACCCACTATCTCTCCTTATCCTCTATATTCTTCTTCTTTGTTCTTTCGTTTAGCTGCCGTAGCGGTTTCAACTTTCAACCCTCTAGAAGTAAAATCGTCTGCTGTTGTTGTCATTCTTCTTGCTTGGAACCAAGTGGCTCCAATTGATGAAAGCTGATTATTCTTGGTCCGTCTTCACTCTATCGTCAGTCAGTGGTGGTTTCATGGCTATGCAAAAACGATGATGTCGGTCAATCAATGAATCAACCCATTTGGCTAGCAATCTGTCAACGGTCAGCCCTATTTCGAACTAGAGTTAATTATATCAATGAGAATTAATTAATTCACATATACTTGCCCAATATGAATACATTTATTTTTGCACCTAGAATAAAAATTTAATGATGTGTCTGAAATATTAGTCCAAACTAAGGTTTTTTATTGGATTTTTATCTGTTTCTAAAAAATTGATAAAGTTTATCATCAGTTTTTAAAAAATTAACAAACTTCAATTTTAAAATTCTATTTCAAACATTTGTTCTCAATGCAAATTAAATCTTCGTGAGAAATACATGTAGTTTGAGCATAAAATCTTGGGAAGGGCCCCATATGCGGAGCATAAAAAATTAAGAATTAAAGGAATTCTATGAAAAAATTTGAAAAATGAAAACGAGTTCCATGAGCCCAAAACGTGGGCTAGCCGCCTATAACTAAAGCCCAAATGAGCTCTTGCACAACTGATAAACTTTTGAATAGACGGCATATTTCGGCAGCAAAAAGAGGGGAAAATTGCCGAAATGACGGCCTCAAAAATTAGAATTAACAAAATAATCTTCTTTTACTTGAACATAAGAATAACCACGATCATTCTTAGAGGGAGTTTGACAACACAACTTAAACTCATATTTTTCATCTTAGTTTTTATCTTTTTTTTTTTGAAAAGTCAATAAAAATTATAACTAGTTTTTTATAAAGTCAATCAACTTAAATTTAAAAATCTTAACTCAAACTCATTCACCAAACACCCTTTTAGTCCTTTTGCTAACAAAAATTTTTGAAAATTCATTTTACAAATAAAATAAAGTTAATAAATTATTTTATCAATTTACTTATAAAAAGCGTGAACCTCAAATATATTTTTGTTTTTGAAGTAGGGACACGAGCCCCCACTTCTCAACAGGGATCCATCATTGCATGTAGGTCCCTTTCTCTGAAGATTAAGAAAGAATCACTAAAACTAAAGGTTAATTAAAAGGTTATTTTTTTGCAATTTTTTTGTGTGCTATCATCAACATTGAAGCATAGAAGAGAAGGAATTTATATTTTGTACACAGTTAAGATTGGACTAGAGATAAGAGTTAGATTTGTTAGGAAAAAAAAAATCTATAGCTTATCAATTACAGTTGTCGAGATAATTGTAATTTTAATGATTAAATATTTGTTATAATTAGCCCTCATTCAAAAAAATTTCTGGTTTCGTCAGTTGGGGTGACTATGGATCTCAGTGATCAAGGACTGTTCTTATGTCCTTCATAAATTACAAAATAACTTTGACCAATTCAAAAGAATATGAACCAAGTTTTCAGTGTGTTCATTTTCATATCCAAATGAAGAGAAATACTCATCTACATGCGGAAGTATATATATTTACCGGTTCTAAATCGGATACATTATTATTACCGGTTCTAAAATCGGTGAGGGAAGTAACATGCCAGGCACATGCGATTATGCTTCGAATTGTCCAATAGGCAGCTGCAGGTATATGAGCCTTTGCAACTGATACTTGTGCCGAGTCCTCTGAAAGGTAGTCTGTCGGTAGCTCATTGAACTCGACCATTCGTTTTGTCACGATCACAACGGCTTTCAGGAGCTTCTCGATTGCTTCAAGTTGAGGCTTCAGTGCTTGGGAATGCTCTATGATGTCCAAGAGTTGCTTCAGGTGGGCCACGGCCTTGGCCAGTGGCGTTGTGGTGCAGAGCTGAGCAACAAGCCAGAACTCTCCGTAAGTGGCGCAGAAACCAGCCAAGGTTAGGACCACTTTCGCCTCCCACGGATAGTATGCAAGCATCTTGAGCAAAGTCAGAGTTGATCCATGCAGATCGCCTCCCGAGCACTTGCAAAAAATCTGCCAAAACCATAGTATTTACCAATCATTATGTGAAGAAAATTACAAGTAGCTCAGAATATTTGCCTTGGCCAAAACATATTCGTTTATTTTGATGTGGAAAGACAAGGATCCCCTGCTGTCTGTTAAAAAGATGTACGCTTTTGCTGTAAAGAATAATGCTTTTACCTGGAAAATGAATATAAACAAACAGATTTCGTTTAAAAAACACGTGTGTAAATATATATATATATATATATATATATCTGCATTGTTAAATTACGGAATTAAACCGACCTCGCAGGAAATCTTGTGTATGATTTGACACAGTCCCTCCAACATGTCATCAAAGCTAGCCGCACTGGCCTTCTCATCCAACAGATCATGCGAGCCCTGCATCAAGACGAAACCAAGTCAACCACCAAATACAAAAAAACCGAAATCACTCAGATGAGAGAAAAGAGAAAACATACATTTATGACGCCATCAATGCCAGGAGCAACGCTGCGCAGAATGTTCTCGATGACGAAGAGACCCGGTTTGACATCGATGAGGTAGCTAGTCTCCGAATTATGAGTTTCGCGAACCTGCTTCACCAACAATGCTGTCGTCGGACTGGCTGAACTTCCTTTGCAGTGGGTCTCTCTTTCCAGGCATCAACTTAGGAACCAATGCCTGAGTATGAAATTGTTGGCCATGATGATCTTCTCGGGGAAAAAAAAAAAAATCAGACCCAATTTACCTTATATATCTAGATATATATCTATTTCTATAAATAGCTTTTCGGTGATTTCACTTTATATGAAAATCTGACCCAATTTACCTTACATATCTAGATATATATTTATTTCTATAAAGAAGGAAGAACATATTTAAACAATGCAATATATAAAAAGTATCACCCTCATTAATTGATAAGAGAGTATTCAATCAGCCATGATATTCAAATTGATATTTTTCATATTTGATTTTATTCCAAATAAAATTTAGAGCTGGCAAATCGTGTTCGCGGGCCGTGTTCGGGCCAGTCCGTTTCCGGCTCATTTATTTTCGTGTTAAACGTGTCGACCCAATTTCGACCCAATTATTAAACGTGCGGTCCAAACCCATTTATTACGTGTCGTTCTCGTGTCGTGTCACCTTGTCGTGTCCGGAATTGCCAGCCCTAGTTTTGGAGTTAAACATATTTTATAGTATTGTCAAATACTTAGTTGCTTTAAACAACAAGCAAAAGAATAAACTACAATAGCAATTCGAAGACAACAAGTAAAAAATACAGAAATGATGACAAGAATATTTAAATATTATTTCTGAATTTTTTTTTTCATGGTCAATAAGAATTTGGAAAGTTGAAGTTCAAATTTGAAAAATATAGTTTCAAAATGATGAGTAAGTTTTACTGTTTTACATCCTAATATATTTATGTCTTTGTTAACTATAAGATTACCCTAATATCCTAATCCAAATATATACACATAATTAGGTTTACTATTTTATATTATTAACTAGTTAACTCTAACTATAATTTGTTTACAATTTTATATTATTAACTAGTTAATTATAAGATTATTATTTTATATCAGAAGCAACATCTCCATAACTTCTGATTTATATTGTCTCAATAGTGAAAATTCTTCAATAGTTATTTTCTGGTCTTGTATCAAACACACAAATGGGCCTATACTTGTTATAAAAAGAGCTTTAGAATAGTTTGAAAATTCTAACATAAACGTGTTAAACGTGTTAATCGTGTTAGCCCGTTTCCGGCCCATTTATTTTCGTGTTAAACGTGTCGACCCAATTTCGACCCAATTATTAAACGTGCGGTCCAAACCCATTTATTACGTGTCGTTCTCGTGTCGTGTCAGGAATTGCCGGCCCTAATAAAATTCATACGTTAACTATAATAGGTCATACATCATTAGGTTCGACCAAAAAGTCCAACATCAAAGACAGACAACCATAAAATTGAGGTAATCTTGCAAACAATAAAAAACAAGACAGTAACCACACGAGACCATACGATTTAAAAAAAAAAAAAAAAAAAAAAAAAAAAAAAAAGACAATGGTCAAACCACACACACTCCTTTTCTTTTATTCGATATCAATCAAATCATGTAATTATCTAGTAAGGAACATCAATAAACTCCGGAAGCTAGTAGTTTGCTAAGAAATATTAATCCAGTGACCATCACAATTCAACCTCTGAGCTATGATTCTGTACTTTGTTTCTCTGAATTTGTTCTCCTCTTCATATATGGTGATTTTGTCCCCAACTTTGAGCCCTGTATAATTGACAAATTGGAGCCAACCATCCGGCTTAAGAACTGGTGACCAATGCGGCGCTTTGATTTGAATGACGCAGAAAAATTCCCAAAACATCCCGACTCTGTCGACAACTTGGAGCTGTATCTCTTGATCTTCTCCGAAAGACGGAAATATAGTCAGCCACTCGACGGGAACCGACAATCTCTTCTCTACGTCCTCTTGAGTGAGCTGCTTTGCGAAGGCTACCATATTTGATATTTTTATCTTCTTTAATTTGGTATCTCAATGGGGTTTGTGAAGTGATTGAATGGTCTAAAATGCAGCGTTTATTTATAGATAAATGTATAAGCTGGTCGTATTTTTCTGTGTTATTTCTCAAATTCATCAATAATTACGAACGTTATTTTTACTTCATTCTCAGGAAAACAAAGCAAAACTTCCATGAGACTGAAGACGAAATTCATTTGCAACAGCTCTGAAACAACTTTTTTGGATAGAGATATCAAACCTTTAGACAATTTTTCATGCACATCGAAAAGTCCAAAATCCAAGTTTGAAACTTTGTTTAGAATATAATAATTAAAAACGACCCCTTTCTATAGGTCAAAAGTACCTTTTTCGTCAACCCTTCAAACGGATCAAGTTGACTTATAAATATAAATAATGACTTTTTTCAAGCTCTAAATGGTCTTATTATTTCCTTTTAAATAGATATTTACTCGTATGTTTCTTATTTCTTTTTTTAAGACTTGTATCTATTTCATACATTGCATAAAATAATAATAATAATAATAATAATAATAATAAATAAATAACGAAAAAAAAAAACTCAAAGTTTCTTGTCAATTTATTGATTATCATTGTCTAAATTTGAGGAAAAAGATCGTTTTCTTTTCTCTTTTTTTTTTTAAATGGAATTTTTTTAAATGAAATATAATACAAAAAGAACTTATGCTAAATTTGTTTCAAAACAAGTGTGAAAATATGCTTTGGAGGATAATATAAGAACTTTGGGTAATGAAAGATCTAATTAGATCTAAGACCATCAATATTGTGTTTGTATTTATTAATACTATATTTGTTATAAAAAAATGTAAAAATAGCAATCTCTTATTTTATGCTCCAAAGTATAATGCTATTAATTCTAATGCTAATTTTACTTTTGTTATCATAATTATGCTTTGAAACTTGTAAAAGTGAATAAATTAAAAACAAAAATATTATACTAAATACATAAAAATGTCAATACAACAACCAAAATAAAATGATAAAATCAGGTGGAAAGCCATGTTTTGAGTAAATCTTATAATTTTACCCACTTTAATATTAAAGTTGATAATTTTAATGTTATGAAATGACAAAATTGTCAGTTTTAACGTTATGGTGAACATAAATATAAGGAGATGTCAAATTTGATTTCTTGGATATAACCCAAATAAAATCAAATGTTAAATTTGATATTGATTATACTTTATAGTAAATTTACCATAAAATTTAAAATATAGTAAATTTGGTATTAAAGATAACCAAAATTTTATTATCGACACAATAATCTAATATTGCATTGAAAATACTCTAACATACTACTTTAATAGCACCGTCGTTGTCAAGTATAAAAGACCTACGTACCTACACAATATGTGAGGCTGAAATTACAATATAGATCGACCAAATAAATTGCATTTACCCAAGTTTTATTACAACTTAAATGAGTTTAAAGTTAAACCAATGTTTATTGGGGAATCTGTTTTTGGCATTGTTTAGTACAGTTCTTATTTTTATAATAGAAGAAAAAAGTAAAAATTATGATTTTTTTAGTAAATACTAGTTTAATGTCTGTGTGTTACACAATAGAAGAAAAAAAAACTAAAAATGGTAAAGACAAATAATAAAGATAAATAAAAAAAACTACTAAAATAAATATAACAACACCAAGACCTCATTCCATTTTTTCTTTAATTTTTTACTCTTCATTTCTTTCCATGATTTTCTCCGATCATGTAAATGTAGGGGGGGGGGGGGGGGGGGGGGGGGGGAATTAATAATAAAAGGGAAAAGCAAAAAGTAAAAATAAAATGAAAAATACTTTTCTCTGATTATGTACATGTGGAGGAAAAAAATGATAATAAATAAAAAACAGAAAGAAAAAATCGCCCAAGAACTCAAAAAAGAGAAAGAAAAAAAAGGAAAAAAAACATTCAAAAACAAAAAATTCTATCAAGAAAAACATACAGGAAAAAAACAAAAAAAAAAAAATTTAGTTCACTGATATATATGGGGGAAAAAAAAACATGATAATAATAATAAGAAAAAGGAAATGGAAAAAAAGAAAAGCTAACCAAAACCCAAAAAAGAAAGGAAACAACAATAAAGAAAACTAAAGAGGAAAATAAGATAAATATAAACATCAGAGTTTAGGGTTTGGAAAGAACGAAAAAACCGAGAGAAAAACCAAACAGTTGAGAGAGAAAATGAAAAGAGGAAATGAGCAGCGAACAGAGAGGTGTATGTGATATGCTAGGGTTACAAGGGTATAAAAGTCTATCCACTATGCAGCAAACCAATCTTAGAGTATCTGATAATGACAAAATCATCCAAACATATAAAAGAGGGATAAAACCATCCATTCACTATAGATTAAAAAAAAACTCTGATTGAGGGACAAATTCATCTGTGCACTGTAGAAGGAACAGTAAATTCCTCCTCCCTTTCAGTGTATAGTAATAATTTGAAAGCCAAGTTTTTAAAAGAATTTATGAAGTCAAAATAATTTTAAAGTTTTCTAATAAAAAAATAAAAAAAGTAAAATAAAAATTATAATGTTCAACTTAAATACAAATTTGAAAGCCTATTAACAAGACTCGTTTTACGAAAGTCATATATATATTTTTAACTGTCACATAAATCTCTTATGAAAATTGAAAGTTATTTTAACAAAATATTTTCAAATATTTAAAAAAATAGTTTTCAGACTCAATAAGTCAAAAACAACTTTTAAGAAACTTTACCAAAACATGCCCTTTAAGATAATTGGACTGTTGTTATATGATTATGTCTCTATTCCAATTTTTTGTAGTATATTAATTATTATCTGTACTGATTAGGGCTGCTTGACAAACATACCAATAATAATGAAAATGAAATCAGGTTTAATTAGCATAAGCTTTTTTTTTTTTTTTTTTTTTTGAGAGTGGAATGAGTGCATTCTATTTAATCAGAAAAAGACACATTGACACTTACAGTACACTACATAACTTTAAAATTATAGCATAATCTAAAATATTAGTACTAAATAACATAATTAAAATAAATAGTAATGTAAAAACCAAAAAATATCCCCTGAGAATCTCTCACCTCTTTCCTCTCTCTTCCCTATTCGTCTATCTTAGTCACTCCCCGTCGACCACTATTGTCAATGATGATGGCGACAGCATCGGGATCCGAATAGTGACATGAATTGGGATCATGTCGTCATCGTGATTTTCAGCATCGGCTGGTCGTTGTAACTCAGGAGGAATGCCGTCGTGATTCTATGATACCGAGAACTTGAGAAATCCCTAACTGGCTCTCGCAACCTCTATCAGAAAGATAGCAGATTCAGCCGCGCGATCTTTGGTAGATTAGGCTACGATCAGAAAATCGCAAAGCCGGTGACGGTTTGGATTGGTTATTGTTCTTTTTTTGTTTTGTTTTGTTTTCTTTTTTTTTTTTTTATAGGTTTCGCTATCGTGAGCATGAAGTTTTTGGATCTCATCACTCTTCTCCCGTCCGTCCTCCACGTTGCAACGGAGGTCAATATCAAACTGAGATCGCGCCGATGGTCGTAACTTCTCCGACTGACGGTGCCGGTAGCAACTCCTGGATCTAGGGTTTTAAATTTGGGGGTAGTGTGATTTTGGGATTTGAGGTTTTTTTTTGTTTTTTTGGAGTAAATACTAATATTTACATGTAAATACTATTTACATGTAGATATTGACATGCAAATCAAATATTAATTAGTAAATACTAATATTTACATGTACATACCAAGATTTACTAATATTTTTCTTTTTTTTTTTTCCTAATATATTTCAACAATCGCTATAAAACTGAAAAACTCAAACAAAAATTAACAAGTCTTACATGTAAATACAGATATTTACATGTAAATACTAGTATTTATTGTAAAATCCGATATTTATCAATTTTATTAAGTAAATCAATGTGCTATTTAAAAATTAATTTATTAAGTAAACCAAAATATTTACTAGCAAATCTTAGTATTTGTTAGTAAATTTAGAATTCATGTTGCTTTAAAAATTATCAATTTATCAAGTAAGTGAAAATATTTACTAATAAATCTTAGTATTTACTAGTAAATCTAGTATTTACCGGTATTTATATTTTCTAAAAATTAATAATTATAAAGTAAATCAAATATATACTAGTAAATCTTAGTATTGACTACGTTGTTTTAAAAATTATCAATTTATAAAAGTATTACATTATTATATTAATATGTATTTACAAGTAAATAAAATTATTTACGGGGATTTATGGTTATTTACTTTATATAAATACATTGCATTTTTTTCTTCTAAATTGTCTATTTTAAGTTAATTAATAATAACTTATATGAATTTATAGAAAAACCCTTAAACTTTTAAAATTTTCAAAATGTGCCCTAAATCTAGATCCAGATCTGCGACGACGTTGCCAGAGATATTGACAGAGCTTGGAGAAGGAGGTCACGTACTGTCAGAGACATCGCCAAATCTAGTCAAAGATGGAGATCGTGACGGAGTTAGAGATCGCGTGTCGCCGGAGTCCCTGCCAGATCTCGCCGAGGATGGAGATCAGGATCTCCAAAGCTTCATGAATGCCATCACCCGAACTCGCTGATGGAGCCCCCACCCCAAGCTCAGCGCTGTCATCATCACCTGTTGAAGATCCAGGTTCGTCGTCGCGCCGCCACTGCAAAATCTCAAGTGTCACCGTCTTCGCTGCAACTCACGAGTTCGCCAGATCTCAGAAGCTAATAACAACCTATCCATAGACGTTGCGTTGCTGAGATTCTTCGCCACAATCACAAAAACCACCGGCACAGCAGTCATTACCATCGCCGTCGTCGAGATCTTCTGCCGCCGTTGCAAAACCACCGACAAAGAAGAGAAAGAGAGAGAGACGGAGAGAATGGGAGAGAGACAAGATTAGAGGGAGGGGTAAAATTGGAGGCACATAATTAATTTTAAAAAAAGAAATAAAAATATGTTATAATTTATTATCTTTTGAAAGCCTGTTATGATTTTCAATAGTTGTTATAAGATATATTATATCAGACAATTTCCCTAATTAATAATTTGAATTGAGCTTTATTTGCAAATAATAATAATAATAACAATAATAATTATAATAAAATTATTTAGCTTTATCTTATTTCTATATACTACGTACGGGGCGTAACATTTAAGGCTTTATTTTATTTTATTTTATATATTTTACTTTATTTAAAAAAGAAGTGCAATTTTTATGAAGTTTACAATGAAATATTGTGATTTTGAATTGTGAAACGGAAAACAGCGGACACATTTTATTAATGGACCCATTGTTGTTTCTACTAACAAGATGACAACTAATCCTAACCACCTACGTTTACTTTGACTTCAACGCGGACATGATAACTTTTTTAAATATTTCCTAATCCTAAACCTAATCCTAAATTTAAATAGAAGCACACACACTAAGATACCAGCAACAAAATAGAAAAATAAACTCAAAAAAAAAAAACAAAAAAGAAAAAGAGTAACGTAATTCGACAAAAATGTCTAAATTCCCGTTTACACGAGCATGGCACACTAAAAAAATGAGCACAATATGAAATGTTTATTATATGGATCAAGTCCGACATGTTTAAATAAATGAGATGTGCTTAATGCGATTTTTGGACACGAAACACGCTAAGAGTACGGGCATGGGTACAAGCAAGGGTACGGGCACATGCACGATCACAAACATGAGCACGACACAATAGGGGTACAAAAATGGCACAACCTCTATTTTTGTGATACTTTTAATAACACCATATACGAATTATGGTGTTTTTTTTTTTTATATGGTCTCATGAATACTTCATGTAGTTTGAGTTTTTATATGATAACGTTTTCGACTTTTCAATGTTGTAGTTTCTTTTTCATAATATATTTTGTTTTTGTTAAAAATCAATGTTTCTTTTAATTGTATTCAACCCTATTTTTCTTATTATTTAAAATTTTTGTTGTTGAGTGCGATTAACTCACGGACACATAAAGAACGCAATATGTTTATAATTGGGTCATCGGTTAGGCTTGATGTTATAAATAAAAAATGAGCATGATATGTTTATTAAATGGGTCGACATGAGTATGACATGATATAATAATTAATTCAAAATAAATAGGCCGGTCCAACTAGTTTGGCATCTCTGGTGATAGAAATAACGACTTATGTGGTTGCAAAGCTCAAGTATTAATCAAATGGGAATTAGAATAATTTATATTATTATTATTATTATTATTATTATTATTATTATTTTCGAATAATCTGTATGTCTTTAAACTCTATAACGAAATGAAACACACATCTTTATACAATAAGAGAGAGAGACACCCCAATACTTAATTTTATTCAATAGAGGATAGAACATAGATGACAAGTACAATCAAAAAAGAAAAACCACAATCTGTAATTGCAACAATGATAACCAGTAGCGATTTCTAGCGGTGGCCATCTCGATGGATATTTGGCTAGTGACGGCAGCATTTCTCTCTCTCTCTCTCTCTCTCTCTCTCTGTGACCAAGTGCGACAGACATCGTTGATTCGACGTTTGACTTCTCTGTGGTCTCTCGGATGTGAAGCCTATGGCAACGTTGGCATTCAACAGAGTAGATTTTTATTTTTATTATTGTTATTATTTTTATTTTTATTATTATTATTGTTTTGTACTTTTTAGTTGGCTTTTCTTTAAAACTTTTTTTTGGAGTTTTTTTTTTTTTTTTGTGGATAATTCTTTTGATATTCTGATTATTTTTATTTTTTATCTGAATTTTTTTTAATAATCTTGTGATTTTTTGTTTATAAAGTGAGAAGATATTATAATAAATTAACATATTTGAAATAACCATTTTAAAAATATATATACATATACATATGGTAATTAGATAGAATATTTCACATAATATGGTTGAATAAAATATTTATTTACAATATCAGAAATATTTATGTATCTATTTATTTTAAACTACTAATTAAAATTATTAGTTGGCATTTATGATTTAACCACCAGGGTTATCAAGGTGGTTACATCATGGATATCAATGGATAATCATTTGGTTACCAACAATCGGTAGGTTTCTGATCGGATTTGAATAATATTGAGACTATTAACTCCTTTCATGATTAGATATTGCGTTTAAATTGATATATTTGAATTATGAAGCTAAATTTAAATATATTCAGGGTTGAAAGGATTATTCAAATCCTAAAATTAATAAATAGATAATTATGATAATTATTTGAAAGATTTTCACTTCTTCCGAGACTAAGACTCGTCAGTGACTGGCTGAAGAGTCATCTGGATGAGTTATCTAATTACTTATTTGTGACTCATTAAACAGTCACTCTTAAAGCTGTCGGATTGTAAGATGATCTAGAGCTTGCTAGTAAATTCAGAATTTAATTTATTTTTAAAAATATAAATTTATTATGGAAATCAAAATATTTACTAGTAAATCTAGTATTTACCAATATTTACATTTTCTAAAAATTAATAATTATCAAGTAAATCAAATATATACTCGTAAATCTTAGTATTGACTACGTTGTGGTGAAAATGATCAATTTATGAAAATATTACAGTATTATATTAATGTGTAATTTACAAGTAAATCAAAGGATTTACAGGGATTCATGGTTATTTGCTTGATATAAATACATTGTATTTTTTTCTTCTAAATTGTCTATTTTAAGTTAATTAATAATGACTTATATGAATTTATAGAAAAACCCTTAAACTTCTAAGTTATTCGTTGCGTCACTGAGATCCTCTGCTGTAATCTCAAAAATCACCGGCGCAGTAGTTGTCACCGTCACTGTCGCAAGATCTTTTGCCGCCGTCGTGAAACCATTGGCAAAGAAGAGAAAGAGATAGAGAGAGACTGAAGAGAGAGAATGGGAGAGAGAGCAAGATTAGAGAGAAGGGTAAAATTGAAAGCACATAATTAACTTTAAAAAAAATAGAAATATGTTATAATTTATGTTTTTAAAAGCTGCTATAATTTTCAATAGTATGTATAAGATATACTATATCATACAATTTCCTTAATTAATAATTTGAATTGAGCTTTATTGTAACTAATAATAATAATACTAATAACAAAATTATTTAGCTTTATCTCATTTTTGTATACTATGTACCGGGTGCAACATTTAAGGCTTTTTATTTTTTTATTTTATATATTTTACTTTATTTAAAAATGAAGTGCAATTTTCATCAAGTATACAATGAAATATTGTGTGTTGAATAAAGTGGGTGGTGGAAAACTGTTTTGGTGTATAGTAACGAAATAGAATAGAGAAATCAAAAGGGTTTGAGGCGTAGGAATTACTTTTCTTAAGGTTTTATTTGCCCCCACTATTTGCTATCGGGTGTTTTGACAAATTACCTCCAAGATACATTACTAAATTTATTTTCAATAAATTCAACATCTCGTGATTCTACAATTACATTAGAATCTAAATTCAACAACCTGTATGCCTTGGAATTTTCTACATATCCCACGAAAACACTTTTAATCCCTCTAGGTCCTAATTTTGAAGATTTATGGTCATGCAATCTATGAAGGCTAAACAACCCTTGACCCTTAAATACATCAAATTAGGCTTTCTACCTTTCCACACTTCATATGGAGATGCCTGTGTTTTCATAAAGGGAATTCTATTATAAACATGACATGCAGTAGGTAAAACTTCCCCACGCAGATTGTTTGGCAATCTAGCATTTAGAAGCATAGAATTAATCATATCTGTGAAGGTCCTACTTTTCCTTTCGGCCAAACCATTTTGCTGAGGAGTAAAAGGAGCGGATCTTTGATGAATAATTCCATGCTCTTCACAAAAGGCATCAAAATCATTTGAAAAATATTCACCACCTCTATCACTTCGAACCATTTTAATTTTCTTTTCTTTTTGGTTCTCAACTTCAACCTTGAAAAGTTTAAACTTATTAAAGGCCTCATCTTTTGTTCTCAATAGATATACATATGTAAATCTAGAACAATTGTCTATAAAAGTGATAAAGTATCTTTTTCCTCCTCGAGTTAAATTACCATTGTATTCACAAATATCAGAATGTATTAAATTTAATATTTATGTATTTCTCTCTGCCTTAGGAAAATGTTTCTTAGTCATTTTTGCTTGAATACATATTTCGCATTTTTCATGACTAACATTGCTACATGAAATTAAACCATGCTTGGACATATATTTTAAAGATCTAAAATTCAAATGTGCTAAACGAGCATGCCAAGTATCAAAAGAGTCAACAATATAAATAGAATTCATAATTTTATTAATATCAAGACTGAGTTTGAACATTCCATCGCATGAGTATCCTTTCCCAACAAAAACCCCGTTTTTGGTGAGAATACAATTTTCAGACTCAAATACAACCTTTAAACCATTCTTACATAACAGACTAGCAGATACAAGATTCTTTCTAATTTCTAGAATATAAAATACATTGTTTAAAACCAGTTTCTTTCCAGAAGTGAATTGAAGATCAACGCTTCCTTTTCCAACAACTTTGGCAGCATTGTGATTTCCCATGAGAACCGATTGACCATCCTTAACTTCTGCATATAAAGAGAACAATCCCTTATCATTGCATACATGTATGGTAGCACCGGAGTCTAGCCACCAATTAGTGGATTTAGTCGCAGTAGCCATGTTTAATTCAATTATCATGCCTATTTGCATTTTAGAAACCATAGCACAGATTTCTTCAGACTGATTCTCGATCACATTGACTTTGTTGGAATTGTTTTCTTCCTTCTTCTTCTTGAATCTGTATTCGCTTTGACGATGACCTATCTTTCCACAGAAAAAGCATTTTCCAGAAAACTTCGTCGAACCATCTTTCGACTTCTTTTTGAACTTCGAATCATTATTGACTTTGAAGTTCTTTTTCAATTTACTTGCTTCAACGACATTAACTTTAGAAGAATCATGAGAATTATTCTTTGGATCACGAGACCTAGTCTCCTCTTCGATCCTCAAATGTTTTTGCAATTCTTCCAAAGTTATGTCATCCCTCCTATGAAGGAGTTTCTTTCTATAACTATTCCAACTTTGGGGTAATTTAGTAATTACAACCCCCACTAGGAATGATTCAGAAATATCAACTTTCAATTCTTTAAGTTTCGTGACTAGAATTTGCAACTCATGGATTTGATCCAAAACAGACTTGGTATCAACCATAGTGAATTTGAGGTACTTTAATATGAGAAATTTATCCGTACCTTCCTTCTCTGTTTTATACTTGTATTCGATTGCATTCCAAATTTCCTTCGGACTCTCCATTGAATTGTAGAGGTCATACAACCTGTCCGACAGAGTATTCAGAATATGTCCTCAACACATCACTTCGTCTTCTTGCCTCTTCTTCCTTTCAGCCTTCAATGCTTCAGAATCGTCATCTTTCAGTTTAAGAATTGGAGGAAGATTCAAATCCAGGACATATGCAATTTTCAGAACTATGAGAAGAAAAAACAGTTTTCCTTTCCAACGAGTAAAATTCGTCCCATCAAAGCGATCAAATTTGACATAAGGAGTCAGAAACGAAGTCATCTTTCCGGCCTCCATAAACTAAAACCTTAAGTAAAGTAATTCCTACGCCTCAAACCCTTTTGATTTATCTATTCTATTTCATTATTATACACCAAAACAGTTTTCCATCACCCACTTTATTCAACATTATGATATTGCATTGTGAAATAGAAAATAGCGAACACATTTTATTATTGGATCCATTGTTGTTTCTACTAACAAGACGACAACTATCGAGCTATAAGTCAACTTTCCAGCCACTACCCACGTACGTTTACTTTGACTTCAACACGGATATGATAACTTTTCAAATATTTCCTAATCCTAAACCTAATCCTAAAATTTAGGAATTAAAAAAAAAAAGCACACACTTAGATACCAACAACAAAATAGAAAATAAACTCAAATAGAAAAAAAAAAAAAAAAACAAGAAGAAGACAAAGTAACGTAATTGGATAAAATTATTCAAGTTCCTGTATGAACGAGTAGGACATATTAAAAAAATAAGCACAACATGACATGATTATTATATGGGTTCATTCTGACATGTTTAAATAAATCGGATGTACTTGATGTGATTTTTTGATACAAAGTACGCTAATAGTACAGGCACGAGCACATGTAAGGGCACGAGCACAAGCATGAGCACGGACATAATAAGGGCATGAAAATGGCATATCCTCTTTTTTTTTTTTTTTTTTTTTGTGATTCTTTTAATAATACCATATACGAATTATGACTTTTTTTATTTAATTTTTTTTATATGATCTTATGAATACTTCATCTAGTTTGAGTTTTTACATGATAACGTTTTCAACTTTTCAATGTTGTAGTTTATTTTCCTAATATACTTTGTTTTTGTTAAAAATCAATGTTTTTTTTAAAGTTGTATTCAAAACTTATTTCTTATTATTTCAAATTTTTGTTGTTGAGCATGTTTAAGACATGGACACGTAAAAAACGCAATACATTTATAATTGGATCGTCGGTCAGGCTTGATGTTATAAATTAAAAATGAGCACGACATGCTTGTTAAATGGGTCAACATGAGTATGACATGATGCAATAATAAGCTCAAAATAAATAGGCCGACCCGACCGATTTGACATCTCTAGTGATAAAAATAACTTATATGGTTGCGAAACTCAAAGTATTAATCAAATGGCAATTAGAATAATTTAAATTAGTTTTTTTTTTATTTTTTTTTAATAATCTGTACGTATTTGAACTCTATAATGAAACGAAGCACACGTCTTTACACAATAAGAGAGATACCCCAATACTCCATTTCATTCAATAGAGGATATAACGTAGATGACGAGTACAATCAAATAAGAAAAGCGACAATCTGTAATTGCAACAATAATAACCAGTGGCGATTTCTAGCGGTGGCCATCTCGGTGGATATTTGGCTAGTGACGGCAGCATCTCTCTCTCTCTCTCTCTCTCTCCGTCTTTGTGACCAAGTGCGACAGACATTGTTGATTCGACGTTTGACTTCTCTGTGATCTCTGGGATGTGAAGCCTATGGCAACGGTGGCATTCAACAGAGTAGATTTTTATTATTATTATTGTTATTATTTTTATTTTTATTATTATTATTGTTTTGTACTTTTAGTTGGTTTTTCTTTAAAACTTTTTTTGGAGTTTTTTTTTTGTGGATAATTCTTTTGATATTCTGATTATTTTTATTTTTTATCTGAATTTTTTTTAATAATCTTGTGATTTTTTGTTCATAAATTGAGAAGATATTATAACAAATTAACATATTTGAAATAACCAGTTAAAAAAATATATACATATACATATGGTAATTAGATAGAATATTTCACATAATATGGTTGAATAAAACAAATAATCCGGTAGATTACCAATCTATCAGATTACTTGCTAGCAATTAAGCTGAAGACAACCGATTATTTGTATGGGAAATTTAAAAAAAAAAATTTGTAGATTACTAAAAAATAATCCAGTAGACTACTAATAGTTATCGAGTAGATTACTAACAATAATCCAGTACATTACTAAAAGTAATATACTAGAATACATTCTGATGATCAAAACTATTTTACAGTGAGAATAAAGAGTAATTTGGTAGATTACCACTAGAAAACTCTCCAACAACCAGAGACAAGAGACTATCAGTGTCCTGTGTTGATTTTAGTCAACGGAGAGTATTGTAGTAGATCACTGGTGGCTAGTCTGAGGGTAATTTTGTAAATACATATTATACGTTGATCTTTAACTTATCTTATGAGAGGTCAAAAAACCTGAAACCACTATAGATGAGACATTATTTTATAGGTGTGCTATTTGAGGGGCAATCCTCTAAATCACCCAAAATTCAAAACTGAAATTTATCTTGAATATCTCATTCAAGTTTTAAATTCTTAAGTTAATCGAATGGTTCATTGTGTCTAATTTTTAATGATTGACTCTACTTTTATTTGGATGATTTTCGTATTTATCTGTTAATGGATTTCATGGAAAACAAATCAAGTTCGACTTTTGGCAGTTCTTGAAGTCCACATATAAAAGCGTCAATATCATGAATACTAGAAATAGAATGGAGTGTTTAGAGGCTTTCCAGAGGAGATAAGCTTCCCAGAGAAGAGTCGCTGGGGACTTTTCTTCTATAAATAGCCCCATCTCCTCTTGAAAAGGAATGAGATCCCACCCCAGCTCACTCATAAGGAGTCTCTTTCTTCCCATCAGAAAAGCATGCCAAGAATCCCATTAAATTTCATCTCCTAGTGTCATGAAATTTAGAAATTCCATTGTCTTCGTCAAGTTTTCTAAAAAAATTTCAGAAATCATGAAAGTTTGTTTCTAGAGGCAGCCCATATTCATCTCCGGCATTTTGCGTTGCAGGTCCATCCAGCATTTTGGCAACAAATAAAGGGCCTCTTATAGGAGCCATCCTTCTTCCATTTTCTTTGTGCCTAATCGGACCCAACTGATCATGATGGAGGCCTTGTCTTAGCCATTGATCTAGCTTTGTGACATCACTGGCCATCTTATATTCACCATCAGCCATTTAGAGATCGTCATGTCAACACCCACGAACCTGCATGATCTATTGGTTCTCATCAATAATATTCAATATCACACTAATAAAAAGTAAATCTCATAATATAGAACATAATGGTAGAACCTACTATTTATTTATTAGTTATGATATTCAACACAATTGGGTGCCCGAATACATTTTTCATGTATTACGACCACGGCACACGGCTGTTACATCCAGGCATAAGAGCTTATTGAATTGCGTTGATCATACACAAAATGATAGATCTTTTATGTTGGCTCACCAGCTGAATTGCGTATAGTGATGAAAACTATCGCTACGGCATTATGAAATTTTACGTTATTATTATTATTTTTTCTTTTTCCTTTATGACTGATTGTCAAACTCAAGCATTATAGGAATGCCAATAATTTATAGGAATGTCAAAAATTTAGATCATACATGTCTTTGAGAGAGAGAGAGAGAGATTTGGTAATTTATAGGAATGCCAATCATTTATATCATACATATCTTTAAGAGAAAGAGAAATTACATAGGAATGACAATAGTTTATGTCATACGAAGGAGAGAGAGAGAGAGAGAGAGTACCCGTATAGGAACGCCAATAATTTATTATCATAAATGTCTTTAACAGAGAGAGGGAGAGAGATTATATAGGAATGCCAATAATTTATATCATACATATCTTCAAAAGTGATACATATACATGTATATATATATATATATTATCCGTATAGGAATGCCGCCAACAATTTGTATCATATGTATCTTAAGTGTGAGAGAGAGAGAGAGAGAACTCCATTTTATTCACTAGATCAGGATAGAACATATATATATATATATATAGATGACGAGTACACTTAACAAGAAAAACCAAAATCCTTGAAACAGCTTAATAACTGACAATTAAAAAAGTAACATTTATAGAAGCATAAAGAAGGAACATTAAAATTTAGGTACTATAGAAGATATAGTAGGACCTACTTTTATTGACCAGAAGCAAAAATCGTGCTTTTTCAATACTAAAAAAAATTAAGTAGGACTCATTCTTTTAAGAAAGTCATACTGTATTGCAACTTGGATTTGTCCGTCGTCTAGCTTTCGGATATAAATGGTGTCTCCCATCTCAACCTTAGTTTCCCTCACAAATTTAAGCCACTCCTTAGACTGTAAATCCGGCTTTAAGTAGCCGGTAGAGCGAGTTGACAACACGAGCGGATACGACTTGATCGTCGATTTGTCTTCCAAACTGATTAGGGACACTTCAAATTGAACCTTATCCTGACCCGTAGCTGGGTAAGGCAAAATGTTACCGAGCCATTCTGATGGAACCATCAGCTTATTTGTGGTATCTGTCTTGCTTAGCTTCTTCTGCAAGAATGCCATTGCTTTGATTTTCTTCCTTCTTTTGCTAGCTAGAAGAAACTAAAGTTATCTCTTGCTGCTATGGTATTGCGTGATCAATTTCAGGTCGATATTTATAGACAATACTACAATAGGTTTGAGAAATTAAAAGGCAAAATATGCAATCATAGTGGGTCCACTACTAGTAATTTTGCGTCTCATTTTCCAACATGTTTGGAGCTGTAGACAAAAAAGGCAAGCTTGTTTTGATAGGACAGAATACACACAAAAAGCAAGCTGACCAACCACATACGCAGTCTGCGTACGACCAAGACAAACGAAAGTGTATGTGATAACTGATAATATTAGCTAAAAAGAGATGCAATTCAAAAACCGCCCAACAAGTTGTCATTAGCCTTCAAGTCTTTCCAAGTACGTACCCAAAAAAAAAAAAAAAAAAAAAAAAAATCTTAAGATTTGAATCTAGTAGGGAAACAGATTAAAAAATATATATAGCAAAATTAGATATAAACTTCTATGATTTATAAATAAAAATGTTTTATTGAGTTCTCTATGCATAATGATAAATAGAAGAATAAGAAATTTAAATTAAACTCTTAAATCAAGTTCATAAATCTGAAATCGTTTTACTAAGAAAATTTAATTTTCATATCTCAATATGTTAAATGTGTCTCTTGAAACTAATTAATTTTGGGAAGCAAGTAAACTTTGGATCTAAAAGTTGTGATTTTTTTAATTTATTTATTTTATAAAAACGATGGGCTGATGGATTTCAACGCAACATTTAGTTCATAAAAATAAAAAGTACAAAGAAAGAAAAACCCTTATTTTATTTTATTTTATTTTGAGATGATAAATGTTAGGGTCCGTTTGGTAAATAAGTTTGAGTTGAGTTTTTAAAGTTGAAATAGAAAATTTTGTTGACTTTTTAGGAAAAAGACAAAAACTTTTAAGGAAAAAGACAACTTTTGAGAAAAAAGACAAAACTTGAGTTTGAAAAATCAAGTTTGAGCTTGGTTTTCAAACAAACTCTTAATATACACCGACAAATACTTGGGTTTCAGAAAATGGAATAGTATGATAGTAAATAAAGACAAAAAAAAAAAAAAAAAAAAAAAGAAAAGAAAGAAAAAAAAAGAAGATCTAGCTAGCAAAAGATGTTTTAAAAGATGTTTTTCGGCTAGAATAATGATTAATCCTGTTGCAACTAGCCAACTAAGAAGTTCACATAGACTAGTCAAAAACCATGATTGCATAAGATTCGGATTTAAGTTCACTTTATAATTTTTCTCCAGTTGAGAAAACGAAATTGATTCTAGTAAAAAATCAATAAGACAATTTTTGATGGTCAAATCAAATCACATCAAATATACAAAGACAGATTAATGATATAATTTAACAAAGATTTAGGGGGTATTTGGTGAATAGTTTGAGTTGGGATTTTTAAGTTTTAATAGTAAATTTTTTTGAATTTTTATAAAAGACAATAAACTTTTTGGGAAAAAGACAAAAAAAAATTTGAGTTGAATGATTTGAATTGTTTAACCAAACAAGCCCTTAAAGTGATCGCTATCATAATATAAAGATATTTTTTTTCACTCGGCTCTATTAAAATACGAAGAGTTTAAGTCATTTATCTCTAACTTTTAAAAAATAAAAAAATAAAAATAAACATCTAACAATTAACATGTATTTGGTGTTAAATTTTGGATTGTAAAATTTGGGCTTGAATTGATTATATATTTATCGAGATGTTTGAATTGCTTTAGTTAAAAAATATAAAAATTTGAAATGTGTTTGGAAAAAAAATATCAATATAGAGCTTGTTTTATTTGTCTCAAAATTCTATACAAGTTTTTTTTAATAAAAAAATCATCTTATTTAGACTTGTCTATCCAAAATTATGAACTTTTAAAATTTAAATTATAAAACTGTATAAATAGTAAAACTGAAAAAAAAAAAAGATGAAAATTGAATTATAAAAATACGATTTGAATTGGAGGTCCAAACACTTAAAATCTATATAGAATATCTTTAGAATACTATATCGATAAGGTATGCACCGTTGGCATTAGACTGAAAAAAAAAAAAACAACAACAACAACAACGGGTTAAAAAACATTGGATTTTTTAATAAGGAATTAAAAATATCTTATAGTAAGGTATTGTCCATCAACCTATCAGATTTTTTTTTTTTTTAATTTCAAATTCTATCATTCTTGTCAGTAGGCCAATTAACTACTTTCTAGCTAGTCAAAGATTAAGGCTTTGTTATATTATATTATATTATAGTATATTAATGATTGATATTAACTTTCGATGCACGTGTGCATTAACGGTACTACCTACCTACTAGTTGTATGATCACATAATGATTGGAAACCTTCATTGTCGCTTAATAATCTAGAAGGCAGCAAATTCAAATGTTAATTTCATATATCATATATATTCACACATATAATATATATATATATATATATATGTATCCTATGTAAAACAGACAATATAATATAATATTAAAAGAATATATGTATCTCTTAAAGAATGAGATAAAATGGAAAAGCAAGGGTACATGTGCACCGTCAATATTAACTATTGTATATATATAAAAAAAAATAAGAATTTTTTTGTTGGTATATTTCTTTTTTTAATGTACTATTGCATTTCTATTTACATGTTATCATTCATGGATAAGTCTATGGAGTGATTTTCTTTCTTTCTTTCTTTCTTTTTTAATTTTTTTGACTTTCGCAAATTATAACAATAATTGCAAGATCAACACTTTAGGCTTGAAAACACAAACTAGCAAAAACAAAAATCCGTCTCTCTCTATCGAACTTTAGGTTAGTTTTTTCTTTTTCTTTTTTTCTTTTAAAGTTTATTAATGTTGTTAATTTATTGAATAAAATATTATATCGATCCACATTCATGCTTGAGGACTTATAGCAGATTATGATCAGTCATGAGAGAAAAAGATGATACGTTATCACTTTTAGCTTTCTCTGTTTAATTTTAATTAGTTGTGGTGTGAGTCATTTAATTTATTAAAAAAAAAAAACTTGAGAAATATAAGTCGTATTTAACATGCAGAATTTCAAAGCAAGATGACCCCAATGAAAAATATTTTTAGCTTTCATTTTGATCTTTTTGTTATGCAGAAACCTTAGTAATGTTGGCCAAGACGCTACTGATATACAAACAAAATTTAGCAGCTACATTTAGCAATGTCATTGATCATGTCATCCAATGCCTTGACCGGAAATGATATCATGGAAAAGGTTACCGTTTCGACGTAGCTTTACATTGTCTCAATTTCGTAGGTTCTCCTTCTGATCAATTAAATATCTAAAAAGTGATCACACATGCTAAACTGAACATAAACCATGATAGCATAAGATTCGGATATAAAGTTCACTTGATAATCTTTTCATTAGTTGATAAAACAAAGAGAGAGAGAGAGAGAGAGAGAGAGTAAAAGTATCTGATTTTGAGTTGGTGTTTTTGTGGATGGGATGTGAAGGTGGATTGATTGATTTTGTACACGAGACATTGAAGGGAAGAGGTTGCAACATGACCTTTCGAATTGATAAATAAATGTGATATTTTTTATGATTAAAAAAAAAAAGACAGCTGGACTAGACATATAGGATCGTAAATGAACTATCCGTGCTAAAAAGAATTTTCGTAAAAATATTGTTAAAAATTATTTTTGTCTTTGTACTAAATTTCTACGATAAGGTTGTTTGAGTTTTTCGAGGCTACAAGGGCTCGACAATTATATATTCATGGGAGGATCTAATGAAAATCTATTAATGGTCGGTGGCTTATGTCTAATAGGTTTACAAATTTCCGGTGATCACAATTTGATTTTTTTTTTTTAATAAAATTGTTTGTGTGAGTATAAAAATATGTCAACTTTGTTGTAAATGTATGCTTATATTAATTTATAAAAATTTATTCTTACCCTTTGATTAACATAGGACAGGATCATGGTAGGATATTTTGTAGATTGGATAGTTATATGGTAAGGAATCACAAAAAGGGACATTTTGTAGCGAATCATGATGGACTAATATAAAATCTTTTTTTCTTTTTTTTTTTTTGAAAAATATATAAGATCTCTTTTGATTTGTAGATCATTTTTTTTTTTTAAAGATATATGTAGGACTACACTAAAGTCCTTCAAAAGTATGAAAACTTTACGCACGTGTTGAATGTTTAAGGTAAGACAATTTGGCCTTAGTTGTCAAGACCTTCCGAATATTTTCTTCCTTCTTTAATTGAAAATTTGTATGAGAACTGGTACTAGTGGGTAAGCTCCATCGTGAAACAATGTTATTCTTGAAATTATAGTGGTATTAACAGAGAGTGCTATGTCATTAGCTATTGGATAAATTCAACTCAAATATGTGACATTTACTTTCATATCGAGCCAAGCGAACATATTCAAATAGTGAAAGTTTTATCAATGACATGCATTTGGCCAAATAAAAATGGAAACATTAGGATCAACTCCATCGTTAGGCCAATCTCAACATTAATGTTGCAATGTCATATTTGGTAATGTCCTGTAGTGATCTTCGCTACCTTACCAATCAACACTACGTCGTCGGAAGGATTTATGATATACTATTCAATCGTCCTGATAATCACAGTATTCTGTTACTATTTATTTATAAATAAATAAAAACTCAAAAAAAAAAAAAAAATATATATATATATATATATATATAGATGTGCGTTTGACAGTTAAAAAGCTAGCTTGTCTGTCGGCCAACTAACTACTGTAGATTATGCGAAGATTTTAATCAAATAATCTTGTCTGGCGGCCAATTAGCATGTCTGGCGGCCAACTAACTTGTCTGGCTTTTTCATATTATAATCATATAAGGTTCATGTTGATTGCTTGGGATGCACGTGTTCATATACAGTACTACCTGTACTAGTATCAAAGAGAGAATTATAGTAAATTATCAATAACAAAAGTTTTTGATGGTGAAATCACAGTAGATGAATAATGATAATTAATATAATTTAATAAAAACCTAAAGAATCTCCTGAGAAGAAGTACTATAATGATAAAGTATCTAGCATTGGACTAAAAAAAAAGGGGGGCCCTAAAAAATATTGGATTCTTTAATAGGATATTAAAAATACCTTATTAGATATTGTCGATCAGCACATTATATTTTTATCAAATTATGTCAAACTTATCAGTGGCCAACTAACTAGCTATACTGTCCAGCTAGTCGAAGATTAAGGCTTTATTTTATTATATTATAGTATAATGGTCGACGTTAATTGCTTTGGATGCATGTGTGCATTAACGGTTCTACCTACTACTACTAATAGTCCTACATTAGATATCACATAATGATTGACATTCTTAGTGCCACTGACCGTTTGTTTTTCTTTGTGTTTTCTAAGTGAGTTCAATGACCTTTTTTTTTTTTTTTTTTTGGGCTTAAAACTGAGTTCAATGACTTTGAAATTGAATGATCTAGATGGCAGCAAATTCAAATGTTAACTTCCAAACTGAATATTAGTAATTTAGTGGCAATTAGTAAAATAAAATAATTGCATCAGTAGTATTTGAGCCTTGGACACAGAACAGGCCAGTTAAAAAAAAAATAAAAAGAGGGCCATTTCTTCTCAATCCATCTTTCATTTCAGATTTGTTATTTTAGAAGTTTGATGTTTGTTTAATTTCTTGAACCAAAAATTGTAATGGCCACCAGGCGACACTTTATGATTAATTTTGACTATGTGTGAGTGAATCACTAAATTTAACCAAAAAGAAAAAAATAAAAGATTATATTTTTGTCTGTCACATCGACCTTGATCCTATAAGGATGTTATATAACATAAATATATGTAGGTCTTTCTTTATTAATATATACACATATATATAATGTATTATAACAATAACAATAATAACAATAATAACAATAACAACAATAATAATAATAATAATAATAATAATAATAATAATAATAATAATAATCATCATCATCTAATAAGAGAGAAAAATTAGGGCCCCGTTTGGAGCACATTCGGCATCTGGTTTCCCTTTTTTTTTTTTTTTTAATTTTTTCTAAATTGAAAATTACTTTGTGCCCTATTTACATTTTTAAATATCCATTGCAAACATAAATTTTAAAAGTTTATAACTTTGATATTTCAAGTCAAAATGAAATGTTATTTTTTAAAATTGCATAGAAATTCAAAAATGATAAAATAATATCATATTGATATATTTTTTTCCAAACACATTTTAAATTTTTACACTTGTTAAATCCAAACCGTTTTTTTAATTAAATAAATATTTTCAAAACTTTAAGTCAAATATCTTCGAAATTACAATCTCCAAAACCTCACTAAACGATGCCTTAATATCGGAAATTTCTAGAACATTCGGCTTTCATTTGCTTTCCAAGTCTAAATATAAGTTATTGTCTTTTTTTCTAAAAAATCAAGAAAAATTAACCAAATTCAACCTAAAAGCTCACGTCGAAACCTGCATACCAAAGTCAGCAAATTTTGAATGTTAAATTCCAAACAAAGTGGACCATATTTGGGTTTTCTATGTTCCATTTTGCTTTTGTTTTTCCATTATACATATACACATATAAATATGCATATATATTAAAGTCTTCTATGTGGGACAGACAATGAAACTCAAAGAACTATGTAGGATTAATTTGTTTATAATTATTCGAAGCTCTTAAAGAATGAGAAATCGAAAGTAAACATGTGCAATGCCGATATGAACTATTGCATATACATGAAAAACAAAAAACAAAAAGAATACAAAATACAAAAAAAAAAACAAAAAACAAAAAAAAACAAAAAAAACAAAAACAAAAAACAAAAAACAAAAAAACAAAACCAAACAAAACGAAAGCAAAAGGCCGTAGAATTATATGTATATGTATATGTATATATATTATTAAAAGTACTAGTGTATAGCTATCTACATGTTATCATTCATGGATAAATAAAGTGATCATTTTCTTTCTTTCTTTTTCTGTTTTTTTTTTCTTTACTCTTTTTTGTTTTTTTTAATCTGTTGATACCGAAAGGAATTGCAACAAGAAACTTTAGCAAATTATGCCAACAATACTTGCATGATCAGTACTTAAGCCTTGAAAACGAAAGCAAGCAAAAACAAATATCCATCTCGCTTCTCTCTATCTAACTTTTGCGTACGTGTTTTTTTTTTTTTAAATTTATTTATTTATAAAGTTTTGATGTTGTTATAATTTCTAGAAACAAAATATTATATCGGCGGACTGGCATGCTTAAGGGACCCACGACAATTTATAATCAATCAAGAGAGAAAAAAACGAAATGTTCATACCTTTTAATTTCTTCATCTCTTTTAGATATCTTGGTTAACTATGGGTGAATGATTTTATTAAAAAAAGAATAATTTGAGAAATATAAGTTATATATAACATGAAGAATACCAAAGTTAGATGGCCCCACAGTAAAAGATTATTGGCATATAATTTTGTCTTTTTGTTGTGCAAAAACCTTATAAATCATGGCCTCACGCAGAATGTGTACACTCACAGAGATCATATATACAACTACTCTTGAAAGAAAACTACGTTTAGGCAGCTACAATATTTAGCAATGTCGTCGATCATGTCATCCAAGGCCTTGACAGAGAACGACGTCAAAGACAGATTTACCGTTCCGGTGCAGTGGCTTGATCAGAATTGGCCTAACATAGGCATCAATCGCAAAGAACCCCTGAAGGTTGTGCATCAGGTCACGTCGGCTAAGGAGATTTGGTACGACTTCGTGCTTTCAACTCGCGACGGGGACCACAAGAAGCCGGTGTTTGATTTAAAGGGATGGAGTCAGTTTGTCAGAGCTAATAATCTCCGCAAAAACGACGTCGTTTACTTCGGGAGGAAGGGTGGTCAAAACTACTATACTATCATGGTTGAGCGCAAGTATGTGTAGAAGTGATCTTCTTCCTGAGAAGTGTTTAGAGAGAAGTCGGTCTATTCTACAGTTTGTAATAGTATTCTAAAAAAAAATAAAAGTTGGGGAGATTTACTAAGTTTTAGATACTAATAATGATGATAATGTGGTAGGCAGCAGTTGTCATTTTTCATTATTTGGTGAAATATTAATATCCTTTTCAAAATTGGTAAAATGCAAACTGCTTACTATATGTGTCATTATTTAGTTCGAGAAATTTAGTGAATCTCTTAGTGTTACGATATATATGGTTTGATCTATTTTCCTTTAGTTGCTTTGCTGAGCGGTTAGTATTAAATATATAGTTTAGGGCCAGCGTTGTGATAACACGCTTGGCAAAAAAAAAATTTTTTTTTTGGGGGGGGGGGGGGGGGGGGGTCTTTTAGTCCTTTCTGTTATAAGGTTCTAGGCTATGTAAGCATTTTCACCTACTTTATGTCAACATAAAAAATCTTTCTTATTCCTTTTTATTTGGTGTGGATATCACCTTCTTCTTCTTCTTCTTTTGGTGTGGATATCCCTTATTAAACATTAATTATTTCTTCACAACCCTTGAATTTTTAATTCTTGTCAGCGTCCTTTTACACACATCCATTAAATTTTGGATGGTTTTTTGCACTTGAAAATCCAATAAGGGCATTACTGGTCACTTTTACTTAATTACAATATAGTTATATTTTAAAACTTAGGTTCACGTTTGAGTTATAATTGAAATCAGTTTCATGCTAATCTTCGGTTATCAAATGCAAGTCACGCACAAAAAAACTGTTCAAAATTTAACGGATGTTACCTAAAGGATTGACAGTGAAAAAAACAATGAATTCTTAGGGGCTGATTGCCAAAGAAAAAAAGAATTAAATTATCAAATCCAAAAAATTCAGAAGGTATGTCTCACAAAGAAAGACATAATTACATTTACTTAATTATCGAAAATTTGTCATTTTAATTTCTAATTATCATTACTGTTCCATTCAAGTGCTAGTGAGCAGATGAAGTTGAGTTTATGATCGAATTATTAAAAAAGAAAAATCCTACTTCCAATTTCATCGCCGAAATTCAGATCAACCTACCTTTTTAGTGTAGGGACATAAACAAATATCACCAACCTACCTTTTTAGTGTAGGGACATAAACAAATATCACGGTTGCTGCTTGTAAATGCGAGACCATATAAAATAAAACGAATTTGGACTGTCACATCAATTTTATTGATCATACAACAAGTTTTATAATATAAATATACCAAGGTCTTTCTTTATTAATAATTTCCCATAATTTAAAATTGTATTGCTGGAACTCTTAACAATCAGCCAGATGTTGTGAAACTAAAGACAAATTCTACCACTACTACTAGTGATTATGTTACCATAATATTATTACAATTTTATAATAAATGAGAATAATTAATATCAGAAATTTTTGAGACATATAATTTGATTGACACTCTTTAAAGAAATCATTATATACTATGATGATCTACGCTAAAATTTGTTACATAAAAAATAAAAACAAATACAATTGTAGTGAAATTAAAAACCCAAAGCCGAATCACAACCTTAAAAAAATTCTTAAAATGAGAAAAGAAAAATGAAATCCATGAGCTAGGAGACCTTTTTCTTTTTTTGCTCTTCTTCTTTTTTTCTTTTTCTTTTTCACTTTTGCGCTGTTGCATATTGTATAATATTGATTCTTTAATTGTACACACAATTATAAATTAAGTCTGTCATTTTATTACTGTAATTACAGTTGTTATATGACTATAGGTATAAATTAGTAGCAATTTCACTCCTAACTGCACTTTAAGGTGTCGAGCTCAAATTATTCATAACAAGTTAAAAAAAATCGTAATTAAATTGTTGTTGTTGTTGTTGTTGTATAAGATAAAAATAGTATGATACCAATGGTTACATGACACTAGTTAAAAATCTGACTCTACTAAAAGATGTAAAGTCCAAATATCGTATCTCAAATTTAAAAATAAAATAAAATAAAAATAATATAATACTAGTGATCACATGCATAATCTAATGTAATTACAAATTTGACTATATTAAAAGGTATGAGGTTCGAATCCTATACCTATAATTTAAAAATAAAAAATAAAGATTGTATAATATTAGTTCTTCGATTTTAATTAAATACGACGACCAAAGTCTGCCGTTTTTTGCCGTTCTTTTGTTAAACACAAATATAAGCCACACATAAAGTCGGTGCTCGGTAGGTCCCATTCCCATGAATCTAGTGCATTAAAAATATGAGTGATGCCATTTGACCCGAGTATGCAAATCTCAATGTCTTTTTTCTATATGTGAGAAGAGGAGTTGATTCTACATTTGATTTTTGTTTTCTTGCCGATTTAAAATTTCCCAGGCTCTCTTTTCAAATTCATCAGTTTTTAGAACAAGTTTTTTGGTCCTCGCTTCCCATTTCGGTGTTATTTTCTTAGATTGCTTTCGCTAGCTAGTCAGAAGGGGAAAAAAGAAAAAGAAAAAGAAAAAGGAGAGTACAAGTATCTGATTTTGAGTTGGTGTTTTTGTGGATAAGGTGGACTGACTGATTTTGTATGTGAGACTTTGAAGGGAAGAGGTTGAAACATGAACTTTCGAATTCATAAATAAATTTGATATTTTTAATCATAAAAAAAAGACAGTTAGACTGGACACGTAGGATCGTAAGTAAACTAGTCGTGCTAAAAAGTATTTTCGTAAAAATATTGTTAAAAATTCTTTTTGTCTATGTACTAAATTTCTATGATAATTGTACGGAAAGCCAAACTTTTGTAGGTTTGAGTTTTTCGAGGCTATAAATGCTCGACAATTATATATTCACGGAAGAATCTAATGAAAATCTATAAGCGCACTATAACACATGCATGAACTTTAATGGTACGACCTAGCCACTAGTAGGAAAATGACATAATAATTGGAAACCAGTCCTTTTCTTTGTCTTTTCTATATGGATTCAATGACTTTGTCACTTAATAATCTAGAAGGCAGCAAATTCAAATGTTAATTTCATATATCATATATATTCACATATATATAATATATATGTTATCCATGTAGAACATACAATAAAATATAATGTTAAAAGAACCAATGGATCTCTTAAAGAATAAGATAAAATCATCGGTTAGGTTTGATGTTATAAATTAAAAATGAGCACGACATACTTATTAAATGGGTCGACATGAATATGAGATGATGCTATAACAAAAATCTAAAGAATCTCCTTAGAAGAAGTACTATAATGATAAAGTATCTAGCATTGGACAAAAAAAAAAAAGGGGGGGGGGGGCTAAAAAATATTGGATTCTTTAATAGAATATTAAAAATATCTTATTAGATATTGTCGATCAGTATATCAGATTTTTATCAAATTATATCAAACTTATCAGTGGCAAACTAATTAGCTATACTGTCTAGCTAGCCGAAGATTAAGGCTTTATTTTATTATATTATAGTATAGTTGTTGATGTTAATTGATTTGGATGCATGTGTGCATTAAATTAGGTTCTACCTACTACTACTAATAGTATAATCACATAATGATTGACGTTCTTAGTGCCGCTGAGCGTTTGTTTTTCTTTATGTTTTCTTAGATTGCTTTAGCTAGCTAGTCAGACGGCCAACAAAAAATTAAAATAAAAAAAAAAGAGAGCAAAATTATCTGATTTTGAGTTGATGTTTTTGTGGATGGGATGTGAAGGTGGACTGATTGATTTTGTATATGAGACTTTGGAGGGAAGTGGTTGAAACATGACCTTTCGAATTCATAAATAAATTTGATATTTTTAATCATTAAAAAAAAAAAAAGACAGTTAGACTGGACAAGTAGGATCGTAAGTAAACTACTCGTGCTAAAAAGCATTTTCATATAAATATTGTTTAAAATTCTTTTTGTCTTTGTACTAAATTTCTAAGATAATGGTACGGAAAGCCAGACTTTTGGAGGTTTGAGTTTTTTGGGGCTAGCTATAAATTAAGCCTCGACAATTTTATATTCAAGGAAGGATCTAATGATATTCTATAAGCGCACTACAACACATGCATGCCCTTTAATTGGTCGGGTGGCTTATGTCTAATAAGTTTACAATTTTCCAGTGATCACAATTTGATTTTTTTTTTTTTAATAAAATTGCTTGTGTGAGTATAAAAATATGTCAACTTTGTTGTAAATGTATGCTTATATTAATTTATAAAAATTTATTCTTACGCTTTGATTAACATAGGACAGGATAATGGTAAGAAAGAGACATTTTGTAGATTGGATAGTTATATAATAAGAAATCACGAAAAAGGACATTTTGTAGCGAATCATGATGGACTAATATAAAATCTTTTTTTTCTTCTTCTTTTTTTTTTTTTTTTTTTTTTTTTTTTTTTTTTTAAATATATAAGCTCTCTTTCGATTTGTAGATCACTTTTTTTTTTCTTTTTTAAAGACATATATAGGACTACACTAAAATCCTTCAGAAGTATAAAAACTTTATACACGTGTTGAATGTTTAAGATAAGACAATTTGGTCTTAGTTGTCAAGATCTTCTGAATATTTTCTTCCTTCTTTAATTGAAAATTTGTATAAGAACTGGTACAAGTGGGTAAGCTCCATCGTGAAACAATGCTATTCTTGAAATTATGGCGGTACTAACAGAGAGTGCTATCTCATTAGCTATTGGAATAATTCAACTCAAATATGTGAAATTTACTTTCATATCGAGCCGGGCGAACATATTCAAATAGTGACAGTTTTTATCAATGACATGCATATGGCTAGATAAAACTGGAAATATTGGGATCAACTCCATCATTAGGCCAATCAACATTAATGTTACAAGGTCGTATTTGGTAGTGATCGCTACCTTACCACTCAACAGTGCATTAGCCTGAAAGATTTATCATATACTAATCAATTGTCCTGATAATCGCCGTATTCTGCCACTACTTATTTATAAATAAAAATAAAACAAAAAAACAAAAAAACAAAAACAAAAACAAAAAAACAAAAATTGATGTGCATTTGACAGTTAAAAGGCTATAGTTAGCATGTCTGGCGGCCAACTAACTAGTCTGGCTTTGTTATATCATAATCATATAATGGTTGACGTTGATTGCTTTGGATGCACGTGTTCATTTAAATAATGAGAAATCTAAAGTAACAATATGAACTATTGCCTTTTTATGAAAAAAAAAATGGTATATTTTTTAATAACTACTACTGCATCTATATTATATTCATATGTCATGGTTAGTTAGAGTGATCTTTTTCTTTCTTTTTCTTTTTATAATTAATTAATTATTTATTTGTTTATTTATTTGTCTTTTTCTGGTAGCGACGGGAATTGACAAAAAGAAACTTCAGCAAATTATTCCAACAAGTACTTTAGCCATGAAAACTAAAAAAAGCAAAAACAAAAATCCATCGCTTCTCTATCTAACTTGTACGTTAGTATTTTTGAAAGTTTAATGTTGTTAATTTCTAGAACAAAATATTATACTGGCCGACATGCATGCTTGAGAGAAGAAAGCAAAATGTTAACACCTTTTAGCTTCTTCATCCCGTCAATTTTTATAAGCTGCGGGTGAGTAGTTTGATTTAAAAAAAAAAAAAACAATAAAAACAAAAAAACTTGAGAAATATAAGTCATATATAACATGAAGAATTTCAAAGCTAGAGGACCCCACAGTAAAAGATTATTAGATTACTTTTTTGTCTTTTTGTAACGCAAAAACCCTATAAAAATTTTGGTCTCAGGCAGAATGCACTTATATATATTCACAGAGATACTACCCTTGAAACACGAGAGTGTTAAGTTTAGAGAGCTATATTTAGCAATGTCGTTGATCTTGTCATCCAAGGCCTTGACCGGAAACGATATCAAGGAAAGGCTTACCGTTCCGACGGTGTGGCTTGATGAGAATTGGTCCGATGAGAATTGGGCTGAAATAGACTACGACCGCAAAATACCATTGAAGGTTGTGCATCAGGTCACGATGAAGTGCTACGAATTTGTGCTCTCAACTCGCGGCGGTACCTACAAGAAGCCGGTGTTTGCTTGCAAGGGATGGAAGCAGTTCGTCAAGGACAACGACCTCCGCGTAGGCAATGTACTTTACTTCGGGAAGAAGGAAGGAGAAAACCACTACACAATCATGGTTGAGCGCAAGTATGTGTAGAAAGTGGTCTTGTTCCTGAGAAGTGACTGCAAGGTTGAGAGATGTTGGTCTAGTTTATGGCCAGCGTTGTGATAAAACGCTTGGCTTGTTCTTTTATTTTATTTTATTTTTGAGGGGGGGGGGGGGGGGGGGGGGGGGGGGTGGGTGTTGGGGGGAAGGTGGGTCTTTTAGTCATTTTCCAGAGGTTCTAAGGTACGGTACGTACTTTCATGTCGTTTATGTTCGTATAAATAGATTATGGCCGTTGCTACTTAATTTTCATTTACAAAAAGAACTTGTTGCTAAAGCGCTAATCATCATAGTAGGAAATAAAAAAATTTGACAATTTGCTCACCTCTTTTTTTTTTTTTTTTTTTTTTTTTTTTTTTTTTTTGTTTTTTCACAACCAACCCACGAAATTACAATTGTTGTCACCATCCTTTTCCCATTGTCCGTTAAATTTAGAGGGTCTTTTCTTCTTCTTCTTCTTTATTCTCTCTTTTTTTTTTCATGTGAAATTGAAGGACATTATTAATCATTGGTACTTAATTTCAATCCAGATTCATTGTAGACTGTAGGTTCATGCCTTTCTTGAGTGGATATGAACTAAAGAATCGACAGTAACAAGGAATTATGATTTCATGGATTGATTGCAAGAAAAATATAAAATTCAATTATCAAATTTAAAAATTTCAGAGGGTATCTTACAAGAAATCTATGATTGCATTCACTTAATCACCAAATTTAACATTTTAATTTCATATCATCACTACTGTTACATTCAGGTGCTGGTGAGAACATGAAGCGAGTTTATGGCTGAATTACTTAGAAAAAAAAAAAAAAATCCTATTTCTAACTTCATCACTGAAATTCAGTCCAACCATCCACCAATTCTGTTATGTCACGTGGACCTTGATCCTATATTTATAACACTAATATAAATAGATCTTCTTTAATTAATATATATTACCATCATTTAGAATAGTATTGCCAGTCAACTCTTTTTTTTTTTTTTTTTTGGTGGTGAATGTATTGCAAGTCAACTCATAACAAACCAGCCCGCTGTTGGGAAACTAAAGACAAATTCTAACATACCAGTGATTATGGTACGCATATTATCCCATCATTTAGAAATTTCTTATGTTGATTCTTCTCTCTTACTATAAAGTTATAAAGATTAATAACAAAAATTCCACTCAAATTTCTGATTAATTACAAATGTTAAAGATTTGTTCTCTAAATTTTAAAACATAATTTGGTCTCCCGATCTATCTTCTGTTAGTAAATTTTTAACGTAAGATCCATCACAAATTTTTAGGAATTAATTTTTATTTGATAATCAATTGTCGTTTCTTTAATTTTTTTTTAATTATTTAGAAACGCAAAGCTGTTGAGAATATGTGGAATAATTGATTGATTAATTGATTATTCTACTAGTTATCATCTTGTGATCATTCTCATAATTACCCTTTTGTATTTCTTTTCAGTTTTAAAGATTATATAATATTAAGTTTTTATAGGGCTTGTTTTTAGGTTTCTTGATTGTAATTCTTCTCTATATATAATCCTGTACAAATTTAATAGAAATTGTGAATGAAAATTATTTGAACCCCAGTTTTTAAGTTGGTCTCAAAGCCTACTCAATATCTTGAAAAATCTTTTCATTCACCACAAATAACAGAATAGCAAAATAGCAAAACCCAAGCATCAAATATCAAAACTCCAATCAACAGATAGGAAAACACCCATCAAAATCACCATCCATCCTTCAAACCCACACCAAGCAATCGCAAATTTCAAGTAAAGTCACACAAGGCGGCGCTCGGCAGATCCCACAGTGCACTAAAAATATTGTCTTTATTATATCTTTGTACTAAAATTCTACAATAATATGGCATGGAAAGCTAAACTTTTTGAGGTTTGAGTTTGTCGAGGATAGAAATGTTCAAACAATCATATTTCGTTTATTCATGGGAGGATCAAATGAAAGTGACATGCGTTTTATGGTCGGCTGGCTTATATATATGTCTATACTTTAGGCTTCAAGTTAAGTGTTTCACCCGCTAAATCATTATCAAATAGGTTTTATAATTTCCAAATCACTTCTTTTTTTTTTTTAAATAAAATTGCCTGTGCGAGTCTACATAAAAATTTGTCAACTCTATATATATATGATAAAATTACGTTTAGAAAGCAATCAACTAATAAATGAATAGATACTTTTTTTTGTAAACATATTATGTAGAAGGATCAAGACTAAAATATAAACACACTAATATACTAGAACTAAAAAAGACTAAATATACACTTCTTATTTAGTTTCATTTTAATTTCATACTGTAATTAATGCCTGTAGTTTGAGATGGACTTTAAAAAAATCTCCAACGTCGTGAAAATTATTCAGCCACAGCAGTTTAACATTTGATATATATTTATATAATCGTCATTAAGTATATCATCGTGCATGCTATCTACGTTATACTGGAACCAAAATCTTGGACAAAAGGCAACTATAAAAAAGGGCGGTCACATATATGTATATATACATACACACACATATATAAAATATATGGTACTTTTGACAATTAAAGAAATCTTCTTCGTGTTGTACTCGTTCGTAATGAAATCCAAATCTAGATTGGAAGTTTTGTCTATATATATATATATATATATATATATATTAAGATATATAAGCTTATTTCGGTTTACATCACTTCTTTTTAGGGTTATATATAATAATTTTTACTAGTAGCTAAAGAATTAATTATATGTAACACTACTTATATGTGCATGCACTGCATCATGTTTTGTTGGTAGTCGGCTGACTTTTGTTTTATGTTTTTCATATGTTCAAACTCATGAAGGCGATTTTTGTTCATTTCTTCCGTACAAAGTACGCATGGTTTTGATGCCTCATTGTAAAATAAGTAGTTATAGGGACCGAAGCCCTAACCCCTTATTTATAGGGGGATTTAGGCTAGAAAACGGGAGCGCAGAGTCCGAAATGTCAGCCTGATCTCCAATAAACCAAGACACGACACGTGACACTCATCTAACATGTGTGAAAAGTTTTTAGGAAACGTGCATCCGGCCAGACCGTTGACGACTATGTCTGACTTCCTACTTTGATCAACTCCGAACAGTATCCCGAGAAGACATGTTAGTCGCCCAGATGATATTAATTATGCGACCACTAACACTCTCGGCCCTATCAAGCCGGGGGTGCTTGGGGGGCTAATGTTGATGGTGTAATTTTTCTGACATTGGAAATCACCATTTCACCAGTGTTCAAGGTGAGTGAGAATAAGTAGATTCATGTTCCTACTCATTAGAGGTGATCCAACCACCTAAACAAATTCGACCAGATCAGACAAGTCTAGGAAGCTATAGGCCCTTCTCGGGTCATCGAGTTGATCTACCACCATCTTTGTTGGGTTGCTAATCCTCGAATTGATTCTCCTTTAGGGATCTCAAGCAAGTCATCATCAGGACCTATGGTACTGTCCCAGGCAACACTTCCAGGACCACAACTGGACCCCCATCGAGGAGGTCAGCCTACGTGGCCCTAGCCACATCATCTCATACCAGCTGACAACAGTAATTTGGTATGGCACTCCACACCCACTATCCTGTATCACCTAACACCTGACATCCGATACCTTCCACTGTACCTTATTCCTGCACCTATGCCAGCTATCACTGTCTAATCGAACTGACATAGTACTGGCCAGCTACGTCAGTACTGATACATGTGCTTGTGTCCTCCCATCACCCGACTGGAAGGGAACGTGATACTCGTCCATTGGAGGTCCAACATCCACACTCGGAACATGTCTATCCGCGGGGACCACTCGGAATATGACCTACCAGGTCACCCAAGCACCTAGATTCGCAGGAAATACATATAAATAAACAAGTGCATCACTCAATAAGATATCAATTATTTTCCTTATCAAAACTTTGCGTCTCTACTTACTTATCAGTACTACTTACTGACTTAAATATTGGAGTGCCTTTAACAGACACCCCATTGGTGTCCCCCTTATGCCAAGGTGCTTCTCTTTTATAGGCAATTAGGCGGAGAACAACGGTGCAATCTAACCACGTCATGTGATCCCATTAAGTGTTGTGCCAAACGTTTTTGGCATCAACAATGCATATATATTAAAGTCTTCTATGTGGGACAGACAATGAAACTTGTAGGATTAATTTGTTTATAATTCTTCGAAGCTCTTAAAGAATGAGAAATCGAAAGTAAACATGTGCAATGCCGATATGAACTATTGCATATACATGAAAAACAAAAAACAAAAAGAATACAAAATACAAAACAAGAAAACAAAAACAAAAACAAAAACAAAACCAAACAAAACGAAAACAAAAGGCCGTAGAATTATATGTATATGTATATGTATATATATTATTAAAAGTACTAGTGTATAGCTATCTACATGTTATCATTCATGGATAAATAAAGTGATCATTTTCTTTCTTTCTTTTTCTGTTTTTTTTTTCTTTACTCTTTTTTTTTTTTTAATCTGTTGATACCGAAAGGAATTGCAACAAGAAACTTTAGCAAATTATGCCAACAATACTTGCATGATCAGTACTTAAGCCTTGAAACGAAAGCAAGCAAAAACAAATATCCATCTCGCTTCTCTCTATCTAACTTTTGCGTACGTGTTTTTTTTTTTTTAAATTTATTTATTTATAAAGTTTTGATGTTGTTATAATTTCTAGAAACAAAATATTATATCGGCGGACTGGCATGCTTAAGGGACCCACGACAATTTATAATCAATCAAGAGAGAAAAAAACGAAATGTTCATACCTTTTAATTTCTTCATCTCTTTTAGATATCTTGGTTAACTATGGGTGAATGATTTTATTAAAAAAAGAATAATTTGAGAAATATAAGTTATATATAACATGAAGAATACCAAAGTTAGATGGCCCCACAGTAAAAGATTATTGGCATATAATTTTGTCTTTTTGTTGTGCAAAAACCTTATAAATCATGGCCTCACGCAGAATGTGTACACTCACAGAGATCATATATACAACTACTCTTGAAAGAAAACTACGTTTAGGCAGCTACAATATTTAGCAATGTCGTCGATCATGTCATCCAAGGCCTTGACAGAGAACGACGTCAAAGACAGATTTACCGTTCCGGTGCAGTGGCTTGATCAGAATTGGCCTAACATAGGCATCAATCGCAAAGAACCCCTGAAGGTTGTGCATCAGGTCACGTCGGCTAAGGAGATTTGGTACGACTTCGTGCTTTCAACTCGCGACGGGGACCACAAGAAGCCGGTGTTTGATTTAAAGGGATGGAGTCAGTTTGTCAGAGCTAATAATCTCCGCAAAAACGACGTCGTTTACTTCGGGAGGAAGGGTGGTCAAAACTACTATACTATCATGGTTGAGCGCAAGTATGTGTAGAAGTGATCTTCTTCCTGAGAAGTGTTTAGAGAGAAGTCGGTCTATTCTACAGTTTGTAATAGTATTCTAAAAAAAAATAAAAGTTGGGGAGATTTACTAAGTTTTAGATACTAATAATGATGATAATGTGGTAGGCAGCAGTTGTCATTTTTCATTATTTGGTGAAATATTAATATCCTTTTCAAAATTGGTAAAATGCAAACTGCTTACTATATGTGTCATTATTTAGTTCGAGAAATTTAGTGAATCTCTTAGTGTTACGATATATATGGTTTGATCTATTTTCCTTTAGTTGCTTTGCTGAGCGGTTAGTATTAAATATATAGTTTAGGGCCAGCGTTGTGATAACACGCTTGGCAAAAAAAAATTTTTTTTGGGGGGGGGGGGGGGGGGTCTTTTAGTCCTTTCTGTTATAAGGTTCTAGGCTATGTAAGCATTTTCACCTACTGTAAGAATTTTTAATTCTTGTCACTGTTCTTTGTTAAATTTTGGATGGTTTTCTGCACTTGAAAATCTAATAAGGACATTACTGGTCATTTTTACTAAATTCTAATATAGTTATATTTTAAAGTATAGGTTTAAGTTTAAGTTATAATTGAAATCAGGTTCAAGCTCTTCTTGGGTTATCACTTGCAAGTCATGCGCAAAAAACCATTCAAAATTTAACGGATGTTACCTAAAGGATTGACGGTGAAAAGAACAATGAATTCCTAGGTTTGATTGCCAAAGAAAAAAAGAATTAAATCATCAAATCCAAAAACTTCAGAAGGTATCTTACAAAGAAAGACATAATTACATTTACTTAATTAATGAATTTTTCATTTTAATTTCTTATTATCATTACTGTTCCAGTCAAGTGCTGGTGAGCAGATGAAGTGAGTTTATGACCTAATTATTGAAAAAAAAAAAAAATCCTATTTCCAATTTCATCGCTAATATTCTATTCAACCTACCTTTTCAGTGTAGGGACATAAATAAATATCACGGCCGCTGATTGTAAATACGAGACTATATAAAATAAAATAAATTTGCACTGTCACATCAACTTAATTGATCATACAACAAGTTTTATAATACATATATATACTTAGGTCTTCCTTTATTAATATTTTCCCATAATTTAGAATTGTATTGCTGGAACTCTTAACAACCAACCAGATGTTGTGAAACTAAAGACAAATTCTACCACCACTACTAGTGATTATGTTACCATATTATTATTATTATTATTTTATAATAAGAGAGAACAATTAATATCAGAAATTTCTAAAACATCTAATTTGATTGACACCCTTTAAAGAAATCATTATATTCTATGATGATCTACGCTAAATTTTGTTAAATTAAAAATAAACACAAATACAAATGTTATGAAATTAAAAACTCAAAGCCAAATGACAACCTTAAAAAAAATTTTAAAATGAGAAAAGAAAAATGAAAACCATAAGCTAGGAGACCGTTTTCTTTTTTTCTTTTTATCATTGTTGCGCTGTTGCATATTGTATAATATTGATTCTTTAATTGTAAACACAATTATAAATTAAGTCTGCCGTTTTATTATTGTAATTACAGTTATGTGATTACAGGTACAAATTAGTAGTAATTTTATACCTAACTACACTTTAAAGTGTATAGCTCAAATCCTTCACCCCAAGTTAAAAAAAAAAAAAACACATAATTGAGTTGTTGTATAAGTTAAAAATAGTATGTTACCAATGGTTACATGACGCTAGTTAAAAATCAGACTCTACTAAAAGGTGTGGAGTTTGGATATCTTATCTCAAATTTAAAAATAAAATAAAATAATACATTATCATACTAATGATCACATATATAATCTAGCATAGTTATAAATTCAACTCCACTAAAAGGTACAAAATTCGAATTATATACCTCTAATTTAAAAATAAAAAATAAAGATTGTATAGTATTAGTTCTTCGATTTTTATTAAATACGACGACCAAAGTCTGCCGTTTTTCGCCGTTCTTTTGTTAAACGCAAATATAAGCCAGACATAAAGGCGGTGCCTGGTAGGTCCCATTCCCATGGTGCACTAAAAATATGAGTGATGCCATTTGATCCGAGTATGCAAATCTCAATGTGTTTTTTCTACATGTGAGAAGAGGAGTTGATTCTTTATTTGGTTTTTGTTTTCTTGCCGATTTAAATTTTCCCAGACTCTCTTTTCAAATTCATCTGTTTTTAGATAAGTTTTTTGGTCCTCGCTTCCCATTTCTGTGTTATTTTCTTTGATTGCTTTCGCTAGCTAGTCATCAGATTAAAAAAAAAAAAAAAAAAAAAGAGAGTAAAAGTATCTGATTTTGAGTTGGTGTTTCTGTGGATGGGATGTGAAGGTGGACTGATTGATTTTGTATACGAGACTTGGAAGGGAAGAGGTTGAAACATGACCTTTTGAATTCATAAATAAATTTGATATTTTTAATCATTAAAAAAAAAAACAGACAGCTAGACGGGACACGTAGTAAGTAAACTAGTCGTGATAAAAAGCATTTTCGTAAAAATATTGTTAACAATTCTTTTTGTGTTTGTACTAAATTTCAACGATAACGATAATGGTACGGAAAGCCAAACATTTATAGGTTTGAGTTTTTCGAGGCTATAAAGACTCGACAATTATACATTCATGGAAGGATCTAATGACAATCTATAAGCGCAGTATGACACATGCATGCCCTTTAATGGTCGGCTGGCTTATGTACATTAACGGTACTACCTACCTACTAGTAGGATAATGGCATAATAATTGGAAACCTTCTTTTTCATTTTCTTTTTCTTTTCTAAATGGATCCAATGACTTTGTCACTTAATAATCTAGACGGCAGCAAATTCAAATGTTAATTTCATATATCATATATATTCACATATATATAATATATATATGTTAATCATGTAGAACAGACAATAAAATATAATATTAAAAAAACCAATAGATCTCTTAAAGAATGAGATAAAATCGAAAAGTAGAGAAACATATACACTGTCAATATTAACTATTGTATATGTATTAAAAAAATTCAATAAGAATTTTTTGTTGGAATATTTCTTTTTTTAAAGTACTACTGCATACCTGTTTACATGTTATCATGCATGGATAGGTCTAGAGTGATTTTATTTCTTCCTTTCTTTCTTTTTCTTTTTTAATTTTTTTAACTTTAGCAAATTATAACAATAATTGCAAGATCAATACTTTAGGCTTGAAAACACAAACAAGCAAAAACAAAAATCCGTCTCTATCTAACTTTTTGGTTAGTTTTTTCTTTTTCTTTCTTTTTTTTTTTTTTAAGTTATAAAGTTGTTAATTTATTGAATAAAATATTATATCCGCTGACATGCATGCTTCAGGATCTACGAGAATTTATGATCAATTACAGGAGAAAAAGACAATACATGAACACTTTTAGTTTTTTGTTTAATTTTGATTAGCTGTGGGGTGAATTATTTAATTTTTTTTCTTTTTTAAACTTGAGAAATATAAGTCGTACGTAACAACAAGCAGAATTTCAAAGCTAGATGACCCCAATGAAAAATACTATTTGCTTTCATTTTGGTCCTTTTGTTATGCAGAAACCTTATAAATGTTGGCCAAGACACTACTGATAACCAAACTAAATTTAGCAGCTACATTTAGCATGTCATTGATCATGTCATCCAAGGCCTTGACTGGAAATGATATCAAGGAAAGGGTTACCGTTCCGACGACATGGCTTGATGCGAATTGGCCTAATATAGCCAACAGCTACAAGGAACAAATTAGGGTTGTGCATCATATCATCTTTTTTTTTTTTTTTTTTTTTTAAACTCTTAACCCTCTTCCCTCACCAACCGAGCTAACCCCAATGACTTGCATCATGTATATGTCACGTTGGATACGGAAAAGTGGTATGCAAAATGATTTTTTACATTGGCTTACCAGCTGAATTGCGTAGGCTTCATGAAAATTACCGCTAATTGGCATTATGAAAATTTACTCTCTTTTTTTTCCCCTTTAATTGAAATAACTTAAGCGGTTGTCAAACCCAAGCAGTACTTTAATAGGAATGCAAGTCGATTTTATTACTTAATAGTGGATAGATGACGAGTATAATTAAACAAGAAAAACAACAATCCTTAATTGCAATAATGATAGATAATATCCATTGAAACAGCTTTAGTAACTATGACAATTAAAATTAAATAACACTGTAACATAAAGCTGAAACTAGCTCCAATGAAAGGGCATAAATTAAGGTACTACAAGGTACTACTAAAAGCAGCACTTTTTCCAATATGTATATATATATATATATATATATGCATATATATGGATATATAGAGAATAGGTTGGAGAAAAGACAAATTAAAAACTTTTTAGCTACATATGCATGCAATTATACTGGGTCCACTACTGATAATTTTGCTTGTCATAGTCCAACATGTTAGGGGCTCTGTAGCTAGTCAAAAGATGTATCTTAGATTCTAACTTCTTCTTCCATTTTTCTTTTTTTTTAACTTTAGTACAATTATTTTTCAGTTGTTGGAGTCATTTTCTAGTCCTTAACTGGATTTTCATTCGTAGGTTTCTTTTGACTAATGAATTTATATTATCTCAATTTTGTAGGTTCTTCTTCTGATCAATTAAAAATCTAAGTTGACAATGGCACTTCTTGAGCATAAAATTATTTAGAGAGAAATAAAAGGTTAGGCATAGTCAATTAAGTACGCTCGTGACCGACCACACATGCAATCCAATCCATTCGTACGATTTGTCATGCTTTTACAATGCTGGTACAGGATAAAGAAAAATAGTGTTTGATTACTACATAACTATATAACTGAAAGAAGATAATATACATATAAATATATATATATATATATATAGACACACCTATATATATCCTCCCAAAAAGTTGTCATCAGCCTTGTAGTATTTCCAATCAAAAATACCTTTTTTTTTTTTTCAGTGATTACTTAACAACATACATATTGGACTAATTATTTATATATTGATCATATACCTTCTACTTTACAAAAAAAAATTCTAAATTTATCTTTTTATTTTTGGAAACTAGAAAGTGTACTTTAAATTTGAAAAACATGTTTCATTAACTTCATCCCCAGCACACTTTATGGACTGGAAAAAATATATATATAAAAAAAGGATAAAGATCATACTGTTGAGTAGACCGATTTTATTAATTAAGATATATATGTATTTTTAATTATTGTTGCAATTTGATATGGGATGCTGGTTGTGAAAGTAACATTGTAATACTTAAAAGAACTACCTTTGTTTTTTTGTGTTTTTGGTTTTTTTTGTTACCATATGCATATTTTTAAAACTGAAAAGTCATTTCCGGATGTGTGATGACAGCTGATGATCCTTTTTTGCTATACCGACAAATATTTGAAGAGTGAAAACTAACTTAAATGTCCGACGGCGCCTAAATGGCTTCCAACTTTCAATGAGATCAATTGTATGTGTGTGTGTGTGTATTGGATATAAAACCTTTTTCAAGTCTTTAGAACGAAATTGTTCAAATTATAGAGCAAAGAAACCCCGAAAGAAGAATGAAAAAGCCTAGTAAAATTGAGATGTTCTAGATTTCATCCCTACCGACCGAACTTTTAAACTAAAAAGTGATCACACATGCTAAATTGATCATAAACCATGATAGCATAAGATTCGGATATAAAGTTCACTTGACAATCTTTTTATTAGTTGAGATAACAAAATTAGTATCAAAAAGAGAATTATAGTCATGAATTATCAATAACAAAAGTTTTTGATGGTTAAACCACAGCAGATGAACAATGATAATTAATATAACTTAACAAAAATCTAAAGAATCTCCTGAGAAGAAGTACTGTAATGATAAAGTATCTAGCATTGGACAAAAAAAAAAAAAAAAGGGGCTAAAAAATATTGGATTCTTTAATAGGATATTAAAAATACCTTATCAGATATTGTTGATCAGCACATTAGATTTTTATCAAATTATGTCAAACTTATCAGTGGCCAACTAACTAGCTATACTGTCCAGCTAGCCGAAGAATAAGGCTTTATTATATTATATTATAGTATAAAGGTCGGCGTTAATTGATTTGGATGCATGTGTGCATTAAATTAGGTTCTACCTATTACTACTAATAGTATAATCACATAATGATTGACGTTCTTAGTGCCGCTGAGCGTTTGTTTTTCTTTGTGTTTTCTTAGATTGCTTTAGCTAGCTAGTCAGAAGGCCAACCGAAAAAAAAAAAAAAGAGAGAGAGAGAGAGTAAAATTATTTGATTTTGAGTTGGTGTTTTTGTGGATGGGATGTGAAGGTGGACTGATTGATTTTGTATATGAGACTGGAGGGAAGAGGTTGAAACATGACCTTTCGAATTCATAAATAAATTTGATATTTTTAATCATTAAAAAAAAAAAAGACAGCTAGACTGGACAAGTAGGATCGTAAGTAAACTACTCGTGCTAAAAAGCATTTTCGTAAAAATATTGTTTAAAATTCTTTTTGTCCTTGTACTAAAATTCTATAAGCGCACTACAACACTTGCATGCCCTTTAATTGGTCGGGTGGCTTATGTCTAATAGGTTTACAACTTTCCAGTGATCACAATTTGATTTCTTTTTCTTTTTCTTTTTTTTTTTTAAATAAAATTGCCTGTGTGAGTATAAAAATATGTCAATTTGTTGTAAATGTATGCTTGTATTAATTTATAAAAATTTATTCTTACGCTTTGATTAACATAGGACAGGAGAATGATAAGAAAGTGACATTTTGTAGATTGGATAGTTATATAATAAGAAATCACGAAAAGGGACATTTTGTAGCGAATCATGATGGACTAATATAAATCTTTTTTTCCTCTTTTTTTTTTTTTTTTTTTTTGTAGATCACTTTTTTTCTTTTTTAAAGACATCTATAGGACTACACAAAAATCCTTCAGAAGTATAAAAACTTTATACACGTGTTGAATGTTTAAGATAAGACAATTTGGTCTTAGTTGTCAAGATCTTCTGAATATTTTCTTCCTTCTTTAATTGAAAATTTGTATAAGAACTGGTACAAGTGGGTAAGCTCCATCGTGAAACAATGCTATTCTTGAAATTATGGCGGTACTAACAGAGAGTGCTATCTCATTAGCTATTGGAATAATTCAACTCAAATATGTGACATTTACTTTCATATCGAGCCGAGCGAACATATTCAAATGGTGACAGTTTTTATCAATGACATGCATATGGCCAGATAAAAACTGGAAATATTGGGATCAGCTCCATCATTAGGCCAATCTCAACATTAATGTTGCAAGGTCGTATTTGGTAGTGATCATCGCTACCTTACCAATCAACAGTGCGTAGCCTGAAGGATTTATCTTTTACTAATCAATCGTCCCTGATAATCCCCGTATTATGTTAGTACTTATTTATAAATAAAAATAAAAAATAAACAAAACAAAAAAACAAAGAAAACAAAAATTGATGTGCATTTGACAGTTAAAAGGCTATAGTTAGCATGTCTGGCGGCCAACTAACTAGTCTGGCTTTGTTATATCATAATCATATAATGGTTGATGTTGATTGTTTTGGATGCACGTGTTCATTTAAATAATGAGAAATCTAAAGTAAGAATATGAACTATTGCCTTTTTATGAAAAAAAAAAAAGGTATATTTTTTAATGACTACTACTGCATCTATATATTCATAAGTCATGGTTAGTTAGAGTGATCTTTTTCTTTCTTTTTCTTTTTTTAATTAATTAATTATTTATTTGTTTATTTATTTATCTTTTTCTGGTAGCGACAGGAATTGACAAAAAGAAACTTCAGCAAATTATCCCAACAAGTACTTTAGCCTTGAAAACTAAAAAAAAGCAAAAACAAAAATCCATCGCTTCTCTATCTAACTTGTACGTTAGTATTTTTGAAAGTTTAATGTTGTTAATTTCTAGAACAAAATATTATACTGGCCGACATGCATGCTTGAGAGAAGAAAGCAAAATGTTAACACCTTTTAGCTTCTTCATCCCGTCAATTTTTATAAGCTGCGGGTGAGTAGTTTGATTAAAAAAAAAACAATAAAAACAAAAAAACTTGAGAAATATATATATAACATGAAGAATTTCAAAGCTAGAGGACCCCACAGTAAAAGATTATTAGATTACTTTTTTGTCTTTTTGTAACGCAAAAACCCTAAAAAAATTTTGGTCTCAGGCAGAATGCACTTATATATATTCACAGAGATACTACCCTTGATCAAACACGACAGTGTTAAGTTTAGAGAGCTATATTTAGCAATGTCGTTGATCTTGTCATCCAAGGCCTTGATCGGAAACGATCTCAAGGAAAGGCTTACCGTTCCGACGGTGTGGCTTGATGAGAATTGGCCTGATGAGAATTGGGCTGAAATAAACTACGCCCGCAAAATACCATTGAAGGTTGTGCATCAGGTCACGATGAAGTGCTACGAATTTGTGCTCTCAACTCGCGGCGGTATCCACAAGAAGCCGGTGTTTGATTGCAAGGGATGGAAGCAGTTCGTCAAGGACAACAACCCCCGCGTAGGCGATGTAGTTCACTTCGGGAAGAAGGAAAGAGAAAACCACTACACAATCATGGTTGAGCGCAAGTATGTGTAGAAAGTGGTCTTGTTCCTGAGAAGTGACTGCAAGGTTGAGAGATGCTGGTTTAGTTTATGATAATACGCTTGGCTTGTTCTTTTATTTTATTTTATTTTTATTTTTTGTGGGGGGGCAGGGAGGGGGGGAAGGTCGGTCTTTCAGTCATTTTCCAGAGGTTCTACGGTAGGGTGCGTACTTTCATGTACTTTATGTTCGTATAAATAGATTATGGCCGTTGTTACTTGATTTTCATTTCCAAAAAGAACTTGTTGCTAAAGCGCTAATCATCATAGTAGGAAATAAAAAGACCCTTTTTATTTTTTTTATTTTTTTATTTTGTATGAATATCCCTTGAATTTCTTAGATTTGACAATTTGCTAACCTTTTTTTTTTTTTTTTTTTCACAACCAACCCACGAAATTGCAATTGTTGTCACCATCCTTTTCCCATTGTCCGTTAAATTTAGAGGGTCTTTTCTTCTTCTTCTTTCTTCTTTTTTTTTTTTTTTTTTCATGTGAAATCCAAAGACATTATTAGTCATTTGTACTTAATTTCAATCCAGATTCATTGTAGACTGTAGGTTCATGCCTTTCTTGAGTGGATATGAACTAAAGAATTGACGGTAACAAGGAATTATGAGTTCATGGATTGATTGCCAAGAAAAATATAATAATTCAATTATCAAATTTAAAAATTTCAAAAGGTATCTTTCAAGAAATCTATGATTACATTCACTTAATCACCAAATTTAACATTTTAATTTCATATCATCACTAGTGTTCCATTCAGGTGCTTGTGAGAACATGAAGCGAGTTTATGACTGAATTGCTTGGAAAAAAAAAGACCTATTTCTAACTTCATCACTGAAATTCAGTCCAACCTTCCTTTTCAGTATTGTACTGTATCATTGGCTATAAATATGAGACTATATCGTAAAATTAAAACAATTATGTAATGTCACGTGGATCTTGATCCTATATTTATAACACTAATATATATAGGTCTTCTTTATATATTATGCCATCATTTAGAATAGTATTGCCAGTCAACTCTTTTTTTTTTTTTTTTTTGGTGGTGAATGTATTGCAAGTCAACTCTTAACAAACCCGCCCGATGTTGGGAAACTAAAGACAAATTCTAACATAACAGTGATTATGGTACGCATAATATCCCATCATTTAGAAATTTCTTATATTGATTCTTCTCTCTTACTATAAGTTATAAAGATTAATTATAAAAATTCCTCTCAAATTTCTGATTAATTGCAAATGTTAATGCTTTGTTCTCTGAATTTTAAAACATAATATTTAGTCTCCCGATCTATCTTCTGTTAATAAATTTTTAACATAGGATCCATCATAAATTTTTAGGAATTGATTTTTATTTGATAATCAATTGTTTTTTAATTTTTTTTAATTATTTAGAAACGCAAAGCTGTTGAGAGTATGTGGAATAATTGATTGATTAATTGATTATTCTAATAGTTACCATCTTGTGATCATTCTTGTAATTACCTTTTTGTATTTCTTTCTAGTTTTAGAGATTATGTAATATTAATAAGCTTTTATAGGGCTTGTTTTTAGGTTTATTGATTGTAATTCTTCTCTACATAATCTTGTACAAAATTAATAGAAATTGTGAATGAAAATTATTTGAACCCCAAATTTTAAGTTGGTCTCAAAGCCTACTCAAGATCTTGAAAAATCTTTTCATTCACCACAAATAACAGAATAGCAAAATAACAAAACCCAAGTATCAAATATCAAAACTCCAAACAACAGATAGGAAAACACCCATCAAAATCACCATCCATCCTACAAACCCACACCAAGCAATCGCAAATTTCAAGTAAATCACACAAGGCGGCGCTCGGTGGATCCCACAGTGCACAAAAATATTGTCTTTATTATATCTTTGTACTAAAATTCTACAATAATATGGCATGGAAAGCTAAACTTTTTGAGGTTTGAGTTTGTGGAGGATAGAAATGTTCAAACAATCATATTTCGTTTATTCATGGGAGGATCAAATGAAAGTGACATGCGTTTTATGGTCGGCTGGCTTATATATATGTCTATACTTTAGGCTTCAAGTTAAGTGTTTCACCCGCTAAATCATTATCAAATAGGTTTTATAATTTCCGAACGATCACTTTTATTTATTTATTTTTAATAAAATTGCCTGTGCGAGTATACATAAAAATTTGTCAACTCTATATATATATGATAAAATTACGTTTAGAAAGCAATCAACTAATAAATGAATAGATACTTTTTTTGTAAACATATTATGTAGAAGGATCAAGACTAAAATATAAACACACTAATATACTAGAACTAAAAAAGACTAAATATACACTTCTTATTTAGTTTCATTTTAATTTCATACTGTAATTAATGCCTGTAGTTTGAGATGGACTTTAAAAAAATCTCCAACGTCGTGAAAATTATTCAGCCACAGCAGTTTAACATTTGATATATATATATATATATATATATATAATCGTCATTAAGTATACCATCGTGCATGCTATCTACGTTATACTGGAACCAAAATCTTGGACAAAAGGCAACTATAAAAAAGGGCGGTCACATATATATATGTATATATACATACACACACATATATAAAATATATGGTACTTTTGACAATTAAAGAAATCTTCTTCGTGTTGTACTCGTTCGTAATGAAATCCAAATCTAGATTGGAAGTTTTGTCTATATATATATATATATATATATATTAAGATATATAAGCTTATTTCGGTTTACATCACTTCTTTTTAGGGTTATATATAATAATTTTTACTAGTAGCTAAAGAATTAATTATATGTAACACTACTTATCTGTGCATGCACTGCATCATGTTTTATTGGTAGTCGGCTGACTTTTGTTTTATGTTTTTCATATGTTCAAACTCATGAAGGCGATTTTTGTTCATTTCTTCCGTACAAAGTACGCATGGTTTTGATGCCTCATTGTAAAATAAGTAGTGATAGTGACTGAAGCCCTAATCCCTTATTTATAGGGGGATTTAGGCTGGAAAACAGGAGCGCAGAGTCCGAAGTGTCAGCCTGACCTCCAATCAACCAAGACGCGACACGTGACACTAATCTAACGTGTGTGAAAAGTTTTTGGGAAACGTGCATCCGGCCAGACCGTTGATGACTATGTCTGACTACCTACTTTGATCAACTCTGAACAGTATCCCGAGAAGACACATTAGTCACCCAGATAATATTAACTATACGGCCACTAACACCCTCGGCTCTATCAAGCCGGGGGTGCTCGGGGGGCTAATGTTGATGGTGTAATTTTTCTGACATTGGAAATCACCATTTCACCAGTGGTCAAGGTACGCGAGAACAAGTAGACTCATGTTCCTACTCATTAGAGATGATCCGACCACCTAAAAAGATTTGACCAGATCAGACAAGTCTAGGAAGCTATAGGCCCTTCTCGGATCATCGAGTTGATCTACCACCACTTTGTTGGGTTACTAATCCTCGAATGGTTCTCCTCTAGGATCTCAAGCAAGTCATCATCGGACCTATGGTACTGTCCCAGGTAACACTTCCTGGACCACAACTGGACTCCCATCGAGGAGGTCAGCCTACGTGGCCCTAGCCACATCATCTCGTACCAACTGACAACAGTACTTTGGCATGGCACTCCACACCCATTATCCTGTACCACCTGACACCTGACATCCGATACCTTCCACTGTACCTTATTTCTGCACCTGTGCCAGCTACCACTGTCTAATCGAACTGACATAGAACTGGCCAGCTACGTCAGTACTGATACATGTGCTTGTGTCCTCCCATTACCCGACTGGAAGGGAACGTGTCACTCGTCCATTGGAGGTCCAACATCCATACACTCGGAACATGTCTATCCGCGGGGACCACTCGGAATATGACCTACCAAGTCACCCAAACACCTAGTTTCGCAGGAAATACATATAAATAAATGAGTGCATCACTCAATGAGGTATCAATTATTGTCCTTATCAAAACTTTGTGTCTTTACTTGCTTATCAGTACTACTTACTGACTTAAACATTGGAGTGCCTTTAACAGACACCCCATTGGTGTCCCCCTTACTCTAAGGTGCTTCTCTTTTATAGGCAATTAGGCAGAGAACAACGATGCAAGCTAACCACATCATGTGATCCCATTAAATGTTGTGCCAAAGGTTTTTGGCATCAACAATGCATATATATTAAAGTCTTCTATGTGGGACAGACAATGAAACTCAAAGAACTATGTAGGATTAATTTGTTTATAATTCTTCGAAGCTCTTAAAGAATGAGAAATCGAAAGTAAACATGTGCAATGCCGATATGAACTATTGCATATACATGAAAAACAAAAAACAAAAAGAATACAAAATACAAAACAAGAAAACAAAAACAAAAACAAAAACAAAACCAAACAAAACGAAAACAAAAGGCCGTAGAATTATATGTATATGTATATGTATATATATTTTTAAAAGTACTAGTGTATAGCTATCTACATGTTATCATTCATGGATAAATAAAGTGATCATTTTCTTTCTTTCTTTTTCTGTTTTTTTTTTCTTTACTCTTTTTTTTTTTTAATCTGTTGATACCGAAAGGAATTGCAACAAGAAACTTTAGCAAATTATGCCAACAATACTTGCATGATCAGTACTTAAGCCTTGAAAACGAAAGCAAGCAAAAACAAATATCCATCTCGCTTCTCTCTATCTAACTTTTGCGTACGTGTTTTTTTAAAAAATTTATTTATTTATAAAGTTTTGATGTTGTTATAATTTCTAGAAACAAAATATTATATCGGCGGACTGGCATGCTTAAGGGGCCCACGACAATTTATAATCAATCAAGAGAGAAAAAAACGAAATGTTCACACCTTTTAATTTCTTCATCTCTTTTAGATATCTTGGTTAACTATGGGTGAATGATTTTAATAAAAAAAGAATAATTTGAGAAATATAAGTTATATATAACATGAAGAATACCAAAGTTAGATGGCCCCACAGTAAAAGATTATTGGCATATAATTTTGTCTTTTTGTTGTGCAAAAACCTTATAAATCATGGCCTCACGCAGAATGTGTACACTCACAGAGATCATATATACAACTACTCTTGAAAGAAAACTACGTTTAGGCAGCTACAATATTTAGCAATGTCGTCGATCATGTCATCCAAGGCCTTGACAGAGAACGACGTCAAAGACAGATTTACCGTTCCGGTGCAGTGGCTTGATCAGAATTGGCCTAACATAGGCATCAATCGCAAAGAACCCCTGAAGGTTGTGCATCAGGTCACGTCGGCTAAGGAGATTTGGTACGACTTCGTGCTTTCAACTCGCGACGGGGACCACAAGAAGCCGGTGTTTGATTTAAAGGGATGGAGTCAGTTTGTCAGAGCTAATAATCTCCGCAAAAACGACGTCGTTTACTTCGGGAGGAAGGGTGGTCAAAACTACTATACTATCATGGTTGAGCGCAAGTATGTGTAGAAGTGATCTTCTTCCTGAGAAGTGTTTAGAGAGAAGTCGGTCTATTCTACAGTTTGTAATAGTATTCTAAAAAAAAATAAAAGTTGGGGAGATTTACTAAGTTTTAGATACTAATAATGATGATAATGTGGTAGGCAGCAGTTGTCATTTTTCATTATTTGGTGAAATATTAATATCCTTTTCAAAATTGGTAAAATGCAAACTGCTTACTATATGTGTCATTATTTAGTTCGAGAAATTTAGTGAATCTCTTAGTGTTACGATATATATGGTTTGATCTATTTTCCTTTAGTTGCTTTGCTGAGCGGTTAGTATTAAATATATAGTTTAGGGCCAGCGTTGTGATAACACGCTTGGCAAAATTTTTTTTTTTTTTTGGGGGGGGGGGGGGGTGGTCTTTTAGTCCTTTCTGTTATAAGGTTCTAGGCTATGTAAGCATTTTCACCTACTTTATGTCAACATAAAAAATCTTTCTTATTCCTTTTTATTTGGTGTGGATATCACCTTCTTCTTCTTCTTCTTTTGTTGTGGATATCCCTTATTAAACATTAATTATTTCTTCACAACCCTTGAATTTTTAATTCTTGTCACTGTTCTTTGTTAAATTTTGGATGGTTTTCTGCATTTGAGAATCTAATAAGGACATTACTGGTCATTTTTACTAAATTTCAATATAATTATATTTTAAAGTATAGGTTTAAGTTTGAGTTATAATTGAAATCAGGTTCATACTCTTCTTGGGTTATCACTTGCAAGTCACGCACAAAAAATCATTCAAAATTTAACGGATGTTACCTAAAGGATTGACGGTGAAAAGAACAATGAATTCCTAGGTCTGATTGCCAACAAGAAAAGAATTAAATCATCAAATCCATTATAGGGCTTGTTTTTAGGTTTCTTCTATATAATCTTGTACAAATTTAATAGAAATTGTGAATGAAAATTATTTGAATCCCAATTTTTAAGTTGGTCTCAGAGCCTACTCAAGATCTTGAAATATTTTTTCATTCACCACAAATAACATAATAGCAAAATAGCAAAACCCAAGCATCAAATATCAAAACTCAAACAACAGATAGGAAAACACCCATCAAAATCACCATCCATCCTTTAAACCGACACCAAGCAAATTTCAAGTAAAGTCACACAAGGCGGCGCTCGGCGGATCCCACAGTGCACTAAAAGTATTGTCTTTATTATATCTTTGTACTAAAATTCTACAATAATATGGCATGGAAAGCTAAACTTATTGAGGTTTGAGTTTGTCGAGGATAGAAATGTTCAAACAATCATATTTCGTTTATTCATGGGAGGATCAAACGAAAGTGACCTGCGTTTTATGGTCGGCTGGCTTATGTATATGTCTATACTTTAGGCTTCAAGTTAAGTGTTTCACCCGCTAAATCATTATCAAATAGGCCGAATGATCACTATTTTTTTTTTAATAAAATTGCTTGTGCGAGTATATATAAAAATTTGTCAACTCTATATATGTATAATAAAATTACGTTTAGAAACCAATCAACTAACAAATAATAGATACTTTTTAGAAGGATAAAGACTGAAATATAAACACACTAATATACTAGTACTAAAACAATACTAAATATAGACACTTCTTTTTCAGTTTCATTTTAATTTCAGTACTGTAATTAATGTCTGTAGTTTGAGATGGACTTTAAAAAAATCTCCAACGTCGTCAAAATTATTCAGCCACAGCAGTTTAATATTTGATATATACACATATATATAATATATATATATATAATATACGAATTATATATATATATATATATATATAATCGTCATTAAGTATATCATCGTGCATGCTATCTACGTTATACTGGAACCAAAATCTTGGACAAAAGGCAACTATAAAAAAGGGCGGTCACATATATATATGTATATATATACATACACACACATATATAAAATACATGGTACTTTTGACAATTAAAGAAAATCTTCTTCGCGTTGTACTCGTTCGTAATGAAATCCAAATCTAGATTGGAAGTTTTGTCTATATATATATATATATATATATATATATATTAAGATATATAAGCTTATTTCGGTTTACATCACTTCTTTTTTGGGTTATAAATAATAATTTTTACTAGTAGCTAAAGAATTAATTATATGTAACGCTACTTATTTGTGCATGCACTGCATCATGTTTGGTTGGTAGTCGGCTGACTTTTTTTTTTATGTTTTTCATATGTTCAAACTCATGAAGGCTATTTTTGCTCATTTCTTCCGTACAAAGTACGCATGGTTTTGATGCCTCATTGTAAAATAAGTAGTGATAGGGACACTAATATGAATATCAATTTTACAAACCAACTCATGTGGTGCTAAGTTATCACTTTTTTTAGTAAATATAATTAATTAATATAATAACCTTTTAAACATTTACTAATAAAAATGACAACTCACATACTGTATAAATTAGTACTCATAATTCAACCAAAAAAAAATGGTAATCACAAATTGATATTAGATTGTATCGTTAACAGAAAACAAAATTAGGTTTTTGTTTGACAAAAAAAAAAAAATAGAGCACGAAGCTGGACCATATTACCTAATTCTACGGTGGACATTAATTGTAAAAGCAAACATAATAAAAGTTACATTTTTGAAAGAGAGTAATACGTTTTATAATTAACGAGTATTACTATTGTCAAAAATAATAATAACGGGACTCTCACAGACAGTGGTGGAGTCATGTACACAAGGGCGTGCACCACAATTTTTGTTTTAAGAAATAAATAATATCAAAATATAATACGTAAAGAGTGAAATTTTAGTGGGACTATATGGAATTTTAAATTTTTAGAGGGCAAATTAAGAAAAGTATAAAATTGTAGGGCAAAACTAAAAGGAAGGAAAAATTTATGCTCACATATAACTCACCCTGCATTAATTCGCAAAAATAACAATATTATTAAATGTAAATGAATTGAAGAAGCAAGATACTAAATGATGGGCTAGCAAATTAGAGAAGAAAAATGCTAGAAATGACAATTTTAATATCATTTTTTGAATACCAACCTATATGATATGTAAGTTTTTAATTTTTCATTAGTAAATGTTTAAAATATTGGCGTATCTATTGATTATATCTACTAATAAAAAATAACAACTCAATATCACGTAGGTTAATATTCAAAAATAAAGATTAGAAATGACATTTATAACCCTACTCAAAAGAGAAGTGATGATTTTCTTGTGAGACTCGTGAATAATTTGCGAAGAGTTCAACGGTATAGAGAAGATCAAGGAGGCTGCTATGGTAGCTAAAACTTCATAGTTGGATCTAGGCTGTCAACGAGTAGTAAGTTAAAGAGAGGGCTTTTTTACGTTTTGGGCCTCCAAATGTCAACCCAAAATTAAAGAAGATGAGAACTTTGAAAAAGCAAAACCACTAGGTGATATTACACAAGCACATTCTCTTCTGGACTAATACGTATATAAATTCGAAAATATTGTGTGTCTAAAATAGCTGGGAACTTTAGAGAAGTACCACAAAATCATGTTTTGGATTGATTTTTATCATAAATAAATAAAAACTCTTACCAAGAAATGTAATATTTATTTATAATATTATAAATATTTATTTATCTATTTATTTTAAACTATCAATTATAATTATTAGTTGGTATCCATGATTTAACCACTAATCACCTGGGTTATCAAGGTGGTTATATCATGGTAACCAACTGATAACCATTTGGTTACCAACAGCCGATGCGTTTATGATCGAATTTGAATAATATTGAGATTATTCACTCCTTTTATGATTAGATATTGCATGTAAATTGACATATTTGAATTATGAAGCCAAATTCAAATATATTCGGGGTTGAAAGGATTGTCCAAATCCCAAAATTGATAAGTAGATAATTTTGAAAATTATCTGGAAGATTTTCACTCATTCCTAGATTGAGACTTGTCAGTGACTGGCTGGAGAGTCATCTGGATGAGATCTGATGACTCATCTGTGACTCGTCGGTGAGTCATTCTAGAAGCTGTCAGATTGTAAGACGATCTAGAGCTTGCTGACGGGTCAATCCACAAGCTGTATCTAGGCTAATTCTTTGTCTTCGAACGATCCAAGTTGACGCGTAGAGATGAGTTACAAAATCTGATCTCGATAATATACAGCTAATATTACGATTACATTTACTCCATATCGTGAAAGGGAAGTTACAAGAACTAATAAACATGTGATTTGTTTATAATAAGACCAGTTATCGAAATATTGATTAATTCTACATGTTATATGCCCTTTGATAATAACAACAAATTGATAATTTTAATAATTCATGAAAATGATTAATAAAAATAGCATTAAATGGATAATTAAACTTTATATACATTCCGCTACCAAAATATGTATTTGGTACCAGAAATATGCATTTCACTATCAAATATTGGTCGCAAAATGTCATAATCTGCTACTAAAATTGAAATTTTGGTAGCAAAAAGTTTTTTTTTTCACTTTTTTTTTTCAAGTTATTTGCAAACCATACATTGAACAAAGAAAATTGAAATAACTGTTCTTTTTATATCAACACATTATCTGCGTAAGATATGTCATTTCTTTATATATGTATACAAACATATATCTTTTATAGAGTGAATAGCTCTTTTACTCTTACCTCTAATGACTACCATGTGATAGCCATCTAAGCGCCGTGTGGATACTAAAGTGATAGCACAGTTAACGCCATATGAACTTTTTTTTTTCTTATTACTTTTCTTTTTTATTCCAAACAATACAACTAGTGTACAATAGAGACAAATAAAATTATATTTACAGTATTTACTCCATACCATAAAAGGATATACACAAGAACTAATGAACACGGGATCGGATAATGAAATTTAATGGATATTCCACTACCATATATCTATTTGGTAGCAAAAAATAGCACTCTACTCCCAAAATTTGATTTTGGTCGCGAAATCGAGCATAAGAAAGGAATCTGCGACCAACTCAAATTTTTGGTAGTAGAAAGCTTTTTTTTTTTTTTTCATATTAAATAGCTCATATTTCATTGATGAGAATAAATTTGAGACCATCTTTTTCTACCAACCGAATATGTTTCATAACACACTTCATACTTACATACATACATATATATATATATATATATATATATCAAAACACGATAAAAGTGTAACTAATTAATACTAAAATTACACCATTTTAATCTATATCATGCATGTAAGGGTACATTAAATGGTGAAAACATACCTTGTTTCAATATGACCATTGAATATATTGTAGATTAATTCAATTTGTAATATGTAATTGGATCATTTTAAAAACTTCATTTTGAGTTTATTTATAGACTACCAATAAAAAAATTCATAAATTCATAAATTTCTCCTGAACTATGTCATTAGTGTGGATATGTCCTATGAATTATAAAATGTATATATTATATCTCATGAAATTTAACATGTGTGTCAAATTATTTCTATGTTTGTTTTCGTTAGTTTTTCCATCACTTTTAATTTCAAATTACCCATTGATCTTTATATTTGTATCAAAATACCTTTTAATGTTTAATATTATTTCAAAATACACATTATGAATATTGTTTAATTATCCAATAACTATCAATTTTTTCATATTAGGTAAAAAAATTTGTTTTTTATTCTAATAAATTTATATGTTCTTTTTTTTTTTACACACTATTTTTATTTTACTTTAGGATTCGTTTGGTGTTTGGAGTTGAGTTTGAGATGAGATGAAATTTTTAAGTTTCAATTAATTAAATTTTTAAAAATTAATTATAAATTTTATTAATTTAAAAAAAATAAAAATAAAAAATAAAAAATATAATTTAATTAGAGTTAAACCTTAACATAAATGAAATGAGGTTTAATTTTCTTTTTTAAACGTGAGAATAACGTCACTTTAATCAGCTTCCACTCGTAGGCTGATCATGATATTTCAATCAACGACATCATCATTAAGCCATTATTGGCCACCACTCAAACGGCCCCAAGAAATATATATAATTGTGCCACGTGGCAGGAACCACGTGCTTCTGTTGCGTAGTAGGACCCACACGGGACAAATTTGTTTCGTACAGGCAGGGGCAATTAATAAGGTTTGACTCCTCCCCAGTAAATTTTTAAATCTGTTTTGTTTATTTATAAGAGAAAAACGAAGGACAAAAAAAATAAAATAAAATAAAAAATGACAAAGAAGAGAGAGTCGTGGGGACCATAGGAGAGGTAGAGTTGCAGAGGTTAGGAGAGAGCATTAAATATTAAATAAAAAAGGCGATCTTGGGGTTAAAGACAGTCTTCTCCTTCTCTCTCTCTCTCTCTCTCTGTCCCTGTCCTTGAAAGACGGGCTCGCTTTTGTGTTTTCCTCCTCGGTTCCTGATCCTACGTTCCCGCTGACACCGGCAATTTATATACGATCCACCCGCTTTCCACGTTATAGCCGTTTGATTACATCATCGGACGGCTGAGATCCTCTTTTCCTCAATCGCCGTCTTTCGCATGACGTGTTTTACGGAGACAGTGTTTGGCTTCACAGGCTCTTCCCCATTTTAACTTCTTTTTTTTTCCCCGAGATGAACTACACATGCGAAATTCTTAATAAACTTATTCAAATACCTTCTTAGATAGAAATGAAGATTTTATTTTAAAGGAAAATATAAATATATGCATGGCTTAGAGTGTTCGGAAGGATTTTCAAATCACAATTTTAAATTATTTTCTTTTTTTTCTTTTACTTTAATTTAAAACTATATTTCACTATTTATTTTTAAATGTCTATAATAAACTCAAATTTTAAACATTTTAACTTTATTATTTAAAAAAAATTTAAATTTATTATTTTAAATCTAAATGATATGATTTTTTTTTCAATTACTTAAAATTCCGAGCAAAACAAAATAAGAACATATTATTATTTATTTTTTGAATACATTTTAAGTTTTTACATTTTTTCACTCTAAAGTCTAAACTTTTTTTTTTTTTCCAATCAAATACATATTTGCAAAACTCATCTTAACTCCAATCCAAACATCTCTAAAACTCCATCTCCAAAATAATCTCTAATGTCTTTGTCTATATAAATGTGTTTCTCTAAGTCAATACTATGAAAAGAAACATTATTTTATTTTATCCTTTAATAAGTATTGCTATTTATATTTTTTATCATTATTATTATGCTCTGTAACTTGTAAAAATGAAATTTTAGTATTTAAATAACTCTAAAATAAAAATAATGTAAAAATTACATTGGTAATTGAAGACACCAATCAATAACAATCAAATGTCAAATTTGATATTGGTTATATTTTTGATAAATTTGCCACAAAGCTTATCATATGACAAATTTTGTATCAAAGATAACTCCAATGAAGATTTTTTTTCATTCAAATATCAAAATTTACCATTAACACAATAATTTAACATTGGCATTCACACAATTAAACAAAAAAAAAAAAAATGGGTAGCCACATAAGGTGAGTTCCATATTGGCGAGAAATGATGAATTTAAGTGGCTTATAAGTGACAGGAATTCTTTTATATAGTTAGCGATTTATTTGAAAGTTGTAAATTAATGAGATCTACTTATTGATCAACTATGATCCTCCTTTTTACATTCTTGTGATCGATCTGTTCCGTAAAAAAAAATTATGTGTGTTCTTCTTTTTGTGAATATGGAATAATAATAATAATAATAATAATAATAATAATGATTTAACATAATCTTCAAGATTCTCTAAGGAATGAAAAAAAAAATGCTTAATTTTTAAGAGTTATATATTTTGTCCTCTTATGTGCTTATTAGATTTTTTTTTTCATTTATTTTAAAAACATGATAAGCTTATTCGAAAGTTATTATTTATTATTTCACGCATCGGTTATGTGAATTACAGTTGTTTGTCGAAACTTATTATTGGTTTTAGACACATAACTGAAGTGGGATAATTAAGCAAAGAAAACACAAATTCTCTTGAGCCTTAATTGTTGAGGGACGAGCATGTTGGTTTGGTTTTGCTTTGACCATCAAATCAACCAATAGTTAGCTAGGCTTCCCTCCCCTAGCGAAAAGGGCCTGACTGACTTGTTTTCATATATACGCGTGACTGACCATCTTCCTACATCTTCTGTTGATATAGCTTTGGAAATTTCAACTGGCTTTCATTTTCTTGCTATTTGTGTGTGTGTGTCTATATATATATATATATATATATATATATATATATATATGAGAGCTCTCCTATACTACATCTTTATAAACGACACTTGGGGATCTATTTGGGGATATTTAGATATGGTATTTTGGAAGCTTGATTAAAGTTGCATATTTAGAGGAAAAGCTTTTGAAAAAATTATGTGATATAAAAAAAAAAGTACAAAATTTGATATGTGTTCAGAAAAAAAAATTTACACAATAGATCTTGTCTTGTTCCTTTTATTGTTACGAGTATTTTGACATAAAAATCATCTAATTGTGATTTAAAATTAGAAAGTTATGTAATTTTAAAATTTGAATTTAAAAAAAATAAATAAATAAAGAGAAAGTTTGATATAAATTAGGATTTTGAAATCTAAAATGATCTTTTACCACCTGGAGATAGCACCCCAAACGCCCCTTATAGTTTTTTTTTTTTTTTTTTTATATATACGTAATGACTAGTTGATTTAATCTAATATTTTTAGTGAGATTTGTGCATACTTTACTGTAATAATTTAAATAATTGATGTTATAATTCAAAATGGAAAATTGTGTGTAATTCAATTAATAATTACACAAGATGGAAAAGAAAATGCTACAATTACTATTATTGTCAAGCTGTCGGATATGGGAGCTTTCTTATATATACATACACAAGTACGTGTATGTGTAAATGATTATTATGGATAATATGTGGACAAATGTTCTTCTTTATTGATCAATTTATGACAGGTTAAATGTTCGTTCCGTACGTAGAATTAACTAAATGTTGAATGGAAGGAGAAACTATTTATTGTATGCCCAAATGTATGGATTTATATACTTGCGTACGTACGTCTAGGAACATCATACATAACATATATATACACATTAAGTACTACTATGTTATATATTGTTTTATATTGTTATATATATATATATTTATGGATATATACATGCATGTATAGGAAGCAGAAAGATATAAACTATAATGATTTTAGTTCAACTAAAATGTGGTCTGCCTGGACAACGTATAAAATGCAAGCCACATGCATACCTCAACATATTAATTCTAAATTTTATTTATTTACCAACTTATGTTGCAGTAGATAAAGTTCTCATATACTTATATGCTAGATTTTTTTTCTTTTTAAATTTAAATAATTTAAATGGTTCTGGGAAAGAAAACGTTGAGTCGTTCATTCTCGATGTGAGTGTATATCTTGTATCCAATTAACTCTAACCAATCATCCTTGTATGAGAAGTCAACAAAACTTTCTTATTGAATTAAGTAGTGTCAATGATCTAGTCAAAACAAGACACAAATAGATTGGCAGACGGCCATTTTTTTTTTTTTTTTTGGGTCCTTTCAAGAAATAATATTATTTGAATATGTAACCCAATCTCCTAACGCAATTAACAAGTGACACCTAATCATATCCACTACTTATATCCGTTCAACATCCTCATCAAGCAGTCAACCTAAGAATACATTTATAGGAATCTAGCTCTCCTATCCCTAAAAGATTATGTCCTAAAAGATTAACTGATAATGAATATAGATGAGTGATTAAAATTTCATAAAGAGAACGGTCATATATGAATGTTGAGGTAGTTCTAGTTTCTTTCTCTTGAATTATTGTTCTTCTCTTGGATCTTTAATTTCTCGCATTTGGTTCTATTTCTATATTTTGAGTGTTATATTTTTCTCTGGATTATGTTTCTTGTATCTAGATGTTCTATTTTTTTTTTATCCCGTCATACAACACTAACTGATTAGAAAGAGTAATGCAAGTCTTTTTAAATTCATTCTTTATTCTATATTCCAATCAATGTGGGATTTTTGTTCACACACTTCTAACTCTAACATTCCTGACTTTACATATTGATCCACTTTAAATTAATTTCTTCTCTTCACACCCTTCAAAAGACACTCTAATATTTTATACCCATAATTATTATTAGAGACACTGATAATAATCCCAATTTTTAAATATTAAATTATATGACATGATCGAAATTGTCATTTTTTTTTGTTGTTGTTAATAGATGTTTAATATATTGCCACCTTAATTAAGCCAAATAGATTGTATCAATTAAAAAAAAAAAAGATAACAACGATAGCTATGTGAATTGGTACTAAACAAAATTAAGATTAGAATGCGCTCTATTTATACCTCTACGTATACTATCCTTTTAGTGTAAAAGTAAAAATATACGCATAGAAGTGTGCGCGTGAATATATACAAGTGCACACATGCAAATTTTTTTTTTTCTTTTTTCTTTTTGGTTTGCTAAGAATACGTTTGGAATCTAGCTCTCTCACCAATTAATAAGTCTTTAGAGTTATAGAGTTGCTATATTGAGACTAATGCGAGATATATACATATACAAACTTGCCAACAAAAAAGATATATAAAAAAGTGAAGTTACTTCTCAATCTCATATTATGTTTTATTTATTTGGGGGTCCTATTCAGATGCTATATATAGACTTATATAGAACTTGTACCGCAGAGGGAGACATAAGGCTCTCTTCAATATCAAAAGATTCTTGACGAGTATTTTTCATTGCATTGTGACTTTAATTTTGTTGTAGAATTTGGGTCAAAGACGATTTAGTTAGTATGGGAAGCAGAAAGGTTTTTGTTTTTTTGTTTTTTGTTTGTTTGTTTTTTTTTTTTTTTTTTGTTTTGTTTTGGCTAGAAGAAAGTCCGGGAAAGGAGTGATCATCGTTAACATATCCCTTTATATGTTATCAAAATAGCTCTTCAAATACGGAGTGTTCATTGAAAGTCCTATAGATGGACCTTATCTAGCAATCAGGAGCATGTCACCGCAACCTCGCTGAATGTGTTAACGGTTAGGATTCTCAAGCATTTTTCATCAAATTTTAAGTTAGTACAAATTTTGACCCCTTTTTTTTTTTTTTTTGAAAAGAATAAAATTTCACATTTAAGAGTCCTAGAAAAGCTATTTGATATTTTAACTTTTGATCATTAACCCACGATAATTTATTACTGTTAGGTCATCATGTTTGGTGGTGGGAAGTAGAAAGAGTACTGTTAATTCAAAATGATTGATGCTTTGAAAGTTGGTGGACTCAATATTAATCAATTTTTATTGCGCTGATGAGCAGGGTTTTGTTTCTCTTTGGCAGGATTTAATTGGGTGATATATATACCAACATCAATATGCTTCCGATTTCTGAATTAATCTCCCATAGGAGCAAATTTATGTATGTCAGATCAATCTGAATTCCCAGTTGGTGTGCATCCATTTGCATGCATGCATGCCTTGATTGTAATCGGAGATATATACATATGCATATATATGTAAACATTGAATAAGAAGTTTTATTGCATGATGCTCTCGGGGATTAGTGACCTCATCTTAATTAATTTTTAACTCTTAGGGATTAATATATGATATTCGGCAATTTTGCTGTTGAGTCAATCGGTTTAATAATAACAATTGACTGGGACAGTGGATATAAATGAAGGGGAAGACTTCTAATAAATAATACTATATATATATAGACATTGAAGAAAGAATTCAACAAAAAAAATAAAAAATCTCATATCTCAGAAGTGGATATATATATATATATATATATATATGTATTAGTTATGATCATTCTGGTTATCATAAGCTACGATGGGGAGCATCAGAAGTGTTAGTATACCACCAACTAGTAGAATACGGATTCACAATATAAGGCTTACAGATAGTACCGACGTTCTATTAGTAGTGGCCTTTAATGGTGGAGCTAGCATTCTAGCTTAATGAGGGTATTTAGTAATTTATTTATTCATTTTTTAAATTTAAAAATAAAATAACAATTAGAGTGGGGGTGTACATAAAAAAATGGAATCTTAGTGGTGTAAAAATAGAAAAACTGTATTTTTTAAAAAAAACTTATATAAAAATAAAATAAGTCAGGGAGCGGCTGCCCCACTTGTCCCTAAGTACGTGGCTTCACAATAGATTGATGGTGTATCACATTAGTGATGCCTACAAGTATTTTATTTTATTTTTCCTGAAAGGGTAAATTTCATTAAAATTATTAAGGAGATATAAAAATATCAAAATATAACAAATGATTCCATATTACATTAGATAAAATTCTTAATAAGAACGGATCTATCTATAATCTGATAATGCTATAACTACTTGTGGTCCGAAAATGGATATGCATCTCGGCACCTGAAATCGAGCAAATGTAAGGTCAAAACACCATTAACTCAAAGATCTAACAGACAAACAATCAGCATAGAAGGTAAAGAAATTATATCCGTTATTATAAATAATAAATAAAAATAAAATATCCAAAAAAAGGGACACCGAAAACATCGCGGTAGCATTTTTCAAATAATTGCTACGTACATTTTAGAAGCAAAACCATGTATTAATTATTTTATTACGAAAATTTTTACAAGTTATTAAGAATATGACTTGAAGGTTTGAACTTCAACCAAAGAATCCTAGCTCTCTGTGTTTGGACACGAAAAAAAAAAAAGTTCGACGGGGCAAAATAACTTATTCGTTGATAGAGCCAAACCACGTGCGTGAATCATAAGCTATCCAAATAAACAATCCACTACCGCTGACAGATTAGTACTATAGAGAGTTTCCTAATATCGTTTTAGCGAGTTCCAAGATTGCATCTACTTGAATTTTTCGAAAATTTTCCCCGAATAATTAACAGAAGAAAATTGAAGAAAGCACCCCAAAAAAAAAAAAAAAAACTAGGAAAAAAAAAGAAGGTTATGGTGCAGTCATTGTCATCATAAATATTCGTCCTGGAAGACCAAAACTTAAGAAATTTGTCACTAAGAAAATTAGCAAAAATGTTAATAATTTTAAATTTATCAACAGTATATCTTGTGCAACTCATAAGCATTTTTATGTTTCGAAAATTAGATAGTCTCTATTTATAATTTGACAAAACTTGTTACTAAATTTTGAGTTATAGAATGTTAAAATTATAAAAATTAGATATGTCAAAATGGGCTGGCACAGTCACAACATAGTGATTCAATATATTCGATTCACGTTTATTAAATGGACAAAATTTGACACGGCACATTAAGGGCCCTACATACGTACGAGCATGAGCATGAGACAATAAACGGCATGACAATGTTGTTCTTTTTAATGTATAGTATCTTATAATTTCCATATGGCTATTAAAATACTCTTTTGTTATCAAGAATTTATCTCCATCGTCTTTTTTTTTTTTTTTAATTACTTGTTAAGACTTTCAATAATGTCACGGTTTCTTTTTAATTATATTTGTTTATTGTTAAAAGAATGTGTTTTATTCTACAAGCATATATTTCTTGATCGTTTATATTCTTTTATTGGGCACGATTAAATCACACATGTCATAAGTATTATCAAGAGGTTGTGAGCTGGATATGACACTCTTAATCATAATGAACATGACACAAAGACTAAATGGGCAGCACACACAGACACAACATAAAGATTAAACAGACCAACCTGTTTGACATCTCTAGTAAAAAACTATACTCAATGAAAAAAGTGAGGAAAATCACGTGGATCAATTACCTTATAAGAAGCCTGCAGAATTAAAAGGAAAAAACTACTAGACAATTCTAATTAACAACCAGGAAATTACAGAAAGGGTAAAATAAAATATATGGACACATAAATGGAAGAAGAGAACATAATTACAAGGAGGAAGCTAAAAAGAAATCACAAAGAAAAAAATAAAGAGGGTAAGTAGATTTGATAGGAAAACACAAATTAAGTAAAGCGTACATGTACTAAAGATTTTGGTCCTCTTTGTTGTTTCTATTTTGTGTTTATACAATGCTACTGCCCAGCTTATTATGTTTAAAAATTATGTTTGACAAGTACGTAGGAGGTTATTATTATTATTTTTTGAAAAATACTTAAAATATCCAATGTGTTTTGAGGTTATTATTATTATTTTTTGAAAAATACTTAAAATATCCAATGTGTTTTGACTAAATATTGTTTCTGTCCCTCTTATTACACAAATGCACAAAACAAATATTTTGTACCATCAATCACGAAATACCCTTTTAAACAATTAAATTTTTTCTATATTACCCTTCCCAATCTATCTTATATGTTATATGACATATAACTTAAGTAAAAAAAAGTTTAACTTAAGTAAAAAAAAAGTTAAATAAACCTTTTTTTAAAATCATGAAATAAATATTTCATTTATTTTGAGAATATTATAAGTTTTAAGTTTGATTTTATTTAATAGTTTAGTATAATTAATATTGTTTTAAGTAGTATTTAATATAGGTTGAGAAGGGTATAATAAATATAACACTTTCAAAAATTTTATTGCTTCAGGGGTATTTCGTAATTGACTTTATAAACACATATAGAGTGTTTTAGGCATTTGCATAATAAAAGAGTGTAAAACTAATATTTAGGCTAAATATCGATCAAGAGCGTTTTTTTTCCCCCCTTATTTTTTAATTAAAAATTTTTTCCGTTTATTCTACAAGATGGTGGAGGGCAGTAATATAACCTCATTTCCAACATGTTAATTTTTATAGTTTGTTTGATTCACCAACTCTAATTTAAAAATTTCAACTCAATTTTTATTTTTTATTTTCCTAAAAACTTACTAATTCTTTTAATTAAAAAGTCAACTAATTTTAATTTAAAATTCTAACTCAAATCAATAAATTAAATGTGGGCTTAATTTTAGGATCCTCATACTCTTATAAAAGATTATCAACTTCTAAGCACTCCGTTATAAATATGAAACATAAATACGTATTAATCCACGTTAGATTCTCAAAACCATTATTATTATTATTATTATTTTTTCCGAGATGTCGTTTCAAAATGTTTGGCATAGCTAAAACATGAACATAAAAAAAATATAAAGTAAGAAATAAAAATTAAGAAATAAGGAATAAAACAAATTGTTTATAAGTTTTATGGAAAGTCACCCAGGACGTGCGCGATTATGGTGGGTACAGGGAAGTTGGAAAGTAGGGAATGGAAAAGGCTAAAAATAATAAGGTAATGATGACACGAATCGCATTATTCAATTGGTGTTACAGTGGCTGCCCCTGTCTGTCCCTGTGTGTGTATCGCAATCCCCCCATTTTTTTTCTAATTAAATAATAATAAATGCTCATTTTGTCTTTTTCTGTGTTTGACTCCTGTTGCCCAAATACGACAACTGGTTGTAGCAGGTAATGGATCGGTAGGACGACCGGCACCAGCAGGTCATTTCCCCTATTGTTGTCCTCCACGACAACACTACCCAAAAAATGAGTGTTTGAGATTGAGGCCCATCCCAATTGTAACGGTTGAAAAAAAAAATTTTTTGACCATTAATATTTAAATTATCATCTGTTATTTGAATGTTAATATTCAAAATAACACATTTAAAAAGAAATATTCATGTTTAAATGTCAAAATGAATATTTAAATATTCCATTTTGGATGTGTAAAGTCTAAATACCTATTTGGATGGATCATTCAAATGGAATAATCTAAATTGAAGCAAATGGTTTTACCAAACACATTAAAAGAAATTTTGATTTTTTCTACCCTGTGATTTTTAGAATCACTTTTATTGTACACACTAAACTTAAATACTTTTATTAGAATTTCGGTTAAAAATAAATAGAAAAATAAGAGAATTATTACTATTAAACCTATTTTGATAGGTTTTCTTTTAAAAACAAATGAAAAAAAAATAGATGATTGAACTTAACTCACTTTTTTTTCCCATCTGTTTTTAACTGAAATTGGATAAAATAAAATGAGGTTAAATTCAAAATTTATGAAACAACATGAGAGTTTTTAAAGTTCAAGTAGCAAAGTGAGATTGACTTTAAAATTTAGAGATATATATGAGAATAATTCAATAAATTTTTATTACACTTTTAAAAAAATTAAAATAATGTCAATAAGAAGGGATTGAATAGAACTAATACTTATTTTAATGTTTCTTTTGTTGATAATTTTGTTTATTATGAGCTTTTATTTTGAGGGAAACATGGCAGCCCATAAAAAACTGATCGCGGATCATATCAATATATGTATATATATCGTATCTAATCAAATGAAATCCGGATCATGTATAATAATAAAGATCTTGGAATTCACAAATTTTACTAATCATTCAAATCAATATTTTAATAATTTTTTAATCATCTTTTGAGTAATGAATACTTCTGAATTGTCATATTGTACCATGCTATACTTTTCAATTATAGAAGAATTATACATATTTTTCTTAAAAACATACAATGTTGTAGAACTCCCTTTTAATTTTGTTGTTAACCAGAATAAATATTTTTTGGGAATTTTGACCTATTATCTTATTTTTCTATCGCTTTAGTTGTCTTGTTAATTAAAATTTGAGACCTAAATCAATTGCTTAAGTATTTTTAGTAATTAGCTCATATTTATGTGATTAGCTTGTTATATTCATAGACAGATAAGAATAGAGAGACAGTGGATAGAAAAACAGGACATCAAATATGGAGTGATTTTTTTGGATCATCTGAAAATTGGAAATAATAAAAAGGGGAACCAACTGAGTTGGAAAAATTAAAAAAACGCCACTATTGACATTCATGTGTTCTCCCCCTTAATTCAAAAATAAAAAATAAAAAATAAAATAAAAACAAAAATACTATCTCTAAAAAAAAAATTTAAAAACGAACGAAACCCCTCTTTCTCTCACCTTCAAAAAAAAAAAAAGAAAAAAGAAAGAAGAAAAACCATCTCTCTCTCTCTCTATAAATTGAAAAGCACTACTAGCTGTGGCTTTGTGGGTGTGCTAGGGTTTTCAGAGTTCGGGGAAAACAATGGTGTTGAGGGGAATGTTGGCTGGCTCGAGGCTTTCTTTTCACATAGGCAACTTCTCTCTCTCTCTTTCTCTCTCAACTTGAGGGGGAAAAAAAAAAAAAAAAAAGAAACTGTAAGGCTTCGGACCAGGCTTCATTCCCCTCAAACTAATTCCATTTTGATCGTCTCCTTTGAAAAATTTCTGTACAAATTTGTTGAAGGTTTGGCTGAGAGGAATGTTGTCTGGCTCGAGGTCATGGAGGTGGAATATTCTCTCTATTTGTATATATATATATATATATATGTATATATACGCAGAAATAGTTTGAAACCCTAAATGATTCTCGGACCAGGCTTCATTCCCCCCAACCAATATTTTCTCAGCTGGGTTCTTCCTCTTCTTTCTTTATGCAAATTTTCCTGCTGTTCTTCTGGCTTTTTGTTCCTCAGAAATCAAAACCCAGATCTTACAACCTCGAACTCCAAGTAAGTTTTTTTCTTATATATACAAATATATATATATATATATATGTAAGTCCGTTTTACTCATGTGTTTCTCAATTTGTTCTTGTGTTGGAGTTTCAGTGCTATATTCTTGGTCTTTGTTTGCTTGTACTTATTTGATTAATTTCCATGGATTTAACTGCTCTGTACTTGGCTTTTCATTCTGGGGTTTTTTTTAATATATTTAATTTGAATCTTCATTTATGTAACGTTTCTAGTCCTCCATTTTAGGTACACACAAGTTTTTCTTTTTCTCTCTTTGAAGAAAAGGGAAAAAAAATGTTCACATTATACTTTGATCTCCAAAGTTTGTTTTTGTGTAATATTCTTTGTCGAAACTATTATGGAATATTAGTCCAATTTTTAGAAAATATATATATATATATATTTTCTCCCTTAGACACACATAAATAGTAGGGTTAATTTCCCAACACCAGTTTTTATTTTATTTTATTTTTTATTTTTTGCTTTTGTCATGAACTTTCCATTCCAAATGCATTTCTTTTCAAACGAGTTCTTGGTTCCCGCAGACCCACTTTCATACAAAACACTACCTTTCGGATCGAAAAGTAGGAAAAGAGATTACTATTTTTAAAAACTGTCACTATTTTAATCTGTACTTAATTATATATATAGATATATATATCCTGAAACTATACATATAGCCAAAGGGATAACTTCCTACATATCACTCCCTGGATAATTTTTATTTCACGTGGACTACAAAGCTTTGTACTGTTTAACCTATCAGATGTTATGTTCTTGCCAGCAATCCACCTATATATAGCTAGCTGTATCTAATTAGCCCTTTTTTTTTCTTTCTATTTTTCCCTCCTTTTACACTTCATATTATTAAAAAAAAACTATTCCATTAAGGTGAGAATCGATTAAGGTGATAATATATATTTCTACGGAACCGTAACAACAATTGAGAGATGATAATGTGCTTTTTCTTTATTTTATTATATATATTTGGTTTTTATCGAAACCTAACCGATCGATGAAGTTATTTATGCTTTTGTCTCCTAGCGTTACTGAAAGTTGAAGATTCCATGCAAGCTATTAATTAATGCGAGCCACTAGTTGCTTATTAGTATACACGCATATATATATATATATATATATTCGATATAGAAAGATTGAATTGAAAGACTGAATGAATGAGTGAATGGACATGACATTATTGATAGGATCGATGCCCATGCCATGGCATTGACATATGAGAAAATCAGAAATGCACAACAATTTACAAGAAAAAGCAGAAAATATTATTGTATTGATTTTAAGTGTGGGCCGCATCAGTCCGGTAAATATATAGCTTTTTTTAGATTCCGCAGATCTCACTTTTTTTTTTAGATTAATGTAACTATTAATTGATGTGGTTATAACGTCACGTAATACTTTGCGTATAATTTGTTATGTTTAAAAAAAAAAAAAAACAACGTATCTAAATAGAAAAATTTACACATTAACTAATCAACATCAATCTTAGATATTAATAAGTCGGAATTAAGACCTAATCAATAAGTATTACAACTAACATAATATACCATTAATTATCATAGATAAAAACATTACGACCCAGATACGTTTTTCTGAAGCAAAAGCCAATATATTGTCCAAACATGGAAATTAAAAAGTGAGTGACTGTAATATAGACATATACACACAATATACTTATTTATATATATATATATATTGCGTATTTGTTAGTGTGTGTAAGAAATACATTTATGAAGCTTTCGAAGTTGTTGAGTTCTCAGTTGCTTTCCTTGGAAATACTCCGTCGGATCAGCAATTTTGCAGCTCTTATATATGCATATTTATGTCCTGAGCTCACTCGATCTTTCATGGAGGAGTCATATTTGTACAGATTTGCGTAGCTTTTGAAATGGCAACATCACAAAAGTAGAGAGGGAGAGAGTGAGTGAGTAAATGACGACTATCTGACAAATCTTGGGAAATGAAATGTAGAGAGAGAGAAGAGAGAGAGAGAGAGAACTGACTCAGTGAGGGAACTGAGAAGGGAAAAATAAAATAAAAAAGTAGAAACATAACCTTTTATCGTTCAGCAGCTTTTTAGGTATATCATGTATGTGTGATGGATTGTTTTCTATGCTATCATACTAACACAAATGCTGCACAATTTGTTTGCGTATTCTTCTTGGACCAGATGTATATGTTTATGTGAATACCATACTTGTCATAATATATATATATATATATAACACATTATCTTATTTTGCGTTGTAATATGTAATATTATTTTTAATGCTATATTTACATTTTTTTTCATAATTATAATGCTTTGAAACTTGTAAAAAAACTTTTTAGAATTGAAATATGTTAAAAAGGTAACTGTAATAATTACATGAGAAGGTAAAAATAATAACCATTAAGTATCAAATAAGAAGCCTTTGTTTTGGGTTTGGGTACAAAATGGAGGTGGAGTTTTGGAAATATTTTAATTATAAATAAGTTGAGTTTTGAAAATGTGTATTTAGTTAAAAATGAACTCTTTCGAGTTAAAAAAAGTATACAAACTTGAAATCTATTTAGATAAAATAATAATATGGATTGTGTTTTTTTTACTCTTGTCGATTCTATCTAAATTTTTTATCATTATTATCTCATTTTGATTTAAAATAATGACATCTAAAATTTGAGTTTTTGAAAACTAAAAAGAGAGATTTTGAAAAGTAAATAGTGAAAGTGGTTTACTTTTGAAGAAAATACAAAAATCTTTTGGAAAAATGCAATTAGAAATGTTGCCCCAAATGAAGTCTTAAATTTAGCATTGGTTATCTATTGTGATAAATTTACCTCCAAATTTGACATATGACAAATATGACAACAAAAATAGCAATTTATTAGAGATGCTCTTAGAGAGTACTGAGTAGATAATATATTTTGTAGGGACAAAACATTTCTATCATGTTGAGCGTAAAAGCGCAAAAGAAATATTTCTAATATAAAAATATTTTGAGATATTAATGATACTAAATGTCATAATTAAAAGAGTGGATCCCATATCATGGGATTCGTCTTCTATGTTTAAACATCACTTATTGTTGCCGTTTGGCAATGTTCTTTCTATTATTCTTAAATATAGCACACACTTGCCACCGAGTAAAATATAAGAAAGTTTTAATGTCTTAATTAGCACACTTTCCCAAGAATGATTCTGCATTTAACTTTTTCCATGTCTATTTTTTTTTTTTTTTCTGCATCAATGGAAATGACCACCATGATTTTTGTTTGTTTTACAAGTCAAGCCAAAAAAGGTAAAACAAGAAAAGGTTGGGGAAAAGGAAGGTTTTTCAGTAAATCCATGGAGCTGAACTATTCCTGACAGTTTTATTGGCTTTTCACGATGACCTGTGATGGATTCTTGGATTTTCGTGGCACTAATATAAACTTTTGACATAATTTAAACAGAAAAGAAACCTAGTTTTTTTTCCCTCTCTCTCTATGTTTTTTTTTTTTTTTTTGGCCCTGTGATGATTAGGTGCCTAGATTTTAAGATTTTTTGATAATCACAGATTGAACTAGTTTAGCGCTCGGCAGACGGTCCAAATTAATGATGCCTTATTAAGCGATGTACAGAACTCCTCTTCATCTTAACGTCGCTTCACTCTCTTAATTTAAAAAATGAAATGCAAGTTCACTTTCCCTTAAAAAAAAAAAAAAAAAAACCAAGTCCCTTTCTTCTTCCCTATTTTAATAGGCCTAAGTTTCTGGACCCTTAGAACATAACCAAGCCCAGCCCAACACAACCCTAAGCAGAAGATGGGAAAAAGTTGATGGACTGCCTCCAAATGTTATGTTTATGATTTTGGTCTTTTCCGAGGATTGCCCAAAAAGAACACACCTATTACCTCATTTACTGTGGCTTTGATGTTTCTAATCTCTTACAACATTAAGTGAAAGATCAACATAATATAATAAAATACCACCGGTAATCTATTAGAATACTCTTTGGTGATTAAAGTCAACATAGACCATCACCAGTCTCCGCTGGGTCACTGGAGAGTATTATTTTTTTTTTTCAAAACAAGTTTATTTTTTATTTTTTACTTTTTTAATATTTTTAATCAAACAAATTATTTTAAAAATATACATATATCTAAACTACATTTTCACCATTTGTTATTTGAAAAATTACTATATGCAAAACTACACACCAAACACAACAAGTAATCCACCAGAAACCACAAAATGCATGGTGCTATCCACCAAAATACGTAGAGTATTCTACTAGAATACAAAAAAAAAAAAAAAAAAAAAAAACACGATATTACCAACCCGAAAAGAGGCCAATTAGATCGCGAGAAGGGAGGAATCGTGGTGGCAGTGGAGGTTACGATGGTGGCAGAGATCGCGAGGAGAAGGTAGTGGCGGCAGAGAGAGAGAGAGAGAGAGAGAGAGAGAGAGAGAGAGCATAAATGGAAAGTTAGGTAGCGAAGAGAGGCAGAGATAGCGGGGAGAGAGAGAGAGAGAGATGAGAAATGAGAAATGAGAAAATAATCTGGGGTCATGAAAAATGTGGGTATTTAAGTATATTTAAAGGATAGTAAAAAGAAATAATAATTTAAGGATGATTTATATATATGGTTGAAATAGAGCTATGGTTTTAATATATGTTCAAATATCAACTTATTTATAAAATTGAACAAAAATCAAAACTACCCATATTGACAAAAATATCCCTATAATTAATTTGGGAAAAAATAAAGAGATAAAATGACCTCCTAAAAAATAGGCACCGGTTATTTCATTAAATTAAAATATCCAGATACAATTCCAACAAATTTTTTTTTTTTTTTTTTTTTTTTTTTTTGTTTTTCACTCCGGCGCGACTACACTACAATTGCGACCTATCAATATAGCCGTCGACGTCCATGTCTTCAGCAATGGGAAAAAAAGACGCTTGAAAAAGTCCTAAACCCAAAAGAAGTAGCGTCTGCATCCCTCTCCCCAAAGACATCAGCGCATCTCTTCAACAAATAAAGAACCGGCTGATTCTGTCTACTTCACATGCTAATGTTCTATATTACTTACATATTTATTGGGTCAATATCTTTATGATTGTGTTTTAGGGCCCTTTTTTTTTTTTTTTTTGTCACAAAAATTTTTGTTGCACGATTTTGTCAGGGAAAATAGAATGTGTGAAGTTTCGTATAAATTACTACGATTGCTGATTTTGATTTTAGCTTCTGCTTGTGTTTATATTAAGATGTAAAAAATTATTATAGCGACTTGGTCTTTTTGTTGTCAAGCTTAGCATTAATAAATTTTATGTTTGCTATAAAATTTCTTATTGACTCAGTCTTTGTGTTGTTATGCTTAGCATTGCTACTTATGGTATGGAATTAGCTATATTGATTAATTACATTAATAAAATATATGTATTATGAAGTTTTAATATTTGTAGTCCTATAGTCATTATGATAAATTGGTATGATTTTATTAGTTCATAATTATATGGTCATTGCCATATTGATTTTATCACATTTATGAAGAATTATTATGTTATTGAATCCATCTTTTCGATATTATTATTTTTCATTCTCATTGGAATTAAAATAAATCATGCAAACAAGGGAATAACTTTTGAAGCTAAATGAGCAATGGAGTAGCAAGAAAATTAATTTTCTACTCTAAAGTGCAAGTTATTGAAGATTTTATGTTGATGACGTCAATACGTCATGAAGATCAACCTTTGCTTTAATATGTTTTGTTAATTTTTTGTATTCAATGTTAATATCATATTGGCAAGGTCAATATATTTATTAAAGTGCATAGGTTAATGTCTTATTTTTTCGTTAATGACAGGTCAATTTGATAGCGATTCAAAATTTTTGTGTATTTAGTTTTAATTAGTCTTTTATTTTTTATTTTTAATCAGTCTTTTTATTATTTCTTGTCAAAAAAAAAAAAATATTTGATAAAAGTAGCAAACACAACTAACGGAGGCAGCCACTAAATAGATAGCAAAACTAATTAAGCAAAGAAAATCAAATTAATTTGCATTCACAAAATTTAAAAGTTGGTAGCCACAGAAACAAAAAACAAAAAAAAGTATTTACCTCAAAAAAGTTAAAATGTAATATTGCAAATTTTCAAATCAGTTGGAATGGCATGAAATACAGATTGTTCTTTTCCATTAAAAAAAAGACACACACACACAAGGTCAAACGTGGAGATAAATGAATTTCTTTTTTCCAATTAAAAACGCCTTTAACAAAAAAAAGCGTGAAACACGGAAGGGTAAACGTGGAAAGAAAAAATTGTAAATTTCAAATTTTGTTCAAATTTATAAATAAATTAAAAATTGTTCATTTTTTTAAAACGGGTGTTCTAAAACGGCCATTTCGCGTAAATACTTCATAATTTAAAGGTCAAAATTCCAAGTCAGTATTAAAGGAGGACAAATACTCAAAGCATGTGCATTTTAAGGGCGTAGTTTTTATAATTTTCTCTTATTATTTTTGATCAATTTTTTTTTGGTATTACGTTGACTATAATTTTGACCTACTTTTAAATGACTAATTACACAAAACAAAAAACTTGAATTTTTTTTTTTTTTTTTTGTTTACAAACATCATTTATTCTTTTTGTGCTAAAAATTTGAATCAAGCACAAAAACATGTAAAAAAATATAATGCAACACCAACTGTATACATAGATTCCAAATATCGTAACACAATTTCCATGTAAATATTGTAAATTTTTCTACACCCAGAATGAGGCTCACACTCTAAGATAAGTCCCTTTTTTTTTTTTTTAAACCCAATAAATACGAATAAATATATGTATCCCAAAAATTTCAGGCAAAATACTAGAAGATCATGGATTCAAATAGTCTATCTAATTTTTGGTGTCTAATCAATAATATTAGGCACATCATTTTAAAAATTCAAATGTTTTATAATTAACTTTTTGTATTTTAAAATCTAATTTTATTTAATAATGTATTACAATATAATTAGTTAGACACCACTTTGGACATCAAAATTAGATAACAAATGTGGATTCAAAAATCATGAAATTAATTTTTGGTTCAACAGTGATACGCATGTGCAAAAAAACATGCTTTGATGTCCTCTTCACACGCCGCACACAAAACCTGGCACGTGTGGGACTTGTTTTAGGTATCTGGGTTGCAGATTCCATCCCAAACACGCCACACAGTCGACACGTGATTACCATCGGGCACTGACATTTGTTAGACTGCTGAAACCGTCTCGTAGTGTAGATTCCGAGCATCCACTCATTACTTCCTCACACCGCCTCTAAGATAGCACGTGGTACTGACTCTCCGGCATTGAGAGTGCGATTTCACATAGTCGGGGTTGATAATAAATAACCATATTTTCGGAAGCTTAAGGCCCAAAAATTGAAACGGCCATGACTCAATCATGCATGTAAAATCAGTTTTAGGAATATTACACATTTTTGTGAAGCTAAGTCTGCAATCTCCAATCCAATCCTAATCCAATCCTAGCTCCGAGAGGAATATCTCCATGCCAAGGAAAAACAAAAATAAAAAATCGTAAAGATTTGATCAGCATTCGTGGTCAAAGTTATGGATTAAAAAGTTACTTGATTTTTTCTCTCAAACTATATCCATGGGAAAATTTTGATAAGTAGGTGCTTTTCTCTGTTAATCTTGTCCCCCCCCCTTCTCACGCCCACTTAACAAAATACTATTTGATTGTTTAAAATTAAAAAAAAAAAAAAACCATTTCTTTGTTTCGATCAAAATGTAATTATTCCTCTTTTAAAATGAGAACGCCTCTTGATACTTTTTTTTTTTATTCAACTACTTGTGTGTGTGTTTGTTTCTACGTACTATATATATATATTTTATTTTTTTGGTAAAATTTTCTAATATTATATCTACTCTTCAGTTATGTCGTCTAAAACGAATATTTTGTTTTGTTTTTTTTTAATGTTATATAGAGAAACAATTAAGAAAAACCAAATCTTTGTATTCAAACGTAATTAATAATTTTTTTTAATTTCAAGTTTTTTTAAAGGAAATATCATTCACACTAATATAAGGTACTAATCACAAAAGATAATACGACGAACTCGAAATACAAGGGACACAATTCTCAATTAAGACTAGTTTCATTAATGATATCTGATAATACTCAGATGGAAAAACATATGTTTGAGGTACAAAAACAAAAAAGTACCTCAGCACATCAATATCGGATACCCATACCATAAGACTCTTAATTTTGATAAACCTTTATAATCAGTGGAAACTTTTGATTGATTAAGAGCCAAGACCTTGAAGCACGAAGGCCGCCACAAACTCCTCTACATAGACATAAGTGAGTGAGAGAGCTTTTTATAAGGGGTTTATAGCTAAATGACATTTTTTTAGTAAGTATTTAGAAATTAGTTAAAAATCCTAAGTTTTTAAAAATTAGTTAAAAGATATATATATATATTTTTTCTTAGAATAGTTAATTGACCATATTTAATAGTTAATTACTAATTGACCGTTGGTTAATCACTTTATTGACTATCGGTAAATCAATAAATATGATAATATAACTCATAAATTTTGAAGTCAATCACTGATTAACGACAAACAAATCACTGATTGGTCAATCACTAATTGATTGTAATATTACTAATCAAATTTTGTAGTTAATCACTAATTGACTCATATTAAAAAAAAAAAAAAAAAAGCCATACTTTCTCCCTTCCCCAATCCCCACCGGAGATAATCACCTCCTCAATTCTCTCTCTTCTTCGCCGCCAATCTACCTTTGTCGACTTTATGAAGTCATTGTCGCTAACCTCGCCTTCTTGTCATCCTCGTCGCTGGACATCCCATCGAAGGTGATGAGATCACAAACTGTAATCGAATCTTGAAGGTGAGGAGGTCGTAACCTTACTCGAGCTCCATGAATGACGAGCAGCAGATTCCATCGTCGCATCACTCGGGATCACCGTTAGCCACCTCACTATTGCTACCTTGCCGGAACTCCATGAATGACAAGCAGCTATCTCTGACAACGGCCAAGAGAGATACGGGCACAGGGAGAAAAAGAATGTTGAGAGAGAGAAGGAGATAGGTGTGTGAGAAAAATAAAAATTGATTAAACAAAACATACACATTAGGTCATTTAACTAATTAAAGGAAGTTGGGCTATCTATTAGATTAGGTAATAAATATAGGTCACTTACCTCAATTTTCCTTTTAATAAAAGTACTCATCAATTTTTGTAGTCAATTACTAATTGACCCATAGTCAATCACTGATTGACCATATTAAAAAAAAAAGCCAACTCTTTCTCCCTCCCCCAACTCCCACCCGAGATAATCACCTCCTCGACTCTCTTTTTCTCTCTCTCTCTCTCTTCTTCCTTCTCTCCCCTCCACCTATCTCTCTCTCTTCCTCACCGCCGATCTACCCTTGTCGACTTTATGAAGTCATTGTCACTTACCTCGCCTTGTCATTATCTTCGTCGCTGGCCATCCCATCGGTGGTGATGAGATTGCGTCTGCAATCGGATCTCGAAGGTGAGGAAATTGCAACCTTATCGAAACTCCACGAATGACGAGAAGTAGATTCCATCATCACATAGCTTGGGATCACAATTAGCCGTCTCGTGATCGCTACCTTGCTTGAAATGCACGAATGACAAATAGCCATCACTAGCAACGGCCAAGAAAGATACGGGTAGAGGGAGAAAAGGAAAGTTGGGAGGGAGCGAGAGGGAGAAGGAGAGGGAGGGGAGGAGGGAACGGGAGTGGGAGAGGGAGGGGGAGAGGGAGGAGGGAGAGGGAGGAGGGAGCGGGAAGGGGAGGGGAGAAGGAGAGATGGAGCCAGAGGGAAGGAGGGAGAACTTGAGACATACTTAGGTGTTTAGGAAAAATAAAAATTAATTAAACAAAACATACATATTAGGTCATTTAACTAATTAAAAAGAAGTTTGGCTATTTATGTTAGAGAGATTGTAATAGCTCTTTCATTATCATTGGGTAGTAGAAACAATAAAGTCCCACATTGGAAAAGCACAAGCAAGTATATTGGTATGAATTGAAACAAGTGAAATGTAAGGATTACTAGTATATAATAGGGGCTATGGTACTACTATGTACCACCATACGCATGGGTGCTTGAGGGCGATTGGGCGTTTAGGGTACTTTTGGGTGCTTATTAGGAATTACTCTCTTTTTGAACGCGGTTCTTTTCTAGATTAAATCTAGACCGTCGATTTGATCGGTTACAATCTAACGGTCGATTTGAATGATTTCAACTTTAATTTAAACTGTTAATTGAATTATTACAATCCACTAGTCATAATTAAATTCTGATGACCAACGAGTCTGACTGTTGAAATAATACATTTCTTGAATGAAAAGATACCTTTTAATTTTAAAGGCATGTCTGTTGTATCTGTTGTAATTATTCATGAGCAGACATATCAAAGACTAGAAAACTCCAGTTTCTGATGTCAGTTTCATATATTATTTTGGAATTTAATAAGAGTGCTACTTATTAAATTCATGCATAGTTTTGTAGTATTTTAGAAGTAATTTACCACAATAACCGATAACAAACTGTTCGTAGTGGGGGTAAATAAAATCTTAAGGAAAATAATTCCTTTGTCTCAAACCCTTTGATTTTCTCTATCTTTCTGTTTCGTTTTTTTACACCCAAACAGTTTTTCCACCACCCACTATTTTTCAACAATCTATTGGATTAGATAATAAATATAAGTCACCCACCTTAACTTTCCTTTCAATAATTCAAAACTTTTTTTATTACAAAAAAGATAATTTGAAATTAACAAAAACATGTCTCGAGTCCATTATCTTGATCCTCCACCCCTAAGCATTAATCTACTTTTTTCCTGCCCTAATAAATAAACGCCTACACACACACACACATATATTTAAATATATATAGTGTCCTAACTATGCGGGCTTTAATTTCTCAAATTTATTACAGAAACCAGATCAACTACTTGAACAACGCATACGTACTATGTGGTTTTTATGATTCTGATCTGAACCTTTCTATTAAAAATCTAGTTGGAGAATAACTATTATTAATAGTAAGAAGGCGAAGTAGTTCTCCTAAATACCAATCCCAACACAAGTATAATACTCATTATATTCTAACAGTAATTTTATATTTGACTCCACCATAACAGTCATAACATCCAGAGTTTGAATCTTATCATCACAAAAATCTAATTGGAGAATTGCAATCATTAATAATAAGAAGGCCAATTATGTAACTAATTTAGTTCTCCTAATAATGACATCGTGACCGAATCTCCTCCCCACATTAACTTGTGTTTAGTTCACCAGTTGAAATTAAATGTTTTTGGTTGGAGTTATTTGACTTTTCAAAGTCTAGTTAATTTTTTTTTCTTTTTGATTTTTAAGAAAAAAAAAAACAAAAATAGGTTGAAAAAGCTAGATTAAAATGATGTTTCAAAAAAGGCTAAGCTGGCAGAGTTAGATAGAACATCGCAAATATAGTGGTTGTTCTCTAAATCTTGAAATGGTTCAACTTTCAACCTTAAGTTCAACATTTGCCTTTTTTTTTTTTTTTTTTTTTTTTCCCTTTCAATAATTGACCAACTTTTGCCAATCGTTCCATATATAACTGCATTAATAATGGCCGGTCCGAGTAGAAATCAAAAAACTTTTTACATGTTATTATCGCGTCTTCAATTAATGTATCGCGTCTTCAATTAATGTATCACGTCTTCAATTAATGTCTCCGACCTTTGTCTTCACTACTTTTGACTTGAGTGTCATGATCGACACTTTATTCGCTGAATTTGGTAACAATTATTTATTTATTTATTTTTTTGATAAATAAATGAATTTAGCAACAATGAATCACATAAATTAGACCTACCATAACAGATCATCTCAACTATTAAAAAAAAAACACATACCTGATATTTGTTGTGAGTTTATTTTGTTTTATTTTATAAGTGTTTCTTACGATAATTTCATTTAATAATTTAAGTTAGGGGCTTGGTGTTAATTGGATTAAGATTTTCGAAGTCAATTAAGTTGAGATGCTTAATCTTACTCTGATATAAGTTGTCCATTCTCCTTATTTTAAGAATAAATGAGTAATAAGTTAGCATATTGTATTAATCATATCATGACTGGAATAATTGTTTTTAGAAGGGAAATTGTATTAAGAGAAACTAATACAGGCGTTACTAAAAACGTGAATTACTTTAAAAAAACAAGGTGACTCAATCCCAATGAATGACTCGATTCAACTGTAAACTCTAATGACATTCAAAGGAAAAATATGTACAAGTTCAAACAACAAAAATCAAATTGTATTGACGTACTAAATTTCGAGCACATAGATAGTTCTTTAAACAAAATTTCTATAACTGGTGAAGGTTTCTGATTGACAAGAACAAAAGGCTTATAGAACTAAGGTCATTGACAACATGTCATATAGAAACAAATTTAACTATATATATATATATATATAAGATTACAAAGTAGATCATGTCCAAAATAAAGGACATTTAATTAACAAAATAGACAAACTAAACAGACGCAAACACATGATAAACCTAAAGCACGTCAATAATAACTAACGAAGGAATAACTAGTGAAAGAACTGTAGGGAAACGCAACTAATTGCGAGTGAACGTGACATAGATGAAGAATCACTACCTACCAAACAACGACGCACGAAACACATGGATAACTGCCACCGTCGCGACCCTACAACCGTGTGAAAAAAAGTCCCATAGGTTCAACCGCCAAATAACAAGAGTACCGAAAAACGCAATCCAAACATTCGGCCTCCAACTTCATACAAAAGTTAAAACCTCACTAACGGACCACGCCACTCACTACCACCACCATTAAGAGGATTAGTTAATTTGTTCCTTTATTTGTGTCTCCATTCATATTCTTCTAATGATAATAATATGACACAGGTAACTAACATGTTTTTTTAATTGATGTGATATGATATTATAAACAAATATAAATTTTTAATTGACGTGTTATGATATTATTGGAAGAACATGAATGAGATAGGAATAAAGGGACACATAAGTTAGATCTCCATTGAGAAGCTCAAGATGGGACGAGCCAGAGGGCCAAGTTTCAGGACTGGGAGCCTGGCAACGCACCGTAGGCGATTTTAGAGTTCCGGCCAACATTTCATCTCCTTCTAAGTTTTCTGTTTGGTTTCGATAGAGAGTTAATTTTTCAATAATTGATCTTATATGAAATATTCATCGTAACTAGATCAATATTGATTACACAATGTTGCCATTAAAAAAAAATAGAAAAAGATTATTTTTATGCATGCCTCCAAAATTTACATCTATTCTCACTTTTAAATCGATTTATTCACATTGGCTCCATTTTCTATAATTTTTGGTGTGTGTGTAGATATATATATATATATATATATATATATATAGGAATATCCAAACAGAAAGACTAAACGTCGATTTAGAGATTATATATAAACCAGAGCAACCCCCAATCAATATATGTTACTAGTCTTTGCGCAGCTTTAGGTTTAAAACTTGAACCAAAAAAAAAAAAAAAACAACAAACAAAAAACAAAACAAACAAAACCAAAAAAAAAAAGTAAATAATCCTATTATTAGGTCGGCTCCGTTTGTTGAATCTTGAGGACAGGTTTCATTGTTGTTGAAAATACTCTATGAGAAATGCTAGGGTAACTTGCTCTGTCACTTTATTTGTAAACAATAAGTATTTACATCTTATCGTCATTTTATTAATATGAGTATTGAAGCTTTTTTTTTTTTTTTTTTAAAGACAAAATTTTTTTAAAGGAATAAAACATATATTTTTGTTTGAGGAAGTACTATTTTTAATTTCTATCAGACATATTACCGATGGTAGAAAATTTTTGACTATCTTAATACAATTTGCAATACAGCTTATCCCAATTTGATAGAAATTTTTTCCTTTTTATTTTTAATTTATACAATGGTTAAGAATAATATTTGTATCTTCAATTTTCATAATTAAAGAAGAAATGCAATAGAATTTTTCTTGTAATATTAATAGTGGAAAAGAGTTGTAATTACAAATGAAACAACAGTTTCTAGGCTTCATTTTTACGAAAAAGAAGAAAGAAAAAAAAAAAAAAGAGAGAGAGATGACACGTGGTAAGTGTAGAAGTAAGAAAGTGACCAAAAAAAAAAAAAAGTGATAGAGTAACTGACCCTAAAATTTCCCATTCTATTCACTAGGATACACCAAAAATTCAAAAATTAATTTCTCATTAAAATTCATCTATACTTGAACCATTTGTTTTAATTTACAGGAATTTTATGGAGTGTTTGAGTTATAGTTTAATTAATAATTTTCAAGTACTGAAGTGAGCGGTTTTAAAAAGAGAAATGGTAATATACAACATGTTTCATAGGTAATTTTGAAGTTTCTAGTAGGTTTTTCAAAAGAGATGATAAATTATAAGATAGACTTACGAGCAAATCTTTGGATTCTCGGATATATCTTGGATATTCTAGTAAATTTTTGGATTCTCTAATAAATAATAGATTTATTATTATTTTTAAATAATAGATGTTCATAATTTCAAGCTAGAGAGGGAAAGAGAAAAGAAAAGAAGAGTGATTTTTTTTTTTTTTTTGTATTATGTAATTTTAAATTTGATTATGTTATTTATTATTATATTTAAAATTTTTATGTATTGTCTGGTATATGCCGCCGGATTAATACGCCACTGAAATTGGGCATAGGCGTGTTAGGGCTTGTAGTTTGACGACGAAATATGATGAAGCAGCTAACGACAAAATGGCAAACCAAGGAGGCAGGTGTGATAGCTGTGCGAGTCAAGACCGAAAACTCAGATGGATTGCAATCGTGGAAGTAAAAGCATGCATGCTGCAAATAAGCAAGCACTCAAAGGGCACAACGGCATAAAAGGAAAGGAGAAGTTTATCAATAATTCTATATTATGACAAAGTAAAAAAAAAAAGAAATATAATAAGTGTAAATAATTGTCTATATTACTTTGTTTTGCATTAAATTATATTAATTTTGAATATATTATAATGAGTTTTAATAGACTTTTGGTGATTAAAATTTTAATTCAAATTAATTTTAAATTCTTTAAATTAGTGTCATATTAGTCGTAAGTGGACAAAATATCACAGATAACAAGTGTTTTTGTTTTTGTTTTTTTCCCTAACAGTTTAAAATTAGAGAGATGTAAGTAATAGGTTTTTAATGTTGGGAGACTTAAGTTTCAAATGTACTCAAGTTCAAGGGGGTAAAAATAAAGTTTTTCCCAGTTATATATTGCCAAAATATGAAAGAATATGTATTTTTAGTAATGTGTTTAAAATTTGATGGGCATTCTTGCTAAAAATTTAAAGTTTGAGGAGTTTAAACATCAGTTTTCAAAAAATGTAGGGATAAAGTTACAAGAGTATAAAAGTTCAACATGCAAAAGTAAAGTTTTTTCTTATTAATTACATATTAGTTTGTTGTTATTTCAGCAATTCCATTCATTATTCTAACAGAAAGGATAAAAATGATAAGGTTTCATAATTGAGGGAGCAATTTATTAGTTTTCAAAATAAAAGGAACAAAGTTATAAGAGCAACAAAATTCAGGGATAAAAATAAATTTGTTTAAAATATTGAAATGAGTTGAAATAATTCCCGTCACTAAGTAGTCAAAATTAACTACTCTTGAAAATCATGTAACAAATTTTGTTTTCTCACAACTAGCTAGATATACAATTCAAGCAACAATGAAGGGAAAATATTAGTATATATATCTGCATTGGCGACATTACTGCGACGGCCCAAGTGCATGTTCATCCCAACCACCCTCCACGGCACTAACAACCGGACCACTGATCACTTTTTATTACCCGAGCCCAATGTCCCACTTTCCCAACCTCCCCCCCATTAATACCTCCAACTGTAGCACAATAATTGCCGTGTACACATAATTCAACCCGCATCTACTATCTTCACTCTGAACACGCCCATGTACGCTTTAGATTCGTCCCATTTGTTAAATATTTGGATTCGAGTTATCTTTATCGTGTTATAATTAAGATTTATAGATAATTTATCTTTTAAAAAATCTATATATAAAGTGAAAAGACATTTATCTTTGAGATTATATGGGATACAAATTCTACTCCTGTAACCTTGTTTTCTTAAAAAAAAAAAAAAAAAAAAAAAAAAAAAACTTACCTTAAGTCTGAACACCTACCCCACCTGCACATGCCAGGTTTCAATAGCATACCCTCATCTCTTTCATTCTCTTCTCAGCCGTTCATTATCAGAAACTCACCGAACCACATAAACTTATAATTACTCTCTACGGAATTACTTCGCGCCGAATTGCCTTATACTACTTTAAGAGTAGTTTGATTTTATTTATAAACTAGCTCAAACCCTTCACACCCGGTATTTCCTTCAACTCAAATGGACCTCCTCTACATCATAACCGCTCTCCTGATCCTACCTGCACTAATCTTCCTTCATTTTCGACGCCGGCGAGCGGCGAAGAACCTTCCGCCGGGCCCGGCTGGCTGGCCGCTGTTCGGAAACCTCGTGCAAGTCATCCTCCACCGCCGCCCTTTCGTGTTCTTGATGCGAGATTTACGTAAAAAATACGGTCCGATCTTCACCATGCAAATGGGACAACGGACCCTAATAATCGTCACCAGCTCCGAGCTCATCCACGAGGCCACCGTGCAGCGCGGCGCCGCCTTTGCTAGCCGGCCCGCCGACTCGCCGACCCGCCTCATCTTCAGCTCCGGAAAATGCACAATCAACTCGGCCGAGTACGGCCCGCTGTGGCGCGCCCTCCGCCGCAACTTCGTCACCGAACTCATAAACCCAACGAGGATTAAGCAATGCGATTGGATCCGAAAATGGGCGATTGAGGAGCAGTTAAAGCGGCTTCGAGAGGAGAATTCAGAGAAAGGTTTTGTTGAGGTTTTGAGCAATTGCAGACTCACAATTTGTAGCATCCTGATCTGTATATGTTTCGGTGCGAAGATTTCGGAAGATCGGATTAAGGAAATCGAGAGCGTATTGAAAGAAGTTCTTCTGATGAGCACTCCGACGCTTCCGGATTTCTTGCCGGTTCTGACACCGTTGTTTCGGCGGCATGTGAGAGAAGCGAGAGAGGTTCGAAAGAGACAAATGAAGTGTTTGGTTCCTCTGTTAAGAGACCGAAAAGCTTTCGTGGAAAGAGGCGGACAGGCTCAGAATCGTGTTGAGGAGGATAATTACATGGCTAGTCCGATTGGTGCGGCTTATATCGATTCGCTGTTCGGGCTTGAAGTTCCGGTCCGAGGCCGATTAGGAGAGGACGAGCTCGTGACGCTGTGCTCGGAAGCGATCAATGGCGGAACGGATACGACGGCGACCGCTGTGGAGTGGGCGATGTATAACTTGGTGAAGAAGCAAGAGATTCAAGAGAAGGTATATGAGGAAATTGTGGAGACTGTGGGTGAAAATGGAGTGGTGACGGAAAATGATGTTGAGAAGATGAGTTATCTCGGCGCGGTGGTGAAGGAGACGTTCCGGCGACACCCGCCGACGCATTTCATGCTGTCGCACGCCGCCGTGGAGGAGACGGAGCTCGGCGGGTACACCATTCCGGCGGATGCGAGTGTGGAGTTCTACACTGCTTGGGTGGCTGAGGATCCGGGCTTGTGGAAGGACCCAGGTGAGTTCCTACCCGAGAGGTTCTTGGTGCCGGACGGTGCGGACGTGGACGTGGACGTGACCGGGACAAGGGCGGTGAAGATGTTGCCGTTCGGGTCCGGGCGACGGATCTGCCCAGGGATGACTTTGGGTACTTTGCATGTCAACTTGATGGTTGCAAGGATGGTGCAGGCTTTCAAATGGTTACCGGTGCCCGATTACCCGCCCGACCCGACCGAGTCGTTCGCCTTCACTGTTATGATGAAAAATCCTCTCAAGGCTGTCCTTTCTCCTAGGAGAAATTAATCAATATTGCCTGCGTGGTTCAGATTTTTTTTTTACATGCTTAATTAATTTGGTGAATTTGGTTTTGTTTGCCTGATTAAAGCTTAATTATGCTATTGGTTGTTTTAACTTTTTTTTTTAATTTATTTTTCTCTTTTACTGAGTTTGGTTTGCCTGTTTACTTCATATAATAATATATAAATGCAGCTTATTACTTATTTTTTAATAGGTTGTAGCATACAAAAATCTATAAACCTATTTTTTAATTGTTTAATTGCATGCGACTGACGTAACAAGTTAAAGTTTATGGTCGTGTAGTATTATAGTTGATAAAGAAAGATCTAAATTGTTTTTATAATAATAATGTTTTGTTTGACATAATTAAACTGTATTTTTCATTATAATTTTTTTATTTTAATAAAAAATTAATAAAATTTATAATTAATTTTTAAAATATTAATTATTTTTAATTAAAAAAATTTATTTTAATTGATGAATTAAATAAAATTAAATCATCTTTAATAATGGAACATTTCTATTAGATATTGAACCGTTAAAACTCGATATTTTACTGGGATTAAATACATTTAAATTGTGATGTTTGCAAATGCGAAAAGCTCAGCTAGGAATCGTCACAATCTGAGGACAGCTATTCAGAACTGTTGAGTGCCCATTTAAAACCCCAGCCAAGTAATTGTCTGCTGACCGTACCATATAATCAGTACCGCAATTAATTAAATTTATTGCAACCCAACAAATTACCAGTAACAAACAGACCATACGTCCGTGGCTGTCAATTCAAAGCATACTGTCTTTACTAAAATAGGACACACATTTAGTTATTATTATTTTTAATTAATATGTTCTTATTAAAATATAAAATTATTATTATTTATATATATGTTAATTAATTTATCAAAATATATTTTAAAAATTTAAATTATTGAAAATGAATTAATAATAGTTTTATATTTTAATTTTTCTTTATATATGTGTCAAATAATAGGCTAACATGTGGACAGATTCAAAAATGATTTTTGAACGAATCGTAAGAGTTACGATCCTATGTGCCTTGTGGCTTAGGTTTAAGTAGTCCCCTGATTCATTGGATATGCACAGATGCCAAAGCAAAGAAATGGCAAACACACAATTGATATTAAATAATAAAAGTGTTATAAATACAATTACAGTGGTTTGAATTTAAGATCTCCCATTTTGATATCATGTTAGTTTATCAATCCATCATAAAGGCTTAAACTATTAGTAAGTAGGTCAATAATAGTTTTATATTTGAACAGTTCTCGAAAAAAAAAATAAATAAATCACTACTACAAAATTCGGATTTCACGACGGAGCTTCCACGACCGTTTTTAAAAAACGGTCGTGAAAAGTGAGACAAAAATACGGAGCGGAACAGATTTCCAAAAACCGTCGTGGAAGTCGAGACTTCTACGACGGTCTCCAAAAACCATCGTGGAAGGCCGAGACTTCCACAACGGTCTCCAAAGACCGTCGTGGAAGCACGATGCTTCCACTGTGGTTTCTAAAAACTATCGTGGTAGGGTCCAAAAATAAAATTAAAATTTTTTTGAAAAAAGATCCTACCACGACGGTTTTTGGGAAAAACTGTCATGGTAGGGTCTTTTCTCAAAATTTTTTTTAAAAATTTTTGGACCCTACCACGATGGTTTTTGGGAAAAACCATCGTGGTATATTCACATACCATGACGATTTTCCTAAATAACTGTCGTGGTAGGTATTAAGGCGGGAATTTTGAAATTTTTGAATTAAATTCAATTTTTTGGAGCGTGTATTAAAACCCAAAAAAATACCATCTTTCCCATCCCATTATATTTCGAGTATTTTTCACTTTCTAATACACACTCTAACTCTATACCCAAAGCCGCTCAATTTCCTCCGTCCATTTCTCTCTCTCCGCTCCCTCCCTACTTAAAATCTCCAAAAACTCTCTTTACTCACCCGCCTCCTCTCTTTATCTCACCTATCAAAATTTTCTCTTAGCTCCATTCTCCGACGGCCTCCTCACCACTCATGCGGCCTTCTCCATTCTCCAACGGGTCCACCAAGGAACTCATGCAGCATTCCCTCTCTCTCTCGCCGCACTCCGCCCATACCCACGCTCGACAAGCCGATAAGTTGTAATGTATATTGCTTGGGTAATGTACGGATTTGAGAATTTTTCGTCCAAAATGTTGATTTTGTTGATTGTGAATTTTCCATCCAAAATCCAAAATATTGATTATGTAAGTTGTTGAGTTGGGAATATTCCGTCCAAAATGGTCAAAATCCGTCCCCTACATTTTCGGTGATTGTTCATTGTGGTTGTGTTTTAGATTGAATTAAATTGATTGGGTAAGGCACGGATTTGGGAATTTTCCGGAAAAAGTGTTGATTTTGTGATTTGAATGTTTTTGGAGAAATGAAATGAATTTGTAATTTTTTTTTCGTTGTTACCTACCACGCGGTTTTTTAGAAAAACATCGTGGTATGTTATTAAATGTCTACATTTAGGCCCTATTTTTACCCATTCCACGACGGTTAAAAAACTATCGTGGAATCTGAAAAGATTCCACGATCCTAGATTCCATGACGATTAAAAAACCATCGTGGTATCCACATTTTGTAGTAGTGAATCTTGTTCTATATTTATAATCTATAATCCTATACTTTATGATCTTTACTATTACATACATATAGCTTCTATTTAGATTTTAGATTTGAATTAAAGTTTTTATTTCAATTTTTTTTTTGAGAAGTCGACAAAAATTATTTCTAGTTTTTGAAAAATCAACAAATTTCAAACTAAAAGTTGTATTCCAAACTTATACACCAAATACTAGCTAAGAGATTGCTTCCTTGCCTAGCCAGAAGTCGCCACCTGGATTGCACTGCTTGGCCGTCTTCTTTGCCTCGTGCGAAGTGTCTAGCTGTGTCAGTGCCTAGGCCAATGCTAGCAGCTGCTGGTCGCCCATATGCCGATCATTCCACATATTGCCAAGTTTGAGGGTAATTCCACCTAAGACCCATATGTGGTGTTGTATGACACGTACTATGGGTGGAAGCCACTCTTTGATAAGCGCTACTCCAATAAGTCAAGCCGACGACTGTAAATCAAGTTTCTAAACTTTTGCTTGCTTGTTTGATTTTCAATAATTCTAAGTGCTAGAATCTTTTTACTTTCTTTGTTGTTTTTCTTCTCTAGGTACAATCGGTGGAGCCGAGAGGAGTTGGCGACATTTTGAGGGAGCAAGTCATTAAGCCCAAGCACCAATGAGGGGAGTTTCCTAAATCCCTCTATTTAATTTTCTCTGGCTTATACATTGAGGATAATGAGCATTTAAAGTTTGGGGGGTTGAATTTTCGTTTTCGTTTTTCATGTTTTCTTTTACATTTACAAATATATATATGTATTAAAATAAAATAATATCAAAGTATTTGAAAATTTTTTTAAAAAATTTGTGAATAACTTGAGGTGTTTTGTGCTTTCTTTGGTGATTCTTATTGATCCAATGATGTGAACTTTGGTTGATATTGTACATATCTTTTGGTTTGATTCATGAATGAGTTTCATTTTGATTGTGATTTGATTCATGAGTTAGTTTCATTTTGATTGTAATTATTCCCTTTGAGCACGTTGTCTTGATCTTTGAGTTGTGTGCGCATTTGGATATGATTTTCTTAATCTCACAATTTTAGAATTTTTTGATTCTCTCTTGTAATGAAATCCTAGACTCACTTGATTAGGAAGATGATTTAGGCCATCTTTGAACGTTTGAGCCTTTCGAGCCTAGCTACCTTACAATATATCAATCCCTAATATACCCCATTGAGCCTTATTTCCTGTTTCTTTTCACCCACATATTTAGTCTAGCCTTGTAATAATTTCAACTTTCTATCTCTCAGACTTTAAGCACATTGGTTATTTTATGATCTATCTTGAGCTATGCTAGAGCATGGAAGATGTATAGAGTTGTGAAAATTTTGTTTGTGGTTAAAAAAAAAAAAGAAAAAAAAAAGAGTGCTACACATAAAAGAAATAAACAAATAATTTTGGGGGTGTAGTGACTCAACAAAAAAAAAAAAAATGAAATAAAAAAAATAAAAAAGAGGAAAATAAAGTGGACAACAAAGGAAATTTGAAAACAAGTTTGGGGGTACCAACTAGAGATTGTGAAAAGAGCTCTTAAAAAGGTCCTAGAATGACTAATGTGTTTAGAGTGTGATTTGAGTCACATTATTCCCTACATCCTACCCTCGCCGTAACATCACATTACAAGTCTAACAAAGTCTTATTAATCCTTGATTTTGTGTTAGTCTACATTAGTGGAGAGAGTGATGAAAAGCAAACTTATGTTACTTGTTCATTTCTATTTGAGATCATATATTCATTTCATATTTTCATAGATTTATTCGAATAACAAATAGAGAAAGACAATGCACACACACACGAATAATCCAATTTGAGATGGACTTACTCTTGAGTTACTTGGACAATGTTTGTATTCTTCTTTGAGCATGTCACTTAGCAATCTTTGAGGGAAAATTTTGAGAATCACTATTGTAGTACTATTTGCATCTAGTTTGTTTTTGTTTATTTTCTTGTTTGTTTTGCTCGAGGACTAGCAAAATCTTAAGTTTCGGGGTGTATAACTCAATAAAATAGAGTTATTTTACCTCTTTTATGCATGTAAATTGGATATGTTCTTGAGCAATTTAATTCATTTTCAGTTAATTGTATTTAATTTTGATTTATTTTTATTTATAGCAATCTTTGTTATTTTATTCAATTTTGTGTAATTTTATTTAGGTTAATATTAAATTTAATATGTTGTTATTAATTTACCTTCTGAACAATTAATTTTCTAATATGTGTAGGTTAATTAGGTGAAATTGGACAAAAAGAAATTTTGGACTGGGGGCAAAATAGTCATCAAATAGCCTAAAAGGATTAAAATTCGAATTATAATTATCACCAATCAGAGAGATCACGTGTCCTCTACAACAGCACTAGCGATCCATTACTGTGCACTCCATTGTTGTTCCATGAGCTCGCCTCCCTTGCCCAGTGAAAAGCCACCACGAGTCCCTGCGCTGCCCCACTCATAGAGTTATTTCACCTTTATAAATTTGGGGGTGTGATAACTCAATAAAATAGAGTTATTTTACCTCTTTTACGAATGTAAATTGGATATATTCTTGAGCAATTTAATTCATTTTTGGTTAATTGTGTTTAATTTTCATTTATTTTAATTTATAGCAATCTTTGTTATTTTATTCAATTTTGTGTAATTTTTTTAGGTTAATATTAAATTTAATATGTTGTTATTAATTTACCCTTTTAAACAATTAATTTTCTAATTTGTGTAGGTTAATTAGGTGAAATTGGACAAAAAGGAAATTTTGGACTCAAACTGGGGGCAAATAGTCATCAAATAGCCTAAAAAGGATTAAAATTTGAATTATAATTATCACCAATCAGAGAGCACCACGTGTCCCTCTACAACAGCACTAGCGATCCATTACTGTGCACTCCATTATTGTTCCATGAGCTCGCCTCCCTTGCCCAGTGAAAAGCCACCACGAGTCCCTGCGTCTGCCCCACTCATAGAGTTATTTCACCTCTATAAATTTGGGGGTGTGATAACTCTATAAAATAGAGTTATTTTACCTCTTTTACGAATGTAAATTGGATATATTCTTGAGCAATTTAATTCATTTTTGGTTAATTGTGTTTAATTTTCATTTATTTTTAATTTATAGCAATCTTTGTTATTTTATTCAATTTTGTGTAATTTTATTTAGGTTAATATTAAATTTAATATGTTGTTATTAATTTACCCTTCTAAACAATTAATTTTCTAATTTGTGTAGGTTAATTAGGTGAAAATGGACAAAGAGGGAATTTTGGTCTCAAACTGGGGGCAAAACGGTCATCAAAATAGCCTAAAAGGATTAAAATTCGAAGTATAATTCCACCAATCAGAGAACGCCACGTATCTACAACAGCACTGCAATCCACTACTGTGCGCTCCACGGTCGTTCCGTGAGCTCGCCTCCCTTGCCACTGAAAGCCACCACGAGTCCCTGCGTCAGCCTTACTCACAGGTCTGCCGGATCCACTATTGGCGCGCCTACGAACTCACGTGAGCTTTCTTCCTCATCCTACCAAATGTCACCACCTGGATCCACGCCAGCAGCTGCTGAAGCAAGAAAGGAAAAGAAAAAAAAAGTAGAAAAGAGAGAGAGACGTTAAGGGTGTGGAAGCAAGGAGATCTTGGCTGGGAGGCCAGAACTAAAGAGCAGTGGCCAAACCCAGAAGAAAGAAGAGAGAAAATGAAGAAGAAAAAGGAAAAAAAAAAAAAAAAAGAAAAAAGCCACAAAAAAATAGTAGAATAGGATTTTTAGCTTTAGGATTAGTTTTTTATTTCAGTTTTAGGTTTTATTTTCAACAAATTTTTAAAGGATATTGCAATGTTGGAGAGCTTGAAGAGGAGGAGAAATTTGGGGAAATTCTTGAAGATTTGTGACAACTTCAAGGGGATTTTCCTTATCTAGTTTCTCTCTTTTATTTTGTAATTGATGATGCTTGAACCCTTAATTTCTCTAAATTTGTGTTTATTTTCATTTATGAGTATTGTGTAGTTTGTTGATTTTAGGGTTTGATGTAACTATACTTGAACTATATTTTGATTATTTAGTCAGTTATGAATCGAACTTCATTTTAATTCATTTGTGTTCTCTATGCTTAATGCCTCTAGTTTATTTTTCCAAATAAGTCAGTTGATTTTGATGTGTGAAATTGGCACTTGAGAAGGGAATTTCATATGTTGGATTTCAGATACGCAACCTAAATAGTATCGAGTTCGGGAGGCCGATAGTACTTGGATAATCTCTATTGTAGCTTGATCTTAATGAATGTTTGTGCATTTTAGTTGATAGGAATATCAACTTTAGATGTTTATGCAAAGTATCTTATTTGACACTCGAGAGAGATAATGATACTATATTAGAGTCATTGATTAATGAATTAGACAAAGTTGATTAACAATTGCTAAATCGGATAAGCATAGAAATAGCAGAGTGAAATCAAATCCTCAAAACCTTACTTGTGTCTTTTTATTCGTTCGGTTTTGTTCAGTTATTTTAGTTTACTTTATTTATTTTACTTTATATTTTTATTATTTTTTAATCAGTTGTTCAAATAATCATAGCATTAATGGTTTCGATAATTAACTTAAAATTAAACACAATCCCGTAGGATTGACAATCTTACTTATCATTTTATTATTTGTTCGACTCATACACTTGAAGATTTCACGCAAAAATAGAGTTCTTCTAAAATTATTGTCTTATCACATATACAACTCTGTTTACATTTTTTTCGTCATCCTCTAAAATATTGCTTTACCAAATATCAACTTATAATATATATTCGTATGGGAGAAAGGACAAAATTGCGTAATACAATTTATAGAATTATAGCAGAATTAAAAATATTATTACTCAATAACTTAATTACGATAATAGTAGTTCTATTGGCACACCCTTCTTAACTCTCCACACCTCTCTATTAATTAAATTCTTTAATTACAAAAAAATCCTCAAACAAAATGACATAAAAGGACAACAATTAAACACTTAATTACATAAATAAAATTTTATCGTAAAAAGAAAACTCAATTATATTCTTTTTTTTTTCTTTTCGGACCCATCTATATATCAAATTTCTAAATAAATAAATTATAAAATTACTACTTTGAAACCTATAACAAAAACCAAAGTTAAATAAATTATAATTAAAGTGCAGTTTTGGTTCTCGAACCAAAGTTAATAACATCAATTAATTGATTAATAAATAGTTTAATAGAATTAATTAATACTAGTTATTGGAGTTTCGATTAAATAGGTCCACTTGAGTATCATATTGGCTCCATATATAATATCTTTGTAATGAATAATATAATTGGCCAACATGTTCGAGGGACACTGTTGTGAAAAGCCAACCATCAACGGTAGAGTTGATACCACTGGAAAAAAGTCCACTGTGGTGTGGGATACCTGGAGGCTAGTTTTTATATAATATATGTCATGTTGACTTATTATTTTGTTGGACGACATATAGATAGTAGTCATATTGGTTGTGTGGGAAATATTTATTTTGTTGGGACGACATAGATAGTGGTCAGTAATTAATCTTTTATCAGAGTGATAAAAGTTAAATCATGGAAATAATAAATAACAAACAAATGTTAGTTTTTATTCCAAAATTAATTATATGGTTGTCCAAGTGTTGAATTGTGATTGAAAATGAAAATTACACCAGACAATATTAAATGACGATACGTACGTCTCCCTATACAAGGAGTGGGCACAGTCTTCATAGGGGCAAGAGGGTAATTTTCTCCGCTTGTTACACAGTCTCCTAGGTCAGATTCTTAATGGCTTCCATACAAGATTCCGAATCTCTTCCCTCTCAGAGCCACAAAAAGATTGGAAGGAGATAACTGATATTATTGAGAACAAACACCATCATTCTAAAGAGAGAGAAATATATATAGTTTGGTAGGCTAAAGATTGACAAGTCTTAGTGATTTTACCATATTACGAGGATTGTTCGCTGAGTAAATGACCGAAGGTTTCATAAATTATTGAATTAATGGAATTAAGACTCATGTATTGTTTACGGAATTTAAAATTATTAAGTATAATTACAAAGTATTTCAGTATGTTGGTAATTGGTTTTTTTTTTTTTTTTATTTGACACCGAATTTTTAGTATCCTCAATTAAGTTTGTGTTATTAGCTTAAAATCAAGTTTGAAGTTGAAGTAAGTAGTTAAATTAATTAGAGTTATGTAAAAGTATGGTCGTTCTAAAAATAACGGAATTTGGTCGCTTGATTTCAAAATAAAATATGCCACAAAATGTTTTTGTATCCAAATGTCCTGGTAGCCAAATAGTCATTTTCTGCTTCCAAAAATCATTTGGTAGCGGAGTGTTTGGTAGCAAAAGGTCAAAATTCTTATAGCGACGCTTGTAAACTGTTTCCAATATAATCCTACATATATGCTAGTAAAATCTAACTAGAAATGGGCACATTAATCGTCGAATGCATTTTAGCTTATTGCATGAAAATGTCCATCGATGAAGACAGAAAGAGTATTGCATGCATACACGCAACTCCAGTACTTGACCAAAAATAATAATAAAAATAATAGATAAATAAATAAATAACACTCAAACTTGACTTGTTGCTATCACAGTGTTACATGCATGCTTGGATTATATTCCAATCTAGTAACATGAAATAAGACCAAAAGGATATTTTTTGAAAATGGACCGCTCACCAATTTTAGTTCAAACAATTGCAACAAGAATAGGTTTTTGGTATGCTCTTTCGTCAGGATTTTTCATACTAAATAATTGAGATTAATGCTGTGAACATCCTTTGAGCGGTGCTCTAACCCAACGATAGAGCATCGGAGTCAAATGTGATTGATGCCATTAGAGATTCTCTTTCTCAGGCTCGTAGTGTCAATAATGACGGATCTGATCGGAGGCAAGACCAACACCAAGTAGATTTTCCTTCCCTTTTTTTTTTTTTTTTTTTTTTCTATTTTTTTTTTAAATAAAACTTTAGTTTGTTTTGAAAAGATTTACAACAATTAGAATACTGGTGCATATAATTTTTTATTTATTAAGATCCAACTTTAAATGGAAAAAATGATGGGTTAAAATATATAAAATTGAAACTTAATTTTCAGTTAGAAAATTAAAAACAACGTAAAACAAATCCATGGGCTAAAAAGTAAAAAACTATATATTAAGTCAAAAGAATAGCATTTGAAATATAAAACTTCAAGAACATGTTTTACAATGTTTTCAAAATATAAATAAAATATGTAATAACTTTTTCTTTTTTATAAATTATCGAGACAAGAAACAGTATGTGCATCAAGACATTACAACTATATCGGCATCACTTTAGCACCCTCTTCACTTTTTCATCATAGTGAATATTTAAAAGACAAAAAGAACTTTACATGCTTCATCACTGCAATAGTGAACAAAGAAGAAAGCAAGAAGATAATTTTATTGGATCAAGTTAGGACTCTTTCCTTAAAAGTAAGTAACATTCAAATATATCTCGTTAGCCAAAGCTCACTTGGGAAATAAATAAATAAATAAAGGGGAAAAAGAGTATATATTTACTATTGAAGTTAACTTTTACAAAGTCTATAACACGGAAGACCCATCAAATCTCTGTGGATGAAAGAAGAATAAATGTCTAGAAAATTGAACCACCAATCATCTTCATCAATGTGGACTACATAAGAAGCCAAATTATGTACGACTTGATTTCCTTCTCTATATTTGTGAGAAACACAGTATGAAATCACATTTCAAAATTTTCCATGGGATATGTTTGCTTTTGGATTAAAGTAATTCCACAACATAAGAAAAATCACATTCAAACCATATGAAATCCCAAGCAAATCTACTAACATGTTTAATAACAGTGATTAATCCCAGCAGCTCAGCTTCAAAGCAAAAAAGAATGACAAAAGGGTTAGCGAAACAACCCCTGCAAAGCCTCTATAGTTCCTGAAAATAACACCACAACCTGCTAAGTTAGGAGAGCCATTTGCAACGCCTCTAAGTTAACCTTTATTCACCTCGGCAGAGGGGCGTATCATTGAACGTCTTTGATATTAGGCGCTTTGGGGATTTTATTTGGAAGGTTGAAAGTCTTAAAGATCGATAAGTCAGAAACATATTTATTAACCGTGAAAAACCAAATTATTAATATATATGTAACAACGATTGTTATGTTAATAAACATTAAGAAAAGATTAAATAATTTTTAAATAAAGAATTATTTAACTTTTTAACCTTCTAGTAGTTACATGCATAGTCTAGTGGTAATTTTCACACTTAACTATACCTAAATATGAAAATCGGGTGGAGCAGAGATGGGTATGCTTCCCCCAACCCCAAAACCGCCCTTCGTTTTACCCTTAATCCGCCCCATGCCCTCCTAATTTATGGCAGGTGCTGTTGTTGGGAATCTTTACTAGAGGTACTATACTCTTACCCTACCCATTTACTTATTAGAACTTAAAAAATAAAATAGTTTGTATTAAAGTTTTCAGAAAATTTAACAACATAATCATAAAGAATATAGTGGAAAATGCAACTGAAATCTTACTAATAAAACCAAACCGCAAGAATTCACAAACTAAATTCAAAAACAAAATTAAATGTTGAGACACTAAAATTTAAAATTTGGTTAAAAGATTGCAATATAACTAAAAATATCAAGGTTAGGATAGTTCCCTTTTTTGCTTTACTAAGGTGTGTTCCCTTTGTATTCCAATTATATATATGGAAGAGTTTTTGTCCGATCATATATATATATATATATTTGTACGGCTGCGTGTGCCGGTGAGAGACTCCCATCCTCGTCCCACATCCGATTAGTGGATTAATCTTAACCCCCATACCCATCTACATACTCATATAATATCTTTAAAATGTCATCCCTAACTACAATAAAAGGTTTAGAGTCTGAATCTTCCTCAAGTTCAAAAAAACTTTTTATCCATATAGAGTTATTAGTCCAATTAAAAAATCTTATCCTCATAAGTGCCCCCACTTGGAAAAAATTTTGGACCTGTCACTGAGTGGCAACATTTGTTACAATCCCCATTTGAGGAACACTGTAGCCAACTTCTCGACGAGTCATGCTATTTCTTTTATTGTTAATGTATTTTATCTTGACTGTTTGTCAAAATTTATTGGCTTATTTGTGTGATCTGGTTTGATTTGTTAGTGGAATGAAACCACATTAAAAAAAATTAAAAAAAAAAAATAAAAAGGTTCACATTTATTACTCTAGTATATTGTTGGTGTTAATTTAATACTTAAATCTCTTTTATGTTTTATCAAAATATCACATTTCATCTTGTATTTTCAAGAATGCTACTACCAATGTTTGTGTTTTGAATTTCATGATAAAAATCTTCCGTCTGATAAAATTTGGTCAATTAATAATGCGAAGAATTCATTTGAACAACCTCATAATACCTTTTTTTTTTTTTCTATTTTCTTTTTTAATTTTAAATACCTCATAATACTTTTTATTTGATCAATTTGGTCAATTTTAGGACTAAATATGTTTTCATGTTTGATCAATTTTAATGTCGGAGTTCAACTATTCTCTGTGAATATTCAAGTTTAGCCATATTTTATTGAAGGGAAGGGTTTTAACATGAAATTTGAAACACAATAGATTTTTTTTCTGTTAGTAAAAACACAATAGATTATAATGAAACAATCCTTTAAAACACAAGATAACATGTGGCATTCAAATAAAACACATGGACATCCTTCAAAAAAATGATGGCATTTACATACTTATCCCTAAAATTTAATGTAATAAACATTACGAGTTTGAACTTTTATGCTGCTTGAGTAGGAATTTGTTTGTAAAGTTGTTTGCTATACACTCGAGAATTTTTTTTTTTTTTTTAATTACACTCAAGACAATTAAACCTTACAAACATAGGGGAAAAAAAAAAAAAAAACTCTCTAATTTCGTCAACATGATAAGGTTTGGTTGGTAATAAGTGTGTGTGTATATATACACACACGTATTACGTACTATAAAATTTACGTCAACTAGTAAGAACTAACTTATCGACAATAATATACATGCAACTTGTCCCCGTCACTTGGAAGTTGGAAACCGATTTGTGCGTCTACCTATTTTGATAATTTGATAATTACCGTTATTTATGCAGATTTAGATATGAGCTAACGGTAAAATCAGTCTATTATTTTAATACGAACATACGTCAAAGCATAAAATTTTTAGAGGGTTTATATAAGTATAATCAATTATTTAATGGGAATAATTAAAAAATGTAATATTTTTGGATAGAATTGAAAAATAAAATTAAAATTTGTTGTGGGCAGAAGTCCCTTTCGACTATGGATGGTTCCGCCATTGGATATGAGCAGCTAGTTAGGACACCAACTCAATAAATGACGTGACAATACTAGTGTAATGTCCAAGAGGTATTTGTAAAAACTATGCCAGAATCTAATTTGAATCTCTTTTCAATAAATGTTCATAGATATATTTTTGCTTTGAATTTTTTTAATTGTTCAGTAAATCATATATCTACTTAAATAATTGAAATTAATTTATATATATGTATTAAAATAAATGATAGTAATAAAAATCAATATACGCATCAAGATATCTCGATTAGAGCGGCACCTCTTAAACACTCTCATGATCATTCACTCATCCCACATGATTTTTATAATAAAATGAATATATAGTAACATTGGACAAATTAATAACAAAACCAATTCAAAAATGAGAGAAAACCCAGAACACAACTAGTATATATACTAATTAACATTCTACAGAATCTATCCGGACAGGTCCGGTGTCTCATTAAAAAAATCCGACAGAGAAAAAAAGAGTGCATGATCCAGGACAGAGGAAACCTGTTAAAAAAACAAAAAGACCATTCATATCCTTAAAAAGTAAAAGGAGATTAAAATCCGAAGTTGAGAACCACCAAATTAAAGTGACAATATAACAACTACTACTCCATTTTTTTTGAAAAAATGTCTAGATAGGAAATTTCAACCTGTTGAAACTTCAGTGTCAATGATTAAGATGTCGATACTTTAACGAACTTTTTTTTTTTTTTTTGGTAATCAAGAAAAATGAAGAATTATTCCCTTCGATCGGTTAAAAAAAAAAAAAAAAGAATTCATGAGGAAAAAGACAGTACTAATTGTTCAAAGTACCGAGCCTGTTGTCACACCTATAAATTAGAGCATTAATATTTCTGGGTCATTGTGTGGTGATCATCAAATTATATAATAATAGTTTTTAAAATGTCTACTTTAAAGTTAGTATTGGTGGCTTCAGGTTTATTGTTCATGATTTTTGCTGGAGGAAAATCGTTATCAGACTGTAGTCGTGGTGATCATGGTGATGATCATCAGCGGAGTCCATCATTTTATGATGAAACCTGCCCTAGAGAATCATCCATTGTTCGCAGAATCGTTAGATGGGTTCAATACAAGAGACATCCTCGGACCATTTCTAGTCTGGCGAGGCTTCATTTCCATGACTGCTTTGTTAATGTACTCAATTCTTTCCATTTAATACTTCGTAGTAGAGTTACGTATATATATTTTCTATTAGGACGTCATGCCTATTATATAATCTTAATTAGCTAATCGAATCATTATATTATTAATTTTCTAATAATCTCTAACTAATAATTTTAGATCCTTAGATATATGCACTACTTTTCTTATATAATTTAGTTTTTCTAACTAATTATTTTCATGATTTTGCATGTGCTAATCTGAAAACAATTAATTGTTATAATTATTGTTGTTATACTTAAAAGAATCTTTATGATCAATTTTGACATCCTCTTTGAAAAGGAAAGAATTAAAGACTTACTTTGTGTAAAAAATGTATAATTTGATAATCTTCTTCATATTGATACACACATATATATGTATATACATATATATATGTAATTGCAGGGTTGTGATGGATCAATCTTGCTGGACAATACGGAAAAGATAGAGAGTGAGAAAGAAGCTTTGCCGAATAAAAACTCACTAAGAGGTATCATTGATGAAATAAAGACTGCAGTAGAGAAGGCTTGCCCTGCCACTGTCTCATGTACTGACATACTCGCAATGGCTGCTGCTCATTCTGTTTGTCTGGTAATTAGTGCATATATATATATATATATATATATGCATGTATATAATATGACAGTATACATGTCATAAACATAAGTCTTAGCAAACAAAAAATTATGCTTAACGATAAATTCTATCCATCTCCAATACTAAGCTCTCAAATTTGATTTTTTCATTCTCAAAATATTATTTTGGAACCGTGAGATTTGTTTTTCTTTGACAAATTGCTCGTTAATTTGGTCCCTAATTTTTTGTATGAAGTTACGATTTAGTCCCCAAATTTTTTTTGACTTAAAGGTCCCTAAATTCTTTAAGAGGGTAAAAAATAGACTTTTTATTAATTCAACTTAGATGGTCATACATGTTATTCATTCTATCCAATTTTTGACCTTTATCAATAAAAAAGACCAAGTTATACCATTTTAAAGAGTTTAGGATCTTTTTGCAGTAAAAGAAAGGAGACTGAATCACAACTCCGTAACGTTAAGACCAAACAAACAATTAATTCTTTTTTTCCACATAAAATATCTTTTAAGTCATTTTTGTCCCTTTTTTCCTCTTTTATGCCAATACTGATAGTCAGGAGGCCCTTCGTGGAGAGTTCGACTGGGAAGAAGGGATAGCAGAATAGCAAACCGAAGTGGTGCAAATGTAGCGATTCCGATGGGATTCGACACCCTTGATGTACTCAAGTCCAAATTCTTAGCTGTTGGCCTCAATCACAACATCGATCTCGTCTCATTATCTGGTAAGTAGCAAATCAAATCATCTCTTGCAACTGTGCAGTCAATCTATTATAGTTCAATTGGAGAGTATGCTAAAGGATCAAGTTTCTAGATGGACTTATACAGGGATAATCAATTTTTAATAGGAAAAAAAAGGAGAAAAACATAAAATTAAAATAAAAGTAAAATATAGTAGAGGCTGAAGTCCCCATTCAATCATGGGTGGCTCTGCGTCTGATCTATTGGGATATTGAGTGGTGTTTCGTTGAGGGATTCATTTGTTGGGATGTTGTATGAAGTTTTTTATATACAAGTTATGTCTATCTCTTCATTAACCAAAAGAAAAAAAAGATTGAATTAATTTTTTTTTAGGCGCTCGGAAGAGCTCAATGCGGAATTATCTTACCGCACTGTACAACTTCAGCAACACCGGCGTGCCTGATCCGACGTTGAACCCGTCGTTCCTAGAGAGACTACGTCGGGTATGCCCCCGGGATGGGAACGGGACTACCTTAGCAAATCAAGACCACACCAGATACCTTTGACAATAACTACTCCTCCATTCTTAAAGCAAAAAAAGGACTTCTCACAAGTGATCAAGTGCTGTATTCGACTCCCGGAGCTGATACCATTGAAATTGTCAACAAATTCAGTGCATCACAAACTACTTTCTTTAAGAGCTTTGCGCAATCTATGATCAAAATGGGGAATATTAGTCCACTTACTGGAACTCATGGGGAAATTAGATTGAATTGCCGAAGGGTTAATTAATGATGATTATTTCTTATTCGGGCTAAGGTATTTGTGTTTTAAGAACCTTCATTTAAAGAATAATATTAAAGATTTATCTGTGTTTGGTCATGGACAGCAATATTATATATGATCTATAAATAAAATTTATATTTACACTATAAATTTTAAATCTACTCGTCTCGATTTTGCCGAATCATCTTTTATGACCTTTTTTTCTTTTTAACATATCATGTTAATCATTTCTTTAGTTTACTACTCGATTTAAATGATATGAATGTTTTGGGGCTTTTTTTTTTTTAATATTAGTGGAAGGGGTGCAACAATCACTTTTAAAAAATAGGGGACAAGAGTATTGTGAAATTATAATTATTATTATATCAGCAAATCCGTTAGGTGTATAGACGAAAATGGATGGATGAGGCATTTTGAATAGTTTTCTATAGACAAGCAGTATTTTCCTCTAAAAAGAAAAAAAAAAAGGTTAACATTATCTTTTTGCACTGCCAGTTTAATGTAATAAGTTGATCAATTGGCTAATTTCGACATGAATTTAAAAACACAAGTGATGATCATGCCATCCCTAAATTTAAAGTATAAGGATAAAATACATTATATATATACTTACATATAAAAGAGAAAATATGCGCTTTTGTCCATGCTTTAGTGGTTGTCATATGCGGCTCCAATAATTATCACATAAAAGATTTTTTTAATATACTTTTGTTTTGATTTATTTGTCTATTCTGCACGTGCTTCGTTGCTTCGTTGCTTGCTTTACTTGCTTTACTTGTTTATTTCGTATGTTGAAAGTTACATAGTTTCAAATAAAGAGGGTTGGCTTAGGTGCTCGTATATCTTTGATATAATGCCTAACATTTCACATGTGCTGGCCAGAAAGTGGTTATATGATTGAATGTGGTTGGATTAATTAGGAGCTACTAACATAAATATCTAACGTACGTTGAATATTCTAAACTTTTAATTTTAATAATTTATTTCATAAATTTTATATTTAATATAATATGTCTCATTTAGTTAATTTTACATTAAACTGAAGATTCAAATTTAAAAGATTTATATTTTGCTTTATATTAGATTTGAAAATTTTTCATCAAAAATGAGGTTTTTCCTCTTAACATGAGAATTGAAACGTACGTAAAAATATATTGATAAACATGTTATCTGTGTGCAAAATTATGCTAAAGATTTTGCCAAGTAATATACAACATTTAAAAGTCAAAGTATATATTTGAAATGCATAACTGGTAGGCTAACTAATCTCTGGATTAATGTGAATTCTGCAGTCATTAATCAATTAATATAGTACTATATTTGTTTTTGCCCTTTTTAGTTTTTTTTTTGTTTTGGTTGCTGTTGTGTCGCAGCGTTTCTTCAGTGAAGTTGTTATTCATTAAAATATATATACAAACATATGTTAATACTTTTTTTTGTTTTTTTTGTTTTTTTTGCAGGGTTTCAAAAAATTAAGAAATCGTTTGATGTAGTATTCACGTTCAGAGTATGCAAAAGGAAAAAGGTTTCGGATGTCAAAGTGGGAGTTGTCAAACTTTGTTTAAGAAACAACAAATTATGCTGCTTAATGTACCTGGTTTAAACAAGAGTATACTTTCACTTTCCCTGAACAATCATACATATAGTTTCTTTCCAATCATATCTAGTTTCTTTCCATAAAGGTTTCCATTTTTAAGAATAACTAGTTGGAGTATGTGCGGAGTACATCGTCAAAATTATAGTCGAGAGGGTTGTAAGAAAAAAATTTAAACATGGATATATTTAAAAATAATTATTTTCATAAGAGCAAAAAAAAAAAAAGCAATTCAGAACAAAAAAAAAATGAAGTGAAGTGGTACGCGGGAGCTAGATAGGAGTAGACCAAAACACTGTAGAAGTATTATTGATATTTTTAATAATATAAAAATTGAAAGATAAAAGATAAAATTGTTTATTTTAGAACTATATAGATGACAATGACACCTTATAATCTTAGTTCATTTTAACATAATTAAGATTGAGTTAAAGATTAGTGAAGTATGACCAGTAATGGAGTTAAAGGTCAAACCAATGCCTACCAAATGAATATTCTCTATCTGCTGGCATGGAAGGTAAAATTTGATCAAAGAATCTCCGTTTTGACCATTTGATCTTCTTGAATTGGTACATTTGGATGTCTCAGGGCCAATGAATATGTTGTTTGGAAAAATCGTTATGTCGCAACGGAAGTCTCCAGTTACACGATTAACAGCCATAAACAGAATTCAAGTGTCTTTAATTTCAAAAGGATTTTCCGATTAAAGCATTAGACATGTATTTTCATCTCGATCTAAACAATTTACAAAAATTTTGTTACGAGTTGAATAATGCTTTCACGTTTTACTAGAAAAAATTAAAACGAAAAAAAAATGTGCTGCAAAATATTACGCTTTCTTAAAAATAAGATTTTCCCGGATTTATTGAACATTATGTGCACGTATGAAAAAAAATTCCCATCTATCACTCTCTAAAGTTTTTTGAATTAGTGAAACAAAAAACTATCCTTTCTTTTGTTATTTCATATGAAGTCATTCTTTCAAATTATAATTGTTATTATACTCTCTTTTATTTCTTCTTCTTCTTATATGTATTTCCTCCAGTTTTTTTTTTTTTTTTTTTTTTTTTTTTTTTTTTAACTTTAATTCTTTTCTTCTTGTTGTCAAAATTAGCACCCACTCCTCAATAATAATTTCCTTACTTTTTTTAATTTAGTTTTATATTGAAATTTTCCAACATTTCTATAGCACCTTTTCCTTCAATCTTTCTGCTATAATTTAAATAATCTTTATCATAAATAATTTTGTTTTTTCAACTAAAGAAGTTAAAATACTGTATTTTTCAAAATAAAAGACATCTCCAGTAACTTAAAAAAAAAAGTTTAACTCTTAAAGAGTTAAATAAAGAAAAGAATAAAGATAAATTTATTAAAAACCAAAAACAAAAAACTGATGAGGAAACTTTCAAAAACAACTTTCTAAAAAAACGGTTGTATTCTCTTTGAAAGTGGAAAAAGTTGTACAGTATTTTACTTTGTTTTCTCAGTATCCTTTTTTTTAGTTTGCAAAACGGAACCATACAAGTAATACTGTACAACTTTTTCCACTTTCAAAGAGAATACAACCGTAGCTATAGAATTTAGAGATTGACAAAAGCGAATGGATATCCAGATAAATGGCTTTTTTAAGAAATTTTTTCATGTGTGACCGATGTTTTGTAAAATTAATAAAATGAGCATTTTTTTAAACTGTGAGTCAATACTGATTGATCTTGGTTAATTGATAATTGATCAATGTTAATATGTATTTTCATTAATTTATTATGGTCAACTCCTGAGTATCGGTCATTTTCTTAAATTAAAAAAAAAGCTCATTTTTTCAAATATGTATTTAAAAATTACATATTTATCTAATTTTTTCTGAAGAGAAAGACTCTATCATTTCTCATCATTAAACATACTTTAAATTTACATATATTACCAATATCAGACATTTTTTTGTATTTTTTTAAATGATTGTTGTTATAGCCTAATAATAATTATGTATCTCCGTTTACTTCATTTAAAGTACAGAGTTTGAATTAAGTAACAAGGTCCTTTCACTGTAAATTAATGATGTTTAAGTACTCTTATATGGAGACATCCTACCTGTCAACTTATTGCCGAGCATTAGTACTTGTGCTTAGAAAACAAAAACAAAAAGTTATCCAAAAAAATTGAAAAAATACACAAATAAAAGAAAGGAGCATTGAGCAACTTTTGTTTATTAATGGATGGCACTCGTAACCAATCATAAATACTGGGGTGTTTGGTGTAGTGGTTTGAGTTGAGATTTTTAAGTTTGAATAGTAAATTTTTTTGAATTTTCAGAAAAGACAAAAAATTTTTTGGGAAAAAGACAAAAACTTTTTGGGAAAAAGACAAAAAAAAGTTTGAATTAAATGGGTTGAATAGTTGAAACAAACAAACCTACATCTTTTATTTATTCATGGACTTCATGGTTGGCTTTACAAAGATCACATGATACAAAGATCACATGACAAGACCGCAGGCAAAGAGCATTATTAACACAAGTTCAAGGAAAGCATCAGAACTGAGTACTGAAATTCAACATTGAGCACGAGCAGCCGAATTCAGAGACCTTCAAGAGAGGCCGATAACCTTTGCTGTACTGGTGTTGAGATCAATGTCGTAGAAGCACGGCCTTGTTGGAAGTCCCGGCATTGTACTTATTGTTCCAACCAAAGGATATATGAATCCAGCACCAATGCTAGCCCTCACATCCCTTATTGGTAAGACAAATCCGCTAGCGGCTCCCTTCTTAGCAGCATTGTCTGAAAATGAATATTGATTCTTTGCCATGCAAATGGGCAGAGCTGAAAACCCTGCCTGCAGTACATCTCAATTTGTTTGTCCGCCTGTTTGCGTAGAAGAAAACTTTTTTTATAAGCACATCATGTACAACATATTTCCAAAGGAGGACAAATTAAATCACATTTTGGCTTCGTCCCGCAATACTATTCTGGTTATAGCATCGAAAACTATTATTCTAGTTCTCCTGTTCATCGGAATGATATTTAGCATATTCATTATTTTGTCACCAGTTGGAGGAAAATTCATGGTGATTACTTCCAATTTTCTTACAAACAAAGTCCTGCCATCTTTTCCCCATGATTGCTCATCTTTTGCTGTATTTTTTGAACCATTACCCGCTGAATCTGTTACACAATTGCAATTTGCCCCTAAACTTTAAATTTCTGAAATTTGCACTTTTTGAATTTACAAATCTGTAGGAACCATATCCCCATTCATAACGGTGTTAACTTCTTGACGGAAATTAACATGTGACTTGCACATGTATCATTAATTAAAAGTATGAAAAGTTTTTATTTTATCAATGTTAACCCCATGTGCAACTCACATGTCAATTCCCGTCAAAGTCAACGTGGTATCATTGCGGGGGTGGTTTGCACAGATGGTAATTCAAGGTGCAATTGCCAAAACTTAAAAGTTTATGGGCAAATTGCACCTGTGCAACAGTTCGGTGCCAATGGTGCAAAAAAGCTTCTTTGTTCACTTTGAAGAGTTGCTCCTTTGGATGTGAATATCATTTAACCTTTGATTATGATCTGAGCTTCAACTGTCAGTAATCTCCTAAATCTACGTGAAAATTTTGTTGATTGAATTTTATAGATTT
>CM046370.1:19632704-19675999 GCA_025413025.1 Ficus hispida
TATGCCATAATTTAATTTGAATCTGTTTTCAATAAATGTTCATAGATATATTTATTCTTTCAATTTTTTTAATTGTTCAGTAAATCATATAGATCTACTGGAATAATTGAAATTAATTTATATATATGTATTAAAATAAATGATGGTGATAAAAATCAGTATGTATATCAAGACATCTCGATTAGAACGGTACCTCTTAAATACCCATGATCATTTACTCATCCCACATGATTTTTATAATAAAATGAAAATATAGTAACATAGGACAAATTAAAAACAAATCCACTTCAAAAAGCGGAGAAAACCCAGAAACAACTACTATATGTGCTAATTAACATTCTATAGGATTTATTCGGATAGACCCGGTGTCTCATTAAAGAAATCCGACAGAAAAAAAAAAAAAAAAGTGCATGATTTAGGACAAAGAAAATCTATTAAAAAAATACCATTCATATCCTTAAAAAGTAAAAGGAGAATAAAATCCGAAGTTGAGAACCACCAAATTAAAGTGACAAATATAACTGCCTTTCCTTTTTTTTTTTTTTGAAAAAATTTCATGATAAAAAATTTTAAATCCGTTGAAAGTTCAGTGTCAATGATTAAGATGTCGATACTTTAACGAACTTTTTTTTTTTTTTTTTTGTAATCAAGAAAAATGAAGAATTATTCCCTTCGATCGGTTAAAAAAAAAAAAAAAGGATTCATGAGGAAAAAGACAGTACTAATTTGTTCAAAGAACCGAGCCTGTTGTCACACCTATAAATTAGAGCAATAATATTTCTGGGTTATTGTGTGGTGATCATACAAATTATATAATAGTAGTTTTTAAAATGTCTACTTTAAAGTTAGTATTGGTGGCTTCAGGTTTATTGTTCATGATTTTTGCTGGAGGAAAATCGTATCAGACTGTAATCGTGTGATCATGGTGATGATCATCAGCGGAGTCCATCATTTTATGATGAAACCTGCCCTAGAGAATCATCCATTGTTCGCAGAATCGTTAGATGGGTTCAATACAAGAGACATCCTCGGACCATTTCTAGTCTGGCGAGGCTTCATTTCCATGACTGCTTTGTTAATGTACTCAATTCTTTCCATTTAATACTTCGTAGTAGAGTTACGTATATATATTTCTATTAGGACGTCATGCCTATTATATAATCTTAATTAGCTAATCGAATCATTATATTATTAATTTTCTAATAATCTCTAACTAATAATTTAGATCCTTAGATATATGCACTACTTTTCTTATATAATTTAGTTTTTCTAACTAATTATTTCATGATTTTGCATGTGCTAATCTGAAAACAATTAATTGTTATAATTATTGTTGTTATACTTAAAGAATCTTTATGATCAATTTTGACATCCTCTTTGAAAAGGAAAGAATTAAAGACTTACTTTGTGTAAAAAATGTATAATTTGATAATCTTCTTCATATTGATACACACATATATATGTATATACATATATATATGTAATTGCAGGGTTGTGATGGATCAATCTGCTGGACAATACGGAAAAGATAGAGAGTGAGAAAGAAGCTTTGCCGAATAAAAACTCACTAAGAGGTATCATTGATGAAATAAAGACTGCAGTAGAGAAGGCTTGCCCTGCCACTGTCTCATGTACTGACATACTCGCAATGGCTGCTGCTCATTCTGTTTGTCTGGTAATTAGTGCATATATATATATATATATATATATATGCATGTATATAATATGACAGTATACATGTCATAAACATAAGTCTTAGCAAACAAAAATTATGCTTAACGATAAATTCTATCCATCTCCAATACTAAGCTCTCAAATTTGATTTTTTCATTCTCAAAATATTATTTTGGAACCGTGAGATTGTTTTTCTTTGACAAATTGCTCGTTAATTTGGTCCCTAATTTTTTTTATGAAGTTACGATTTAGTCCCCAAATTTTTTTTGACTTAAAGGTCCCTAAATTCTTTAAGAGGGTAAAAAATAGACTTTTATTAATTCAACTTAGATGGTCATACATGTTATTCATTCTATCCAATTTTTGACCTTTATCAATAAAAAAGACCAAGTTATACCATTTTAAAGAGTTTAGGATCTTTTTGCAGTAAAAGAAAGGAGACTGAATCACAACTCCGTAACGTTAAGACCAAACAAACAATTAATTCTTTTTTTCCCACATAAAATATCTTTTAAGTCATTTTGTCCCTTTTTTCCTCTTTTATGCCAATACTGATAGTCAGGAGGCCCTTCGTGGAGAGTTCGACTGGGAAGAAGGGATAGCAGAATAGCAAACCGAAGTGGTGCAAATGTAGCGATTCCGATGGGATTCGACACCCTTGATGTACTCAAGTCCAAATTCTTAGCTGTTGGCCTCAATCACAACATCGATCTCGTCTCATTATCTGGTAAGTAGCAAATCAAATCATCTCTTGCAACTGTGCAGTCAATCTATTATAGTTCAATTGGAGCGTATGCTAAAGGATCAAGTTTCTAGATGGACTTATACAGGGATAATCAATTTTTAATAGGAAAAAAAAGGAGAAAAACATAAAATTAAAATAAAAGTAAAATATAGTAGAGGCTGAAGTCCCCATTCAATCATGGGTGGCTCTGCGTCTGATCTATTGGGATATTGAGTGGTGTTTCGTTGAGGGATTCATTTGTTGGGATGTTGTATGAAGTTTTTTATATACAAGTTATGTCTATCTCTTCATTAACCAAAAGAAAAAAAAGATTGAATTAATTTTTTTTTAGGCGCTCGGAAGAGCTCAATGCGGAATTATCTTACCGCACTGTACAACATCAGCAACACCGGCGTGCCTGATCCGACGTTGAACCCGTCGTTCCTAGAGAGACTACGTCGGGTATGCCCCCGGGATGGGAACGGGACTACCTTAGCAAATCAAGACCACACCAGATACCTTTGACAATAACTACTCCTCCATTCTTAAAGCAAAAAAAGGACTTCTCACAAGTGATCAAGTGCTGTATTCGACTCCCGGAGCTGATACCATTGAAATTGTCAACAAATTCAGTGCATCACAAACTACTTTCTTTAAGAGCTTTGCGCAATCTATGATCAAAATGGGGAATATTAGTCCACTTACTGGAACTCATGGGGAAATTAGATTGAATTGCCGAAGGGTTAATTAATGATGATTATTTCTTATTCGGGCTAAGGTATTTGTGTTTTAAGAACCTTCATTTAAAGAATAATATTAAAGATTTATCTGTGTTTGGTCATGGACAGCAATATTATATATGATCTATAAATAAAATTTATATTTACACTATAAATTTTAAATCTACTCGTCTCGATTTTGCCGAATCATCTTTTATGACCTTTTTTTCTTTTTAACATATCATGTTAATCATTTCTTTAGTTTACTACTCGATTTAAATGATATGAATGTTTTGGGGCTTTTTTTTTTTTTTAATATTAGTGGAAGGGGTGCAACAATCACTTTTAAAAAATAGGGGACAAGAGTATTGTGAAATTATAATTATTATTATATCAGCAAATCCGTTAGGTGTATAGACGAAAATGGATGGATGAGGCATTTTGAATAGTTTTCTATAGACAAGCAGTATTTTCCTCTAAAAAGAAAAAAAAAAAGGTTAACATTATCTTTTTGCACTGCCAGTTTAATGTAATAAGTTGATCAATTGGCTAATTTCGACATGAATTTAAAAACATAAGTGATGATCATGCCATCCCTAAATTTAAAGTATAAGGATAAAATACATTATATATATACTTACATATAAAAGAGAAAATATGCGCTTTTTGTCCATGCTTTAGTGGTTGTCATATGCGGCTCCAATAATTATCACATAAAAGATTTTTTTAATATACTTTTGTTTTGATTTATTTGTCTATTCTGCACGTGCTTCGTTGCTTCGTTGCTTGCTTTACTTGCTTTACTTGTTTATTTCGTATGTTGAAAGTTACATAGTTTCAAATAAAGAGGGTTGGCTTAGGTGCTCGTATATCTTTGATATAATGCCTAACATTTCACATGTGCTGGCCAGAAAGTGGTTATATGATTGAATGTGGTTGGATTAATTAGGAGCTACTAACATAAATATCTAACGTACGTTGAATATTCTAAACTTTTAATTTTAATAATTTATTTCATAAATTTTATATTTAATATAATATGTCTCATTTAGTTAATTTTACATTAAACTGAAGATTCAAATTTAAAAGATTTATATTTTGCTTTATATTAGATTTGAAAATTTTTCATCAAAAATGAGGTTTTTCCTCTTAACATGAGAATTGAAACGTACGTAAAAATATATTGATAAACATGTTATCTGTGTGCAAAATTATGCTAAAGATTTTGCCAAGTAATATACAACATTTAAAAGTCAAAGTATATATTTGAAATGCATAACTGGTAGGCTAACTAATCTCTGGATTAATGTGAATTCTGCAGTCATTAATCAATTAATATAGTACTATATTTGTTTTTGCCCTTTTTAGTTTTTTTTTTTTGTTTTGGTTGCTGTTGTGTCGCAGCGTTTCTTCAGTGAAGTTGTTATTCATTAAAATATATATACAAACATATGTTAATACTTTTTTTTGTTTTTTTTGTTTTTTTTGCAGGGTTTCAAAAAATTAAGAAATCGTTTGATGTAGTATTCACGTTCAGAGTATGCAAAAGGAAAAAGGTTTCGGATGTCAAAGTGGGAGTTGTCAAACTTTGTTTAAGAAACAACAAATTATGCTGCTTAATGTACCTGGTTTAAACAAGAGTATACTTTCACTTTCCCTGAACAATCATACATATAGTTTCTTTCCAATCATATCTAGTTTCTTTCCATAAAGGTTTCCATTTTTAAGAATAACTAGTTGGAGTATGTGCGGAGTACATCGTCAAAATTATAGTCGAGAGGGTTGTAAGAAAAAATTTAAACATGGATATATTTAAAAATAATTATTTTCATAAGAGCAAAAAAAAAAAAAGCAATTCAGAACAAAAAAAAAATGAAGTGAAGTGGTACGCGGGAGCTAGATAGGAGTAGACCAAAACACTGTAGAAGTATTATTGATATTTTTAATAATATAAAAATTGAAAGATAAAAGATAAAATTGTTTATTTTAGAACTATATAGATGACAATGACACCTTATAATCTTAGTTCATTTTAACATAATTAAGATTGAGTTAAAGATTAGTGAAGTATGACCAGTAATGGAGTTAAAGGTCAAACCAATGCCTACCAAATGAATATTCTCTATCTGCTGGCATGGAAGGTAAAATTTGATCAAAGAATCTCCGTTTTGACCATTTGATCTTCTTGAATTGGTACATTTGGATGTCTCAGGGCCAATGAATATGTTGTTTGGAAAAATCGTTATGTCGCAACGGAAGTCTCCAGTTACACGATTAACAGCCATAAACAGAATTCAAGTGTCTTTAATTTCAAAAGGATTTTCCGATTAAAGCATTAGACATGTATTTTCATCTCGATCTAAACAATTTACAAAAATTTTGTTACGAGTTGAATAATGCTTTCACGTTTTACTAGAAAAAATTAAAACGAAAAAAAAATGTGCTGCAAAATATTACGCTTTCTTAAAAATAAGATTTTCCCGGATTTATTGAACATTATGTGCACGTATGAAAAAAAATTCCCATCTATCACTCTCTAAAGTTTTTTGAATTAGTGAAACAAAAAACTATCCTTTCTTTTGTTATTTCATATGAAGTCATTCTTTCAAATTATAATTGTTATTATACTCTCTTTTATTTCTTCTTCTTCTTATATGTATTTCCTCCAGTTTTTTTTTTTTTTTTTTAACTTTAATTCTTTTCTTCTTGTTGTCAAAATTAGCACCCACTCCTCAATAATAATTTCCTTACTTTTTTTAATTTAGTTTTATATTGAAATTTTCCAACATTTCTATAGCACCTTTTCCTTCAATCTTTCTGCTATAATTTAAATAATCTTTATCATAAATAATTTTGTTTTTTCAACTAAAGAAGTTAAAATACTGTATTTTTCAAAATAAAAGACATCTCCAGTAACTTAAAAAAAAAAGTTTAACTCTTAAAGAGTTAAATAAAGAAAAGAATAAAGATAAATTTATTAAAAACCAAAAACAAAAAACTGATGAGGAAACTTTCAAAAACAACTTTCTAAAAAAACGGTTGTATTCTCTTTGAAAGTGGAAAAAGTTGTACAGTATTTTACTTTGTTTTCTCAGTATCCTTTTTTTTAGTTTGCAAAACGGAACCATACAAGTAAAATACTGTACAACTTTTTCCACTTTCAAAGAGAATACAACCGTAGCTATAGAATTTAGAGATTGACAAAAGCGAATGGATATCCAGATAAATGGCTTTTTTAAGAAATTTTTTCATGTGTGACCGATGTTTTGTAAAATTAATAAAATGAGCATTTTTTTAAACTGTGAGTCAATACTGATTGATCTTGGTTAATTGATAATTGATCAATGTTAATATGTATTTTTCATTAATTTATTATGGTCAACTCCTGAGTATCGGTCATTTTCTTAAATTAAAAAAAAAGCTCATTTTTTCAAATATGTATTTAAAAATTACATATTTATCTAATTTTTTCTGAAGAGAAAGACTCTATCATTTCTCATCATTAAACATACTTTAAATTTACATATATTACCAATATCAGACATTTTTTTTGTATTTTTTTAAATGATTGTTGTTATAGCCTAATAATAATTATGTATCTCCGTTTACTTCATTTAAAGTACAGAGTTTGAATTAAGTAACAAGGTCCTTTCACTGTAAATTAATGATGTTTAAGTACTCTTATATGGAGACATCCTACCTGTCAACTTATTGCCGAGCATTAGTACTTGTGCTTAGAAAACAAAAACAAAAAGTTATCCAAAAAAATTGAAAAAATACACAAATAAAAGAAAGGAGCATTGAGCAACTTTTGTTTATTAATGGATGGCACTCGTAACCAATCATAAATACTGGGGTGTTTGGTGTAGTGGTTTGAGTTGAGATTTTTAAGTTTGAATAGTAAATTTTTTTGAATTTTCAGAAAAAACAAAAAATTTTTTGGGAAAAAGACAAAAACTTTTTGGGAAAAAGACAAAAAAAAGTTTGAATTAAATGGGTTGAATAGTTGAAACAAACAAACCTACATCTTTTATTTATTCATGGACTTCATGGTTGGCTTTACAAAGATCACATGATACAAAGATCACATGACAAGACCGCAGGCAAAGAGCATTATTAACACAAGTTCAAGGAAAGCATCAGAACTGAGTACTGAAATTCAACATTGAGCACGAGCAGCCGAATTCAGAGACCTTCAAGAGAGGCCGATAACCTTTGCTGTACTGGTGTTGAGATCAATGTCGTAGAAGCACGGCCTTGTTGGAAGTCCCGGCATTGTACTTATTGTTCCAACCAAAGGATATATGAATCCAGCACCAATGCTAGCCCTCACATCCCTTATTGGTAAGACAAATCCGCTAGCGGCTCCCTTCTTAGCAGCATTGTCTGAAAATGAATATTGATTCTTTGCCATGCAAATGGGCAGAGCTGAAAACCCCTGCCTGCAGTACATCTCAATTTGTTTGTCCGCCTGTTTGCGTAGAAGAAAACTTTTTTTATAAGCACATCATGTACAACATATTTCCAAAGGAGGACAAATTAAATCACATTTTGGCTTCGTCCCGCAATACTATTCTGGTTATAGCATCGAAAACTATTATTCTAGTTCTCCTGTTCATCGGAATGATATTTAGCATATTCATTATTTTGTCACCAGTTGGAGGAAAATTCATGGTGATTACTTCCAATTTTTTCTTACAAACAAAGTCCTGCCATCTTTTCCCCATGATTGCTCATCTTTTGCTGTATTTTTTGAACCATTACCCGCTGAATCTGTTACACAATTGCAATTTGCCCCCTAAACTTTAAATTTCTGAAATTTGCACTTTTGAATTTACAAATCTGTAGGAACCATATCCCCATTCATAACGGTGTTAACTTCTTGACGGAAATTAACATGTGACTTGCACATGTATCATTAATTAAAAGTATGAAAAGTTTTTATTTTATCAATGTTAACCCCCATGTGCAACTCACATGTCAATTCCCGTCAAAAGTCAACGTGGTATCATTGCGGGGTGGTTTGCACAGATGGTAAATTCAAGGTGCAAATTGCCAAAACTTAAAAAGTTTATGGGGCAAATTGCACCTGTGCAACAAGTTCGGTGCCAATGGTGCAAAAAAGCCTTCTTTGTTCACTTGAAGAGTTGCTCCTTTGGATGTGAATATCCATTTAACCTTTGATTATGATCTGAGCTTCAACTGTCAGTAATCTCCTAAACTCTACGTGAAAATTTTGTTGATTGAATTTTATAGATTTAATCAAGCAATAGTTAACCTCAACCAGCAATAGGAGCAGAAGCAACCTGTTCTGAGTATTCAACTCTACTAGCACCATACGACCTTGCTATGACCTCTATCTTCTCCTTGATACTAACATCCAAAGGATATAAAAACTTCAATGGTTGTTTAACATCCTCACAAGCCTTTTGAACAGCGATTCCGAGGTCAACCTGGGGTTCATGATCAAATTCATCAGTTACAAAAGCCGCTTAGGGCTGTTTTTTCTCTACAAATAAAATCATCAACCAATTATCACTCCAATAAGGAGAAGTAAATTTACAATTCTGACTTCCAAAGGATTGGTATAATTTGGTTACAACAACTTCCGTGGAAATCACACTTAACCACTTAAAAAAAAGGAAGAAATCACAACTAACCTATCTGATTTGCCTGATTCACTTGGTAGAAAGTCAATTGAGATAGAGAATTTTCTATTTTAGGAAAGCTTAGTATATCCAAACTGGGTTGTACCCACCATGCAACTACGAAAGATGCTTTCCATAGGCTCAATAAATTTTTCTATTATATTTCACACATTTCTAATGATTATGCTTAAGGAAGAAGACATTAATGCCAAAAGGTTCTCAAAAACGTATCAATGACGTTACTGAGTTGGAGTAACTAACCGCTCCTCTTCCACCATGGGCATGATGAGTACAAATGACAGCATCATATGCTCCAGCTGTTAATGCTGCATTTCTAACTGCATGAAGTTCAGCTTCGGTGTCAGTCGAGAACTTGTTCACAGCAACAACAACATTCACACCGTAGGCTTTTGTATTGGCAATGTGCTTGGCTAGATTCAGGCAACCCGCTTCAACTAGAGCTACATTCTCAGTCAAGTAGGCACGGTCCAGAGGCTTTCCAGCAACAACTTCAGGACTACCACCATGCATTTTCAAGGCCTGTATCGTTGCCACAATAACCGCACACCGGGGTGTTAAACCACTATATCGGCATTTTATGTTCATGAATTTTTCGGTACCAATATCAGCACCAAAGCCTGCTTCGGTGACTACAAATCCACCTGGTCCAACCAGTTTCAGTGCGATCTTATCGGCCACAATTGAGGAATTTCCATGAGCAATATTGGCGCAAGGGCCAGCATGAACAAGAACTGGTGTTCCTTCAAGAGTCTGCATCAGAGTAGGATTAATAGCATCCTTCATTAGAACCGTTAAAGCACCTCCAACACCGAGATCATCTGCAGTTATAAGGTCACCAGCTTTGCTGTTACCAATCACCATCTTTCCAAGCCTTTCCCGCATATCGGCTAAAGATGTTGTAAGGGCCAAAACTGCCATTATTTCACTGGCAACTGAAATATCAAATCCTGTTTCTCTCACCATTCCTTTTTCTTCGGGGCCCTGCCCAATAGTGATCTTCCTCAAGAACCGGTCATTTACATCGATTACTCTTCTCCATGTAATCGAATTTGGGTCGATATCTAGCCTAGCAAACATTTTAACTTCTTTGGGTGTAAGATCCTCGGGCCTCGTCTTGGAGATACCAAGCTTATTCAAAAGTCCAAACATGATGTCACTAAAGCTGCGCTGCCCTTCCTTGTTTGGTGGACATAACCGGTTCAAGAGAGCTTTATCTGATTGGGTCGACTCGTGGAAAATCCGAGTATCAATGGCAGCAGCCAAGAGATTGTTAGCGGCTGTTATTGCGTGAATATCTCCTGTGAGATGAAGATTAAACTCATCCATTGGGATCACTTGACTGTAACCTTCTTCTGCTGCTCCTCCTCTGATTCCAAAGGTCGGTCCTTGCGATGGTTGACGGAGGCATGTGACAACCTAAATATAAGAAAAAGAGAAACTTACTAGTGGTTCGGACATGATTAACTACTCCTGAAATGATATAAACTGAATGGAAAACTCAACTATGTGTTTGAATGAAAGCAACATTTTAGTGCGATGAAACAACTTTCTTCGTAACTTGTAGACATAAGAGAAACATTACTCTGAAACCAATCAACAAAATTCTAAGCAAGTCAATTCATGTCATTTTCTCTTGAATACAATCAACAGAAAACCTTTCAGTTGGTAATTACAATCCCAAGACATTTTAGCTTTCTCAAACGTAGGACATTAACAGCCGACCCCACAAGATACGGTGAGCGTCCTACGAAGAAACTGCAAGTAGGATAATGTCTACAAATGTTCAAAAGCTCGACTGCAAGAACAACTAGTACGCTGTTCAAATCGAGTTAAACCAACTTCAAGCATCCTCCTTTAGGAGCATAACTTTAGTGTGAACTTCTTTATATTAGAAAGAAGAACAAAATGAGTGATCAAAAAATGTAGTTGAACAAACGTAAAACCCGATGATTGGAAAACAGAATCAAGACTTACCGTTTGGAACATTGTTTCCAACCTAAACTTTCTAGGATGGTTTCCAAACCTCCCAAATCCACATCTCTCTCTCTTCCATTTTCATGTAATTCAAACTTTAAAAGTTCATAACTTTCTTATTTCAAGTCAAAATGTTATGATTTTTTTTTAATTGCTCACAATGACAAAAGAAACAAAACAAGATCAATATTGCGTATTTTTTCCCGAACACATTTCAAATTTTTGCACTATTCCCCATATTATAGTTTCTTTTCAATTCATACTTCAATCAAACACATATTTCCAAACTAATCTCCATAAGTCCAACTCTAACCATTGTTCCAAACGGGCATTACTCACAGCAGAGAGGAAAACGAATAGAACCTTATAAGGCATCAATTATTACATTAAAAAAAATTTAAAAAAAAAAAGGAAAAAGGAAAAAGAAAGAAAAACACTAAACCCAAAGCCCAAAAAACAAGAAGGGTGGAAATGGAATTACCTTTTTATCAAGAAAAGCACCCAATGCTTGACAAAGACCCACAGTGGTAGTGGACTTGCCTTCTTCAAGAGTTGTCGGAGTAATCCCTCCAACCACAACATAATACCCATCTCCAGATCCTTCAGCTCATCAAGCACAGATAATAAAACCTGCAAAACAAACATCACCAAATCAACCTGATAACTCTATGAAATAGAGTTATTTAACATACTTTTAAGCTTGTTAATTATTGTTATTTCAAGATAATATGCCTTAGTTTTAAGAATTCTATATAATATTAGTTAGCTTGTTTTAGTTAAAGAATAGGTTAAAATAATTAGCTAATTTTAGTTTTTTTATCGTATTTCTGATTTTTTGTTTTTGTTTCAGTGGACCGGCGCTGTCAATGGAGTGAAGACCACTTACCATGGTTTATAGCTGAAAATCGTAACTTTGCTGCAAGCAATGCTACAGCAATGATGCAGCAAAGTGATCTAATGCAGAATTGGAATAAAGCATGTGGACCCAATCCTACTTTACAGCTGGCAAAGATTCATTTATTCATTTAATGGTGCACGACAGCTGTGGAGGAAAAGTTACTAAATTGAGTGAAACCAAAGGCACGTGGAGCTAGGGCAATTTGGTGGGTCTTTGGAATAAAAAGGAAAAAAAAACGAGGAGCAAGAGGCAGCCGCTCTGGGGGGTGAAACAGAGACGCCGAAATACACCAGCAGAGAAGAAAGAGAGAGAACTGGAGACTCAGAGAACAGGAGATAGATTCAGCTGCACGGCTGGGGACTCTCGGCGAAAGAAAGAAATTTCATTTCTGCCGAAGATCTTTCCATTTTTTCCTTCAGTTCTTTCTGATCCTTTTTAATCTTTCGTTCTTGTTTTTGGAATGATGAATATGTGGATGGAAATCTATATGTGTGGTTTCTGTATTTCGAACATGAACTAATTTTTTTTAGCTAAGATTATAGATGGATCCAAGGTTGCAATGAAAATCTAAATTTTGAGTTAATTGTTCAGTGAAGTTTATTTGGGTTATTCAAGTGTGTTGCATTGCTTAAGTTCTGCAGATTGACTGGCCATCGATTGGTAGATTACTCAAACGAAAATTAATTCTGGGAAGGTTAATTTTGGTTAGATTAAACTTGAATAATATGAACAAACGATATAGGAATATATTGTTTTCTCATACAACATATTAAAATTGATGCTTAATGTTATGTTTGGAAAACTGAGATGCATAGGGATATGTTAAATTTGGTTTGAAGAACTAGAAGCACAATATTTTTCGGAAGAGGATAGTGCAGAATTTTAGTTGACTGGATAACTTTGCTGCAGCATTTTCTATAGCATTTGTAGACAGATTTGCAACTAAGGGGAAATCTATAATCCTAGCTATCATTCTTGTTAATTCACTCCCTAAGCCTTTGAATTCTTGTTTCGTTTAATTATTTTTTTCATTCTTTTTAATTGCACTCTTTTATTTATATTTAATTTTTATAAATTTCAGTATACAAATCAACTCTTAATTCGTTATGAATCAATTGTTTTCTATAATTAATTTTTGATAATTCAATCTCTGTGGATACGATACTCTACTCATTATTATATTACTTGTTCGATTACGTGCACTTGCGTAGTATTTTCGCATACATATTTTTGGCGAACAAGTTTTTGGCGCCGTTGCCGGGGATTGGTATTATTGAAAATTGTTATTATAGAAATCAATTATTTTACTTTTATTTTGCTATTCTTTATTTAGTTAAACTCTGATTTTGGTCTTTGCAGGTGTGGTTTTCTTGCATGAACAGGCCGAGGGACGCAAATTTAGTTCCCCTTGATCCAGAAATTGAAAGAACTTTCAGAGTAAGAAGAAGAGAACAATTAGGTGCTGCTAGAATGGAAGGAAGGGCTGAAGGTGTAGTAGGAAATAATGTTGCCAACAATGCTGCAGCAATCGCAGATGACAGAGACAGGGCAATAAGGGATTATGCGGTCCCTATGTTGCACGGGCTGCATCCTAGCATTGTTCGACCAGAAATTCAAGCCCAACACTTTGAGTTGAAGCCGGTGATGTTTCAAATGCTCCAAACAGTGGGTCAATTCAGCGGGATGCCTACTGAAGATCCTCATTTGCACCTGAGATTGTTTATGGAAGTGAGTGATTCTTTTAAGCTTCATGGTGTAACTGAAGAAGCACTTCGACTCAAGTTATTTCCTTATTCTCTACGAGACAGAGCTAGAGCTTGGTTGAATTCTTTACCACCGGATTCTGTCGCAACATGGAATGAGTTGGCTGAGAAATTTCTCGTGAAGTATTTTCCTCCGAACAAAAATGCCAAACTTCGGAATGACATCACATCGTTTCGGCAAATAGATGGAGAGGCTCTTTATGAAGCATGGGAGCGTTTTAAAGAGTTGCTTAGAAAATGCCCATACCACGGACTTCCCCATTGGATCCAAATGGAGACTTTTTACAATGGTCTTAATGCTCAAACTCGGAGTATGGTGGATGCGTCTGCAAATGGAGCCCTTTTGATGAAGTCTTACAATGAAGCTTACGAGATTTTGGAGAGAATGTCTAACAACAACTACCAGTGGCCTACCGAGAGAGTTTCTACGGGAAGGCGTGTAGCGGGAGTTCATGAGGTAGATGCCGTTACAGCTTTGACAGCTCAAGTATCTTCATTGTCCAACATATTGAAGTCCATGAATATGGCAGCAGGGGCAAATTCGGTGCAGGCAATGGAAGTTGTGTGTGTTTATTGTGGTGAAGGTCATTCATTTGAGAATTGCCCAGCTAACCCAGCTTCAGTTTGTTATGTGAATAATTTCAACAGGAATAACAATACATATTCCAACACTTACAACCCAGGGTGGAGGCAGCATTCGAATTTTTTTTGGGGTGATCAGGGAGCTAGTTCTTCAGCAGGGCTGAATAAACCGACACACCCACCAGGTTTTCAACAGCAGCAACAAAGACATCCGCTTCATGAACAACCGAATCCTATTGAGGCACTACTCAAGGAATACATGGTGAAGAATGATGCGATCATTCAGAATCAATCAGTCATTATTCAGAGTCAAGCTGCATCGCTGAGGAGTTTGGAGAATCAGGTGGGGCAGCTAGCTAATGCTTTGAACAATAGGCCCCGAGTATCGCTTCCTAGCGATACGGAGAACCCCAGAAGAGATGGTAATGAGCATTGCAAGGCAATTACACTTCGGAATGGCAGACAAGTTGATCAACCAATCCAACAACCTGCTCAAGATACAGAACCCTCTTCAATCCAAAATCAGCCAAGTCCACAATCAGAAAATGAAGCAGATCAGAAAGTTGGGCCAGAGCGAAATGCTACAGCAAAGCTACAGCAAAGCAGTAGCAAAGAAAATCAGGATGATGTAGTAGAGCGAAATGCTACAGCAAAGCTACAGCAGAGCAGATCAGAGAGACCTCCACCACCATTTCCGCAACGATTTCAGAATCAAAAGCAGGACAAGCAATTCAGAAAGTTTTTAGATGTGTTTAAGCAGCTGCACATCAACATTCCACTTGTGGAAGCTTTGGAACAGATGCCTAGCTATGTTAAATTCATGAAGGACATTCTTTCAAAGAAACGAAGGCTAGGTGAGTTCGAGATGGTGGCACTAACTGAAGAGTGCAGTGCGATATTGAAGAACAAGCTGCCACCTAAGCTGGAAGATCCTGGCAGTTTCACCATACCATGCTCCATTGGGAACCGGTACTTTGGAAGGGCATTATGTGACCTAGGAGCAAGTGTAAATCTGATGCCCATGTCTATCTTTAAAAAACTGGGAATTGGGGAAGCAAGACCTACAACAGTAACTCTCCAATTAGCTGACAGATCCTTGGCTCATCCGGAAGGAAAAATTGAAGATGTGCTAGTGCAAGTGGACAAATTCATTTTTCCAGCAGATTTTATTGTGCTAGATTATGAGGCAGATAAGGACGTGCCAATTATACTGGGAAGACCATTTTTGGCTACTGGCAGGACCTTGATAGATGTACAGAAGGGTGAATTAACCATGAGAGTTCACGATCAACAGGTTACCTTCAACGTCTTCAAGGCTATGCATTTTGCTGATGATGTTGAGGAGTGTTCAGCCATCAATATTCTGGATTCACTAGTGGCTACTGAGTTTGAGAAGAAATGCTCTCCAAAGATGATAAATGAAGATGATTTGGCTGTGTCAGATGAAGATGAGGAAGCTAGTGATAATCAAGTGTCTTGGATGGAGAGGAGACATATAGCAGTTAGAGTTGGGAAGCAATTTGAGTCCCTTGAGTTATTCGAGAGGAACCTCAAATCACATAAATCATCTGTCGAAGAACCACCTGCTTTGGAACTAAAACCTCTACCTGCACACTTGAGGGATAGTGGTAGCAGAAAGAAAAAGCGAAAAAAAAACTGGATTCACAGGACATCGGCTGCACTTTGGAAGTTTTGCTGTAGAAAAAATTATTTGTCAGAAAGACATGCTGCGGAGAATTCAAGGAGAACTTTCAAAATTAATGGACAGCAACTTAAGCATTATTGGGGTGATGGTTTCAGCCGTCAGAAAACGTCCATCTCGCTACAAGATGCATGAACTACTGCATAGTCAGGCTGATGACTCTAAAACAAGCGCTTGAGGGAGGCAACCCTACATTCTTAATTTTTTAAATTAGATTTGATTTCTACTTTTGTTGATTTTTTGTTCAATTTTTGTTCCGTTTTGTTCTTAAGATTTTATTTTTATTTTATTTTTATTTTTCTTTTCATTTCTTTGGTGCAAGGTTTGCAGCAGATTCTGGTGATTTTGCTACAGCATTTCTTTATGATGAATCAGTTTGTTACAGCAAAGCTGCAGCAAAATCGGACAGAACTGGAGAGCAATCTGTATTAAAATGCTGCGGGAAATGCTACAGCAAAGCTGCAGCAAAGTTGGGCAGAATTAAGGACCAATCTGTATTAAAATGCTGCGGGAAATGCTACAGCAAAGCTGCAGCAAAGTTGGGCAGAATGGAGGAGCAATCTGTATTGAAATGCTGCAGGAAATGCTACAGCAAAGCTGCAGCAAAGTTGGGCCAAATGGAGGAGCAATCTGTATTGAAATGCTATGGGAAATGCTATAGCAAAGCTGTAGTAAAAAAAAAAAAAAAAAAAAAAAAAAAAAAAAAAGCGCAGTTTTGTTTTAACCCTACAGGCCCCACCCTCTTGTTTTCTTCCTCCTCACCGCCGCAGATACGAACGAAAGCCAAAATCCCGACTTTCTCATCTTGCCACTCAACGCAATCAATTCTCCTCAGGTTTTCTCTTCCCATTAATCGACCTTTCCGCACCCGTACCACCACCACCCAAGACTCGCCCGACCTACCGAAACGCCCACCTGCCGCCACTCCCATTACCGTCAATACAAACTGCCAAAACCGCGCAGACCCAAACTTCTGGCCAATTTACTCCAGAGCCAACACTCGCACATTGCTGAGTCACCGTGTCCGACCAGGTGTTCGCGCCATTTCACCGTTCGACATCCGCTCAGTCGCTGCGCTCGATTCTATCGCACCGTCCACCCTTCGGTTTTCCTCTGCGGCTGCTCTGTCTATTCCTCGCTTCTGACCAACTCAACCCGATCAGTGAGCACACATATTGCTTTCTACTTCATCAGTCGTCCACGTCCGCTATTCCGTTTCCCATCCCGAGATGCCTCGCACTAAGAAAATCGCCCACAAGCGAACGGGTCGAAAACCCACGAACTCCACCACCAGTTACCGGACATTTCAAACAGAGTCCGACAATGAGAGGTATGACAAATACACTTCCGATCGCACTTTTTGTATGGAAAAAGGATTTCTGTTGCAGAATACCCCAACGATGGGGTATGAGGATTTTGTATACTCGGTCATTGCCAAGCACAAGTGGCAGAACTTTTGCTCTCACCCACCCGACGCGGTAATGCCCATTGTTCGAGAATTCTATGCTCATCTTGGGCAAGAAGGACAGAAAACGGTGTATGTTCGCGGAATACAGGTGCCTATTGATGACGATACGATTAATCAATTTTATGGCCTTGCGGGTGGTGAAGCGGCTCACGCTGAATATGTTGCGAATATCTCGGCTGATAAATTGCAGTGTGCTTTGGCAAATGTGTGTATGCCTGAAACTGAATGGACGGTTTCGGCTCAAGGGAAATTGACAGTGCCGAGAGCCAACCTTACACCTCAATGTAAGGTGTGGTACCATTTTTTGAAGACTCGATTGATGCCATCAACCCACATCCAGACTGTTTCTCAGGGTCGAGTTCTCTTGCTTGACTCCATTATCTCCGGTCGCTCCATTGACGTGGGTGCTATCATTTTCCAAGAGCTAGGCTCGTGTGCTGCCAAGAAATGTGGCAGTCTTTGGTTCCCGTCCCTGATCACAAGCCTTTGTGTCAACAATGGTGTTCCAATCTTTACCCATGAGGAGCGACTTTTATCAGCAAAGGGGGCTATTACCAGGGTTTCGATCGCACGATTGCTCCATACTAAGCTTGCAGGCAGTTCGTCCAACCCAGTCCCCAATGAGGAAGAAGAAGCGGGTCAAGTTCCGCCGGAGCCACCAAAGCGTTCTGCAGATGCATCTACCAGCCAGGGATCCGTACCAGATAATCTGGCTCACTCTCTTAAAATGCTTGAACAACGGATGAGCCAAACCGAAGTTCAGCAATTTCAAATGATGGAAATGATGAAACAGATGCACTCTCAACAGCAGGCATTTTGGGCATATACGAAGCAACGTGATGTGGCCTTGAAGAAGTCCTTACAGAAGAATTTCACCAAGCCATTTTTCCTCACTGAATTCTCCTGTTTCTCTCACATTCTTTTTCTTCGGGCCTGCCAATAGTGATCTTCCTCAGAACCGGTCATTTACATCGATTACTCTTCTCCATGTAATCGAATTGGGTCGATATCTGCCTAGCAACATTTTACTTCTTTGGTGTAGATCCTCGGCTGTCTTGGAATACCAAGCTTATTCAACGTCCAACATGATGTCACTAAGCTGCCTGCCCTTCCTTGTTTGGTGGACATCCGTTCAAGTTTATCTGATTGGTCGACTCGTGGAAAATCCGAGTATCATGGCAGCAGCCAAGAGATTGTTAGCGGCTGTTATTGCGTGAATATCTCCTGTGAGATGAAGATTAAACTCATCCATTGGGATCACTTGACTGTAACCTTCTTCTGCTGCTCCTCCTCTGATTCCAAGGTCGGTCCTTGCGATGGTTGACGGAGGCATGTGACAACCTAAATATAAGAAAAAGAGAAACTTACTAGTGGTTCGGACATGATTAACTATCCTGAAATGATATAAACTGAATGGAAAACTCAACTATGTGTTTGAATGAAAGCAACATTTTAGTGCGATGAAACAACTTTCTTCGTAACTTGTAGACATAAGAGAAACATTACTCTGAACCAATCAACAAAATTCTAAGCAAGTCAATTCATGTCATTTTCTCTTGAATACAATCAACAGAAAACCTTTCAGTTGGTAATTACAATCCAAGACATTTTAGCTTTCTCAACGTAGGACATTAACAGCCGACCCACAAGATACGGTGAGCGTCCTACGAAGAACTGCAAGTAGGATAATGTCTACAAATGTTCAAAAGCTCGACTGCAAGAACAACTAGTACGCTGTTCAAATCGAGTAAACCAACTTCAAGCATCCTCCTTTAGGAGCATAACTTTAGTGTGAACTTCTTTATATTAGAAAGAAGAACAAAATGAGTGATCAAAAAATGTAGTTGAACAAACGTAAAACCCGATGATTGGAAAACAGAATCAAGACTTACCGTTTGGAACATTGTTTCCAACCTAAACTTTCTAGGATGGTTTCCAAACCTCCAAATCCACATCTCTCTCTCTTCCATTTTCATGTAATTCAAACTTTAAAAGTTCATAACTTTCTTATTTCAAGTCAAAATGTTATGATTTTTTTTAATTGCTCACAATGACAAAAGAAACAAAACAAGATCAATATTGCGTATTTTTCCCGAACACATTTCAAATTTTGCACTATTCCCCATATTATAGTTCTTTTCAATTCATACTTCAATCAAACACATATTTCCAAACTAATCTCCATAAGTCCAACTCTAACCATTGTTCCAAACGGGCATTACTCACAGCAGAGAGGAAAACGAATAGAACCTTATAAGGCATCAATTATTACATTAAAAAAAATTTTAAAAAAAAAAGGAAAAAGGAAAAAGAAAGAAAAACACTAAACCCAAAGCCCAAAAACAAGAAGGTGGAAATGGAATTACCTTTTTATCAAGAAAAGCACCCAATGCTTGACAAAGACCCACAGTGGTAGTGGACTTGCCTTCTTCAAGAGTTGTCGGAGTAATCCCTCCAACCACAACATAATACCCATCTCCAGATCCTTCAGCTCATCAAGCACAGATAATAAAACCTGCAAAACAAACATCACCAAATCAACCTGATAACTCTATGAAATAGAGTTATTTAACATACTTTTAAGCTTGTTAATTATTGTTATTTCAAGATAATATGCCTTAGTTTTAAGAATTCTATATAATATTAGTTAGCTTGTTTTAGTTAAAGAATAGGTTAAAATAATTAGCTAATTTTAGTTTTTTTATCGTATTTCTGATTTTTTGTTTTTGTTTCAGTGGACCGGCGCTGTCAATGGAGTGAAGACCACTTACCATGGTTTATAGCTGAAAATCGTAACTTTGCTGCAAGCAATGCTACAGCAATGATGCAGCAAAGTGATCTAATGCAGAATTGGAATAAAGCATGTGGACCCAATCCTACTTTACAGCTGGCAAAGATTCATTTATTCATTTAATGGTGCACGACAGCTGTGGAGGAAAAGTTACTAAATTGAGTGAAACCAAAGGCACGTGGAGCTAGGGCAATTTGGTGGGTCTTTGGAATAAAAAGGAAAAAAAAACGAGGAGCAAGAGGCAGCCGCTCTGGGGGGTGAAACAGAGACGCCGAAATACACCAGCAGAGAAGAAAGAGAGAGAACTGGAGACTCAGAGAACAGGAGATAGATTCAGCTGCACGGCTGGGGACTCTCGGCGAAAGAAAGAAATTTCATTTCTGCCGAAGATCTTTCCATTTTTTCCTTCAGTTCTTTCTGATCCTTTTTAATCTTTCGTTCTTGTTTTTGGAATGATGAATATGTGGATGGAAATCTATATGTGTGGTTTCTGTATTTCGAACATGAACTAATTTTTTTTAGCTAAGATTATAGATGGATCCAAGGTTGCAATGAAAATCTAAATTTTGAGTTAATTGTTCAGTGAAGTTTATTTGGGTTATTCAAGTGTGTTGCATTGCTTAAGTTCTGCAGATTGACTGGCCATCGATTGGTAGATTACTCAAACGAAAATTAATTCTGGGAAGGTTAATTTTGGTTAGATTAAACTTGAATAATATGAACAAACGATATAGGAATATATTGTTTTCTCATACAACATATTAAAATTGATGCTTAATGTTATGTTTGGAAAACTGAGATGCATAGGGATATGTTAAATTTGGTTTGAAGAACTAGAAGCACAATATTTTTCGGAAGAGGATAGTGCAGAATTTTAGTTGACTGGATAACTTTGCTGCAGCATTTTCTATAGCATTTGTAGACAGATTTACAACTAAGGGGAAATCTATAATCCTAGCTATCATTCTTGTTAATTCACTCCCTAAGCCTTTGAATTCTTGTTTCGTTTAATTATTTTTTTCATTCTTTTTAATTGCACTCTTTTATTTATATTTAATTTTTATAAATTTCAGTATACAAATCAACTCTTAATTCGTTATGAATCAATTGTTTTCTATAATTAATTTTTGATAATTCAATCTCTGTGGATACGATACTTTACTCATTATTATATTACTTGTTCGATTACGTGCACTTGCGTAGTATTTTCGCATACATATTTTTGGCGAACACAACCACAGATAAAATCCTTTTAAAAAAAAAATCCCATTAATTGAGAATGCTCAAATTTTGTCAAAAAACATAACTGGAAAAAGCTTAACTTACTGGATCTTCTAATAAATATTCTAAATGAAAAAAATAATACTGACAAGATCTTACTTTCCTTCAAATTGCAATCCATGTCTTCCCACTACAACTGAAGAAATGTAGATATATATATATATATATATCAATCACCTTGGCCTTGTATTTTCCATAAAGGTCATAGTGATCTGGGCTGAGATTGAGCTCCTTGGCAATATCGGAAATGTGGAAAGGTGGGACTGGAGACGCCACCTCCAGCTTCCTCAGAGTCTTGGATGAACTCATTTTTTTCTGGTTTTCCGAGAAAAAAAGACAAATATATTTTCCGGGTCTATCAAATTCTCAAGGGTTGTTTGGGCTCAGTACATCAAAAACAAAAACACGAAGAATTTGCCAGTGACATTGGGGAAATGACTTTCCTATTTCTTTTTTATTTTTTTATTACAAAAAATGCTGATTGTGCAATTAAAAATTTTTTTAATGAATAAAATTATTTAAAATCAAAGTTTTAGTTTTGAATAAAAGAAGAAAACTGGTTCCTCGAACTGCCTCTTCCCTCCCCTTCCTTCCTTACTCCGCTGCTTCTTCTTCTTCCTCGTTCCCTCCCCCCAAAAGAGGAGTGTCTCCCCAAATCCGGCGCCTCCACCTCCGCCGCCGCCGCCGCCACCCTAAACAACTCCGTCGAAGATCCGGACACCGCGCCACAAGCTCCAACCACGCCTTCTTCTTCCTCTTCTTCCCCTCCGACCACCACAAGCTCCGCCGCCACCTCCACCACGCCTTCTCCTTTACCGAAAACGCCCCTGCTCTTCGCGCCAAATTTCTCGCCGGCCTCTTCTCCTATATCCAGTCCCCCATGAATCTCCGCAGGTCAGTCAGGTCCCTCCCTGTTTGGTTCCCGAGAAAATTCAACTACATACGAGAAAAATAATTCTAACTTTGTGGGGAACTTTGGTAGTCTTGTCATTGCAAGCACGTTGTTTATATGACTTTTCAAATTCAAACTTCAGTAGTATTTGGCCTTCACACACCACACCACAATAATCCGTTGACATTGTTATTGATTGTTGATATATTGATCTAGTTAGCCCCTGCTGGTTACCGTTGACGAATGTGAAGTTTGGATACTTTTTTGGTTTGATTTCTGTTCCTTTGATTGAGGAGAGATGGTATCAAAACTTCTATTTTCCTTCCGGTTCTTTCTTCATTCAGTCATGTGCTCTATATTTTCTGTAACAAAATTCATCGAACGCTCAGTGTAAGTGCTTTATATACTTTGAAAATGGGTTGCTCGGAAGAGCCTTAAAGCTGTTTAGTTAATAATTGGTAGAGAAACGTGTAGTGTTCTAGGAGCGTTTTAAACTATATGCTGGGTTTAATTGCTGTAAGGAAAAAAGTAGATTAGATTTGTGGATATTTCCTTCTCCTCTTTCCCCTTAATCCTTTGGAGACTGGGTGAAATGGGTATAGTTATTGCATCCCGAGGAGTATATCAAGAGTTGAAGTATCAAGCAAGAATGGCGTTAGTATCACTTTTGTGCATATTTTATTGTGTTAATAAATCTCGGGTGTGCATGGTATGGTTGGTAGGCAGATAGAAGCATATATAGGTCGGGTGTATATCTCACGTGTCTTTTTCTAAATTACACATATACCCATACGTTATCTTTTTTTTTTTTTTTAATCAAATATATATTGTTTTTAATTAATATCACCTATGTCTCTACGGGTGCATTTAGACATCAAATCCGAATATTAAATTTTCATATATAAGTTTTTATCTTTTTTTTAAATGTCAATTAAAATTATAAGTAGTTGTTAAAAAGTCAACCAATTTCAATGTAAAAATTTTATTTTTAATTGGTGCACCAAATGCATTATAAATTTTTGACATGTTTGTTTCGTATGCCCATTTTCAAAATAGATAGAAAAATAACAAAGGTCTAAGAAGTGAGGTTTTGGCACAAGCAGCAATTGTTATAGAGCAGCAGAATAATGAAATGGTGGCTCAACGATCTCAAGTGATGACTCCACAGTCGGAGAAGAGTCCTGTGAGGCCATCTACGTCTCAATCCACGATCGAGAGCCGCATGGGTAGTCTCCGAGTGCAAGCCATACCCTTGCTACCATGATACCCCATTGTAGAATTTCCCAATAAATGTTAGACTCTTTTTGTTTTTAAGAAGGAAAAAAAATTTTACAATTCCAAATATCATCACATTCACAAAAAAATGAAATGATTTTCTCATTTCAAACAAGAAAATTTTCCATTTTAAAAATGAGTAATGTGATACAAATATGCCTTAGTATCATTCTCACTTATGATCTAAGTTTTAGAAACCCTCACTTCATAAATTGAAGCGGTCTCAATCTTTTTTAGTAAAACTTTGGTTAAAATATGTTAAAATAGAGGGGAATAATTCCGTAATTATAGGCATCACTATAAGTTATTGTTTCAATTGTTCGTGCTTACAATACTTATTGGCAAGATATTGACAATATATATTTTAATCTTAATCTTAATTTTTATCTTAATAACCTATATGAAAGAGTCAATAATGCTTTCTCTGTTTCTGTCATGTGTCAAACCATAATTTTATTTTACTTCTCTTTTTTTCTTTTATCCTTTTTCTTTCTTTTAACTTTTTTTTTCCTTCTCTCATTTATTTTCTTGTATTGTTTTATCCTTTTTTATTTATTTAATCTTATTCATTTCTCATTACATATATATACACGCATATACAAAATCCTCTATATATCTTTTATTAATTTGATTGAAAAGGGGTTTGTATAAATTTTTTTTGAAATTTTGTCAAGAAGTTTTGGTTTTGGTTTTTTTGTATGAGATTTGATTTTTTGTTTTTTTTATTTTATCATTATGTACATTTTTTTTTTTTTTTCTCTCGTTAAATTCTTATATCTTTTATACAATATATTATTCATAAGCGCGAAGTACGTGTTCAACTAGTAAAGTATAAAAGACGGAAGGATGTGAAAAAATAGCAAAGAAAAGAAAGTGGAGTACATACAATAGAGAGAGAAAAGAAAAACAGAGTGAAAATATATTAATAATAAAAAATCTATCTTTATTGATATATATATATATATGTATATGTGTGTGTGTGTATTTTTGTTTGCTTTGTAATTTATCTTCTAATTCACAACTATTTTGCTCTAACGGACTATATGTGTAATTTCATGATCACTGTCCGTTCAAGTCTCACATTTTTGGACGCGTTTGATTTGCATGACTAGAATGTAAAGAACGTGTACTGATATTATTTTCCATCTAATCAGTGTTCGACTCACACAATCAGTGATTTGCCATTAAAATAAAAAAAAAATCCTCACAGAGTCAATGATGATTATTTTGGGGGTCCACAGAACGTAAGAGATGAGAAAAGTGAATGTCAATTCACTACACCCTTCTATATTTTTTTTATAAATAAAAATGATTCTAGGGGTGATCCTTTTATTGTCCAATTTTTAGCCTCACAAGCGAGACATATTTCTCTCGAAATGATAAAAAAAGAGATGAGTCTCTAACCTAGTTTTTTACAGTTATCAACTCAGGTCCTACTTAATACATCACTAACCCAATACATTTACAATCAAAACTAAAGCAAAGGCTTTATGGGAGTTCCATGGGAATTGAACCTGGGTGGATGAATGAAGAGACTAAGGAAAGCGCTACCTTTATTTGAGAATGATTTTTAAATTTACTTATATTCCCTCGATTAGTTTCTATGTCACGTGCTAATGATATTTTTTTTAATGATGTAAAGGATCTTATTAGTAATTATATTGGTAAGATTATTATTTCTAAATGATAAATTTAGTAAATAATAGAAAGAAAATTGGATTGTTTTTTAATAATACACAATTTTAGATAAGTAAAATATTGGAAAGAAGGACGAAACTAAAGGGCCCAACCCCCCGAAGTTTTACTTTTTCCCTTTTTAGCCCACATGTTTATGTATAGATTCACATATAGCCCCTTAAGCCCCCCTTCAAGATTTTCTTTTTTCTTTTTTGCCTATATATATATATATATATATATATTTTAAATTTACATATTCCCCCACTCTAAACACTTAGAGTATCATCAACTACATTATTTGTATACATTTTTGTACTAAGTAAATATGATATTAACATTTTCAATTGTAACATAAATAATCTTATTGGGATAGTTTCCTTTCAACAAATAATACCTTAGATTGTACGTAAATTTTTGTTATAAATAGTCCCCTTAGAATAATTTCTAACTTCATCACAAAGTAAAAAGAAAATCAATGATCTTTATCGCTATTTGTTTAATTTCCATTTGAATACTATAACATTTTCTCTTACATTCATTTACAGTCTTGACGAGTGCACTATTATCAATTATCAATGAGAATATTTTTTTTTTAGTGTTTACTTGTCTATTAGATCGAATAATAAGAAACAATTTAATTCTCTTATTGGATCAACTTAAGAATAGTACTCTTGTCAATATAATTACAAAAAATGCCCTTCTTAACAATTAAAGGATCATTGACACATAACATAGAAACTTATTCAGGGTACCAAATTTGTTTTATGTCCATTCTCTTTAATAGGGAATAAATATCAAGGGAGATGTAGGATTAACTTTTTTTATATTGTATGCTGTACTAAATTTTGATTTTGTAAGTCAGATAATTAGACAGGAAAGAAAATCACTATTTAGTCTCAAATTATGTTAAAAGGAAAGTTTTTTAAACATGAAAGTAAAAGCACAAAAGATATTAAGCATTTCTATATATATTTATATATATATATATATATATATTTTACAAGTTTACGTAAAATTCAGTAAAATACTAAATTTTAATACGGTACTGAAAAAGTTATGATACTTATCCCTTTCCTCTTCTCATCACTTAATTTTGTAAACATCATTAATTTCAAGTAGCATATTTAGCTTATTAGTCCCTGAACTATAAACATGATGCTATTTTGATACTTGAGTCTTAACTTTGACAAATTGTTTCCTAAATTATTATTTTTTGATGATTTGGTCCTCTATACTCAAACTAACAAAAGCATTTTTAAATTTAACCAATATAATCACATTCTTGTCCTGTAATACTTGAAAATTTTGAAGAAATTATTATATTAAAAACAAAATATTGTAACCTCATGGACGGAAGAAATAAGGGAAGTTATTGAGCAAGGCTGTGAAGGCTCGGCAGTTAATTTCAAAGGTTTCTAGTAGATGCCATTTTGCACTTAGTCTAACTTCTTTTCTTTAATACAAAATTTCATATTATCATGACATGTGATTATCTCTATTAAAATTTAGAAGTCTTTCATCAATTTCAATATCAGAGACCAAAATTACCATAAGGTAAAATTTTTAAAAATAATATAGGAATAACAATAAAGCGGAACAGGAATAAGTATGCCTCCCCATCCTCATTTTTATCCCTATACCCACCTAATTTAGGACGGGTGTGAGAGCATAATATATCCACTAAGGATGCTCTACTTGTTAGGAACAGTTTCTTTTTTTTTTTTTTTTTTTTTTTTCCTTCTTTTCCCCTTTATGAAAGTATGTATTCCAATTAAAAAAAATTAACTTTAATATATACATATACATATTTTTCATAGGGGCCGATGTACGCAAGGCATGTGCGGGTGGCATGGGAGCTTCCCCCAACCTGCATCCTTCTAAGATAAATTTTAACCTTCATTCCCGTCCCTATATCTATACAGTATTCTTATATCTATCTTATTAGGGATGGATACTCACACTTATAGATAAAAATATCATCTTTAAAATAATTTATAAAAATTAAAAATTTAGAGTCCAACGTGACATAATGCTTAAAATATAAGGACTAATATTGTTAATTACCCTTAAAATTATTGACTTCAACAATGGAATTGATTTGTGGGATATGTAGTATTAGTATCTCTCTCTCTCACACTCATTTTCGATTAGCGGTTCGGCATGTGCATTTTTAGTTGAGCCCACTGACTTTTTAGTTGATTTTAAAGAATTGGCCCACGAAATCAGTTATTTCAGTTTGCAGTAAAACAGAGTTAGATGGAGTTAAACTGTTTGTTACTTTGTTAGTTCATTCACTTAGCAAAGAACAAGCCAATTTATATTAGCACTTTGTATTATTATTGTTTTACATAAAAGGATTTAATTGGGTTAGTTTTTTTGAAACAAGTTGAGAGAGGTTTTAGATTTTAGAGAGAGAGAGAAACAAAATTAAAACAAAAAAACAAATGCAAGGTTCTTGGTTCAAGAAGAACAACTTTGAGGTCACCGTTTTGAATAGAGGAGATAACGGATCTGCTGGTTTTGGTCCGTGGATTAGGCTCACAAGGCCGAACAACGTTGTTGGTTTGTCTTGTTCACATTTTCTGCCTCTTCCCCGTTCTTCTTTTATGCTTTGCTTTATTATTATTTTTTTTTTAATTTATGGAATATGCTTTGCTTGATTTGATGAAGAAAGCTATCTGAATTTTTTGTTATCGAAGAATGTTTGATAAATAGTCTGAAAGGGTTCTGCACCAATAGATTCGAATTATAGAGTTGGGGGAACAAGAATCAATCAAAGATATTTTGAGACCGGTCCAACTAATCACAATATATATTTTTTTTAAGAACTTGTTGTTTCAGATAATCATATTATTAATATCAGGATATTTAAAATGCACTTTTTATTATCATATCTCTGAATTAAGAGTTTTTAAAACGAATAGTGAATCAATCAAGAATCGTGTAATGAATAATTTTTCTTTGAGAAATATGACGTAATCCTATGGATACCAATGTATAGTGATAATTAAGTCCAGACAAAAAAATAATAATAACAAAGTAATAACATGGATACCAATGCATTTATTCCCTGAATCAAGCTTATTACAACTTGCCTTAATAATAATAATAATAGATCACTATATTACTTGGGACATATTTGGTATATTATATTAGCACTTCATATTATATTAACTAAAATAATAATGTTGGGCAAATCTACACATTGTAGAATTTATTTTAAAATCAATAATACAATTTAGGTTGTGTTAAAAAAAATGTTATAATATGTGGTATTGTAAAATTTAACCTAAATTATTGTGATAAAAAAAACATTAAAATATTCCAAATATATCAAATTTGATACCAACGTCAAAGTTTTGGAACGTGTCTGAAATCGAACTCCAAGTCAGGATCCATGCTCGGGGGTAAGGGTGGAATCAGAGCTAGGGTTCGGGTTTTGCGGTCAAACTCTAACTTGGGTTTTGGTATTGGGGTCAGGGTTAGACATTGGAACCGAGGTCGAGTTCGGGTTCGGGACTGGAGTTGAGATCAGGTTTCAAGACTTAGGTCGGGTTAGGTTTCAAGAAGGGGGACTAGGATCAGGCAAAGACGAACACAAGACTACACTTGTGGGGGCACGTGCCCCCAAAAGCAAAAACTAGGTATGTAAATGTAAATTTTGAGATGGGATTTAAGAAGTATATTGTTAGTACCCCCACTTTTTAGAATGTCTCTAGTTTTGGGTTTTTTAATTAGACTTCTGTCATGATCCAAAATCGGGTATAGTGACGTATAGGGGTTTAATTAAAATAATCAAAACACATAATATTCCAAAATTTTCCCATACTTTAAATAGAATTCCTATTTCAGTCATCTTTAGAAAACATATTATAGTATTAGGCCAAACAGTAATTTGTCCTAAGTCTACGATTTTTAAATTAGAGAAAATAGTCAAGTAGCTTTTTAATCAAAACAGCGGGCATTTCGAAATATTAAGTTTTTCATGTGAAAACAGGTTTAAAAATCCAACTTCTAGTATCTTCACACAAACAAACAAAAACATGAAATAAAGGTACAGACATCCAAAACTCAGTCCAGATAAAGTTAAGTTTACAAGTATTGGAAAATAAATAACTGAAAATAAAAGTACAGATAAATCATCACTGAACCGCAGTGGTCTTGATGTCACACCTTCTACACGATGCTACTCGTAGCACCTCCTTGGGAGGGTTAAAATAATAAAACGTGAGCTACTAGCTCATTAGGATACAATTGGCTCATTTTAAATAATTAGATTTGAAAAGTGTTAAGCCAGGGCATAAGTAAACGAACAAGGCCAAAAATTAAATGCATGAATAAAAAAGGCAGAAATAGCATATTATGAACATAGATATATTCTCATATCTAACTAAGCCAGAACACCACCACAGTGGAACACCACCGAAGTAGACCGATCAGTTAAAAGTAGCATCTCGATAACTAACAGGCCCTAATATATATACTTAAATATCATCTGTCGATATCTAACTAGTCAGAGTTTGAAATTTAATTTATCCAACACACTTGGCAGAAGATATCACTACTCAAGCCTTAAACATCCTCATTTGAGTCTTTCAAAATAATTTATCTTCATATGTATATATACTGTTGACCCAAAACATTTAATACATATGTATATGCTCTCTTTTTAAAGCATTTTATACATCACTTTGTTTTTGAAATGATTTTAAAACGAGAATTCTTAAAGCAACATTCATAAAAGCAGGGTTAGCATATCCAACCATCATTTTAATTAAAAACAAGAAAGGGGGATGTATCCTACATCGATGGTAAAATAAATCTTCTAATAACTTCATGAATGCCGATGCTCCTTGCTCTGGTCACCAAAACCTGCAAAGCTTTAAAGGCTTATAGGTTTCTGGTTTTGTGGTTTGGCTAGTAAAATTTAGTGAGGGAGAGAGATGTAGGGCTTGAGTCCAATGGAGACAAAAGAGAGAGAGAGAGAGCGAGCGAGAGGGATAGTGAAGGAGAGCGGAAGAACACTGAAAAATGAAGCTAGGGTTGGGTTTACATAGAGGGGAAAACCTTCCCTTTAGGATTTCAGTACGGGACTATTTGATGGCCGCATTTAGGGATTCGAAAAAAGGGTATTGCAAGCATGGAGGTTTGCAGCACTGGGTTCATCTGGTCGACTGGTGTAAAGGTCTGGTTGACCAATCATGAGCATTATGGTAATTTTTCAAAAGTTTAGGGACAAAAATGTAATTTTCTAAATATATGTCGTAAAATCTTTAAATCAAAATTTTTAATGCAATTTAATTATTTTAAAACACATTTTAGTACATTAATTAATCTAATTTAGAATAATTAATCATGATTAATTTTATCGGAGGTTACAAATTTAATTTGACTCTTTTGGTAGATTTTTGCATATTAATATATATATATATATTTATTTATTTATATATAAAACAACTATATTGAGTTGCAAATAAACATATAATTGTCTTAAAGTGTGTCTTAAAGTTTTCATAAAATTTAACAACATATAATTGCAAATAATAGAGTGAAAAATGAAATTGAAATCTTAAAAACAAAACGAAACTGCAAGAATTCATAAACTAAATTAAAAAACAAACTTAAATGTTGAGACACTAAAATTTAAAATTTGGTTAAAAGATTGCAATATCACTAAAAATATCAGGGTTAGGATAGATCCCTATTTGGCTTTACTAAGGTGTTCCCTTTGTATTCCAATTATATATATGGAAGAGTTTTTAATGGAAGGATTTTCCAATCATATATATATTTGTATGGATGCATGTGCTCCGATTAGTAGGTTAATTTAAACCTCTATACCTATCTACATACTCATATAAATCTCTAAATGTCTTCCCTAACTACAATAAAAGGTTTATAGTCTAAAACTCTCATCCTCAAGTTCAAAAAAACTTCTTATCCATATAGAGTTATTAGTCCAGTTAAAAAATCTTATCCTCATAAGTGCCCCCCTATGATAATATTCTGGATCTGTCATTGAGTGGTAATGTTTGTTACAATCCCCATTTAAGGAATACTATAGCCCACTTCTTGACGCATCATGCTATTTCTTTAATTATTAATATAATTTGTCTTGACTGTTTGTCAAAATTTATTGGCTTATTTGTGTGATCTGGTTTGATTTGTTAGTGGAATGAAACCACATTTTAAAAAAAAATTTACGTTTATTACTCTAGTATATTTTTGGCTTTAATTTAATACTTAAATCTCTTTTATGTTTTATCAAAATATCACACTTCATCTTGTATTTTCAAGAATGCTACTACCATTGTTTGTGTTTTGAATTTCATGATAAGAATCTTCCGTCTGATAAAATTTGGTCAATTTAAATGCGAAGAATTCATTTGAACAAGCTCATAATACCTTTATTATTATTATTATTATTTTAAATACCTCATAATACTTTTTATATGATCAATTTGGTCAATTTTAGAACCAAACATATTTTCGTGTTTGATCAATTTTAATGTCGGAGTTCAACTATTCTTTGTGAACATTAAAGTTTAGCCATATTTTATTGAAGGGAAGGGTTTTAACATGAAATTTGAAACACAATTGATTTTTTTTTTTTTTTTTTTTTTTTTTTTTTTTTTTTTTGCGTAAAAACACAATAGATTATGATGAAACAATCCTTTAAAACACAAGATAACATGTGGCATTCAAATAAAACACATGGACATTTAAATAGCGATGCTTTAAAAAAATGATGGCATTTACAAACTTATCCCCAAAATTTAATGTAATAAACATTACGAGTTTGAACTTTTATGCTGTTTGAGTAGGAATTTGTTTGTAAAGTTGTCCGCTATACATTCGAGACATTTAAAAAAAAAAAAAATTACACTCAAGACAATTAAACCTTACAAACATAGGGAAAAAAAAAATTCCCTAATTTCGTCAACATAAAAAGGTTTGGTTGGTAATAAGTATATATATATAGAGAGAGAGAGAGAGACACACACACACACACGTATTACGTACTATAAAATTTACATCAACTAGTTAGAACTAACTTATCGACAATAATATATATGCAACTTGTCCCCGTCACTTGGAAGTTGGAAACCGATTTGTGCGTCTACCCAAAATTTTTAGAGGATTTATATAAGTATAATCAATTTTTTAATAGAAACAATTAAAAAATGCAATATTTTCTGAGAGAATTGAAAAATACAAATAAAATTTACTGAGGACAGAAGTTCCTTTCCACCATGGATGATTCTGCCATTGGATATGAGCAGCTAGTTAGGACACCAACTTGATAAATGACGTAACAGCACCAGTGTAATGCCCAAGAGGTATTTGTAAAAACTATGCCATAATTTAATTTGAATCTGTTTTCAATAAATGTTCATAGATATATTTATTCTTTCAATTTTTTTAATTGTTCAGTAAATCATATAGATCTACTGGAATAATTGAAATTAATTTATATATATGTATTAAAATAAATGATGGTGATAAAAATCAGTATGTATATCAAGACATCTCGATTAGAACGGTACCTCTTAAATACCCTCATGATCATTTACTCATCCCACATGATTTTTATAATAAAATGAAAATATAGTAACATAGGACAAATTAAAAACAAATCCACTTCAAAAAGCGGAGAAAACCCAGAAACAACTACTATATGTGCTAATTAACATTCTATAGGATTTATTCGGATAGACCCGGTGTCTCATTAAAGAAATCCGACAGAAAAAAAAAAAAAAAAAAGTGCATGATTTAGGACAAAGAAAATCTATTAAAAAAATACCATTCATATCCTTAAAAAGTAAAAGGAGAATAAAATCCGAAGTTGAGAACCACCAAATTAAAGTGACAAATATAACTGCCTTTCCTTTTTTTTTTTTTTGAAAAAATTTCATGATAAAAAATTTTAAATCCGTTGAAAGTTCAGTGTCAATGATTAAGATGTCGATACTTTAACGAACTTTTTTTTTTTTTTTTTGTAATCAAGAAAAATGAAGAATTATTCCCTTCGATCGGTTAAAAAAAAAAAAAAGGATTCATGAGGAAAAAGACAGTACTAATTTGTTCAAAGAACCGAGCCTGTTGTCACACCTATAAATTAGAGCAATAATATTTCTGGGTTATTGTGTGGTGATCATCAAATTATATAATAGTAGTTTTTAAAATGTCTACTTTAAAGTTAGTATTGGTGGCTTCAGGTTTATTGTTCATGATTTTTGCTGGAGGAAAATCGTTATCAGACTGTAATCGTGGTGATCATGGTGATGATCATCAGCGGAGTCCATCATTTTATGATGAAACCTGCCCTAGAGAATCATCCATTGTTCGCAGAATCGTTAGATGGGTTCAATACAAGAGACATCCTCGGACCATTTCTAGTCTGGCGAGGCTTCATTTCCATGACTGCTTTGTTAATGTACTCAATTCTTTCCATTTAATACTTCGTAGTAGAGTTACGTATATATATTTTCTATTAGGACGTCATGCCTATTATATAATCTTAATTAGCTAATCGAATCATTATATTATTAATTTTCTAATAATCTCTAACTAATAATTTTAGATCCTTAGATATATGCACTACTTTTCTTATATAATTTAGTTTTTCTAACTAATTATTTTCATGATTTTGCATGTGCTAATCTGAAAACAATTAATTGTTATAATTATTGTTGTTATACTTAAAAGAATCTTTATGATCAATTTTGACATCCTCTTTGAAAAGGAAAGAATTAAAGACTTACTTTGTGTAAAAAATGTATAATTTGATAATCTTCTTCATATTGATACACACATATATATGTATATACATATATATATGTAATTGCAGGGTTGTGATGGATCAATCTTGCTGGACAATACGGAAAAGATAGAGAGTGAGAAAGAAGCTTTGCCGAATAAAAACTCACTAAGAGGTATCATTGATGAAATAAAGACTGCAGTAGAGAAGGCTTGCCCTGCCACTGTCTCATGTACTGACATACTCGCAATGGCTGCTGCTCATTCTGTTTGTCTGGTAATTAGTGCATATATATATATATATATATATATATATGCATGTATATAATATGACAGTATACATGTCATAAACATAAGTCTTAGCAAACAAAAAATTATGCTTAACGATAAATTCTATCCATCTCCAATACTAAGCTCTCAAATTTGATTTTTTCATTCTCAAAATATTATTTTGGAACCGTGAGATTTGTTTTTCTTTGACAAATTGCTCGTTAATTTGGTCCCTAATTTTTTTTATGAAGTTACGATTTAGTCCCCAAATTTTTTTTGACTTAAAGGTCCCTAAATTCTTTAAGAGGGTAAAAAATAGACTTTTTATTAATTCAACTTAGATGGTCATACATGTTATTCATTCTATCCAATTTTTGACCTTTATCAATAAAAAAGACCAAGTTATACCATTTTAAAGAGTTTAGGATCTTTTTGCAGTAAAAGAAAGGAGACTGAATCACAACTCCGTAACGTTAAGACCAAACAAACAATTAATTCTTTTTTTCCACATAAAATATCTTTTAAGTCATTTTTGTCCCTTTTTTCCTCTTTTATGCCAATACTGATAGTCAGGAGGCCCTTCGTGGAGAGTTCGACTGGGAAGAAGGGATAGCAGAATAGCAAACCGAAGTGGTGCAAATGTAGCGATTCCGATGGGATTCGACACCCTTGATGTACTCAAGTCCAAATTCTTAGCTGTTGGCCTCAATCACAACATCGATCTCGTCTCATTATCTGGTAAGTAGCAAATCAAATCATCTCTTGCAACTGTGCAGTCAATCTATTATAGTTCAATTGGAGCGTATGCTAAAGGATCAAGTTTCTAGATGGACTTATACAGGGATAATCAATTTTTAATAGGAAAAAAAAGGAGAAAAACATAAAATTAAAATAAAAGTAAAATATAGTAGAGGCTGAAGTCCCCATTCAATCATGGGTGGCTCTGCGTCTGATCTATTGGGATATTGAGTGGTGTTTCGTTGAGGGATTCATTTGTTGGGATGTTGTATGAAGTTTTTTATATACAAGTTATGTCTATCTCTTCATTAACCAAAAGAAAAAAAAGATTGAATTAATTTTTTTTAGGCGCTCGGAAGAGCTCAATGCGGAATTATCTTACCGCACTGTACAACATCAGCAACACCGGCGTGCCTGATCCGACGTTGAACCCGTCGTTCCTAGAGAGACTACGTCGGGTATGCCCCCGGGATGGGAACGGGACTACCTTAGCAAATCAAGACCACACCAGATACCTTTGACAATAACTACTCCTCCATTCTTAAAGCAAAAAAAGGACTTCTCACAAGTGATCAAGTGCTGTATTCGACTCCCGGAGCTGATACCATTGAAATTGTCAACAAATTCAGTGCATCACAAACTACTTTCTTTAAGAGCTTTGCGCAATCTATGATCAAAATGGGGAATATTAGTCCACTTACTGGAACTCATGGGGAAATTAGATTGAATTGCCGAAGGGTTAATTAATGATGATTATTTCTTATTCGGGCTAAGGTATTTGTGTTTTAAGAACCTTCATTTAAAGAATAATATTAAAGATTTATCTGTGTTTGGTCATGGACAGCAATATTATATATGATCTATAAATAAAATTTATATTTACACTATAAATTTTAAATCTACTCGTCTCGATTTTGCCGAATCATCTTTTATGACCTTTTTTCTTTTTAACATATCATGTTAATCATTTCTTTAGTTTACTACTCGATTTAAATGATATGAATGTTTTGGGGCTTTTTTTTTTTTTAATATTAGTGGAAGGGGTGCAACAATCACTTTTAAAAAATAGGGGACAAGAGTATTGTGAAATTATAATTATTATTATATCAGCAAATCCGTTAGGTGTATAGACGAAAATGGATGGATGAGGCATTTTGAATAGTTTTCTATAGACAAGCAGTATTTTCCTCTAAAAAGAAAAAAAAAAAGGTTAACATTATCTTTTTGCACTGCCAGTTTAATGTAATAAGTTGATCAATTGGCTAATTTCGACATGAATTTAAAAACATAAGTGATGATCATGCCATCCCTAAATTTAAAGTATAAGGATAAAATACATTATATATATACTTACATATAAAAGAGAAAATATGCGCTTTTGTCCATGCTTTAGTGGTTGTCATATGCGGCTCCAATAATTATCACATAAAAGATTTTTTTAATATACTTTTGTTTTGATTTATTTGTCTATTCTGCACGTGCTTCGTTGCTTCGTTGCTTGCTTACTTGCTTTACTTGTTTATTTCGTATGTTGAAAGTTACATAGTTTCAAATAAAGAGGGTTGGCTTAGGTGCTCGTATATCTTTGATATAATGCCTAACATTTCACATGTGCTGGCCAGAAAGTGGTTATATGATTGAATGTGGTTGGATTAATTAGGAGCTACTAACATAAATATCTAACGTACGTTGAATATTCTAAACTTTTAATTTTAATAATTTATTTCATAAATTTTATATTTAATATAATATGTCTCATTTAGTTAATTTTACATTAAACTGAAGATTCAAATTTAAAAGATTTATATTTTGCTTTATATTAGATTTGAAAATTTTTCATCAAAATGAGGTTTTTCCTCTTAACATGAGAATTGAAACGTACGTAAAAATATATTGATAAACATGTTATCTGTGTGCAAAATTATGCTAAAGATTTTGCCAAGTAATATACAACATTTAAAAGTCAAAGTATATATTTGAAATGCATAACTGGTAGGCTAACTAATCTCTGGATTAATGTGAATTCTGCAGTCATTAATCAATTAATATAGTACTATATTTGTTTTTGCCCTTTTAGTTTTTTTTTTTGTTTTGGTTGCTGTTGTGTCGCAGCGTTTCTTCAGTGAAGTTGTTATTCATTAAAATATATATACAAACATATGTTAATACTTTTTTTTGTTTTTTTTGTTTTTTTTGCAGGGTTTCAAAAATTAAGAAATCGTTTGATGTAGTATTCACGTTCAGAGTATGCAAAAGGAAAAAGGTTTCGGATGTCAAAGTGGGAGTTGTCAAACTTTGTTTAAGAAACAACAAATTATGCTGCTTAATGTACCTGGTTTAAACAAGAGTATACTTTCACTTTCCCTGAACAATCATACATATAGTTTCTTTCCAATCATATCTAGTTTCTTTCCATAAAGGTTTCCATTTTTAAGAATAACTAGTTGGAGTATGTGCGGAGTACATCGTCAAAATTATAGTCGAGAGGGTTGTAAGAAAAAATTTAAACATGGATATATTTAAAAATAATTATTTTCATAAGAGCAAAAAAAAAAAAGCAATTCAGAACAAAAAAAAAATGAAGTGAAGTGGTACGCGGGAGCTAGATAGGAGTAGACCAAAACACTGTAGAAGTATTATTGATATTTTTAATAATATAAAAATTGAAAGATAAAAGATAAAATTGTTTATTTTAGAACTATATAGATGACAATGACACCTTATAATCTTAGTTCATTTTAACATAATTAAGATTGAGTTAAAGATTAGTGAAGAATGACCAGTAATGGAGTTAAAGGTCAAACCAATGCCTACCAAATGAATATTCTCTATCTGCTGGCATGGAAGGTAAAATTTGATCAAAGAATCTCCGTTTTGACCATTTGATCTTCTTGAATTGGTACATTTGGATGTCTCAGGGCCAATGAATATGTTGTTTGGAAAAATCGTTATGTCGCAACGGAAGTCTCCAGTTACACGATTAACAGCCATAAACAGAATTCAAGTGTCTTTAATTTCAAAAGGATTTTCCGATTAAAGCATTAGACATGTATTTTCATCTCGATCTAAACAATTTACAAAAATTTTGTTACGAGTTGAATAATGCTTTCACGTTTTACTAGAAAAAATTAAAACGAAAAAAAAATGTGCTGCAAAATATTACGCTTTCTTAAAAATAAGATTTTCCCGGATTTATTGAACATTATGTGCACGTATGAAAAAAAATTCCCATCTATCACTCTCTAAAGTTTTTTGAATTAGTGAAACAAAAAACTATCCTTTCTTTTGTTATTTCATATGAAGTCATTCTTTCAAATTATAATTGTTATTATACTCTCTTTTATTTCTTCTTCTTCTTATATGTATTTCCTCCAGTTTTTTTTTTTTTTTTTAACTTTAATTCTTTTCTTCTTGTTGTCAAAATTAGCACCCACTCCTCAATAATAATTTCCTTACTTTTTTTAATTTAGTTTTATATTGAAATTTCCAACATTTCTATAGCACCTTTTCCTTCAATCTTTCTGCTATAATTTAAATAATCTTTATCATAAATAATTTTGTTTTTTCAACTAAAGAAGTTAAAATACTGTATTTTTCAAAATAAAAGACATCTCCAGTAACTTAAAAAAAAAGTTTAACTCTTAAAGAGTTAAATAAAGAAAAGAATAAAGATAAATTTATTAAAAACCAAAAACAAAAAACTGATGAGGAAACTTTCAAAAACAACTTTCTAAAAAAACGGTTGTATTCTCTTTGAAAGTGGAAAAAGTTGTACAGTATTTTACTTGTTTTCTCAGTATCCTTTTTTTTAGTTTGCAAAACGGAACCATACAAGTAAAATACTGTACAACTTTTTCCACTTTCAAGAGAATACAACCGTAGCTATAGAATTTAGAGATTGACAAAAGCGAATGGATATCCAGATAAATGCTTTTTTAAGAAATTTTTTCATGTGTGACCGATGTTTTGTAAAATTAATAAAATGAGCATTTTTTAAACTGTGAGTCAATACTGATTGATCTTGGTTAATTGATAATTGATCAATGTTAATATGTATTTTTCATTAATTTATTATGGTCAACTCCTGAGTATCGGTCATTTTCTTAAATTAAAAAAAAAGCTCATTTTTTCAAATATGTATTTAAAATTACATATTTATCTAATTTTTTCTGAAGAGAAAGACTCTATCATTTCTCATCATTAAACATACTTTAAATTTACATATATTACCAATATCAGACATTTTTTTTGTATTTTTTAAATGATTGTTGTTATAGCCTAATAATAATTATGTATCTCCGTTTACTTCATTTAAAGTACAGAGTTTGAATTAAGTAACAAGGTCCTTTCACTGTAAATTAATGATGTTTAAGTACTCTTATATGGAGACATCCTACCTGTCAACTTATTGCCGAGCATTAGTACTTGTGCTTAGAAAACAAAAACAAAAAGTTATCCAAAAAATTGAAAAAATACACAAATAAAAGAAAGGAGCATTGGAGCAACTTTTGTTTATTAATGGATGGCACTCGTAACCAATCATAAATACTGGGTGTTTGGTGTAGTGGTTTGAGTTGAGATTTTTAAGTTTGAATAGTAAATTTTTTGAATTTTCAGAAAAACAAAAAATTTTTTGGGAAAAAGACAAAAACTTTTTGGGAAAAAGACAAAAAAAGTTTGAATTAAATGGGTTGAATAGTTGAAACAAACAAACCTACATCTTTTATTTATTCATGGACTTCATGGTTGGCTTTACAAAGATCACATGATACAAAGATCACATGACAAGACCGCAGGCAAAGAGCATTATTAACACAAGTTCAAGGAAAGCATCAGAACTGAGTACTGAAATTCAACATTGAGCACGAGCAGCCGAATTCAGAGACCTTCAAGAGAGGCCGATAACCTTTGCTGTACTGGTGTTGAGATCAATGTCGTAGAAGCACGGCCTTGTTGGAAGTCCCGGCATTGTACTTATGTTCCAACCAAAGGATATATGAATCCAGCACCAATGCTAGCCCTCACATCCCTTATTGGTAAGACAAATCCGCTAGCGGCTCCCTTCTTAGCAGCATTGTCTGAAAATGAATATTGATTCTTTGCCATGCAAATGGGCAGAGCTGAAAACCCCTGCCTGCAGTACATCTCAATTTGTTTGTCCGCCTGTTTGCGTAGAAGAAAACTTTTTTTATAAGCACATCATGTACAACATATTTCCAAAGGAGGACAAATTAAATCACATTTTGGCTTCGTCCCGCAATACTATTCTGGTTATAGCATCGAAAACTATTATCTAGTTCTCCTGTTCATCGGAATGATATTTAGCATATTCATTATTTGTCACCAGTTGGAGGAAAATTCATGTGATTACTTCCAATTTTTTCTTACAAACAAAGTCCTGCCATCTTTTCCCCATGATTGCTCATCTTTTGCTGTATTTTTTGAACCATTACCCGCTGAATCTGTTACACAATTGCAATTTGCCCCCTAAACTTTAAATTTCTGAAATTTGCACTTTTGAATTTACAAATCTGTAGAACCATATCCCCATTCATAACGGTGTTAACTTCTTGACGGAAATTAACATGTGACTTGCACATGTATCATTAATTAAAAGTATGAAAAGTTTTTATTTATCAATGTTAACCCCCATGTGCAACTCACATGTCAATTCCCGTCAAAAGTCAACGTGGTATCATTGCGGGTGGTTTGCACAGATGGTAAATTCAAGGTGCAAATTGCCAAAACTTAAAAGTTTATGGGGCAAATTGCACCTGTGCACAAGTTCGGTGCCAATGGTGCAAAAAAGCCTTCTTTGTTCACTTGAAGAGTTGCTCCTTGGATGTGAATATCCATTTAACCTTTGATTATGATCTGAGCTTCAACTGTCAGTAATCTCCTAAACTCTACGTGAAAATTTTGTTGATTGAATTTTATAGATTTAATCAAGCAATAGTTAACCTCAACCAGCAATAGGAGCAGAAGCAACCTGTTCTGAGTATTCAACTCTACTAGCACCATACGACCTTGCTATGACCTCTATCTTCTCCTTGATACTAACATCCAAAGGATATAAAAACTTCAATGGTTGTTTAACATCCTCACAAGCCTTTTGAACAGCGATTCCGAGGTCAACCTGGGGTTCATGATCAAATTCATCAGTTACAAAAGCCGCTTAGGCTGTTTTTTCTCTACAAATAAAATCATCAACCAATTATCACTCCAATAAGGAGAAGTAAATTTACAATTCTGACTTCCAAAGGATTGGTATAATTTGGTTACAACAACTTCCGTGGAAATCACACTTAAACCACTTAAAAAAAAGGAAGAAATCACAACTAACCTATCTGATTTGCCTGATTCACTTGGTAGAAAGTCAATTGAGATAGAGAATTTTCTATTTAGGAAAGCTTAGTATATCCAAACTGGGTTGTACCCACCATGCAACTACGAAAGATGCTTTCCATAGGCTCAATAAATTTTCTATTATATTTCACACATTTCTAATGATTATGCTTAAGGAAGAAGACATTAATGCAAAGGTTCTCAAAAACGTATCAATGACGTTACTGAGTTGGAGTAACTAACCGCTCCTCTTCCACCATGGGCATGATGAGTACAAATGACAGCATCATATGCTCCAGCTGTTAATGCTGCATTTCTAACTGCATGAAGTTCAGCTTCGGTGTCAGTCGAGAACTTGTTCACAGCAACAACAACATTCACACCGTAGGCTTTGTATTGGCAATGTGCTTGGCTAGATTCAGGCAACCCGCTTCAACTAGAGCTACATTCTCAGTCAAGTAGCACCGTCCAGAGCTTCGCAACAACTTCAGGACTACCACCATGCATTTTCAAGGCCTGTATCGTTGCCACAATAACCGCACACCGGGGTGTTAAACCTACTATATCGGCATTTATGTTCATGAATTTTTCGGTACCAATATCAGCACCAAAGCCTGCTTCGTGACTACAAATCCACCTGGTCCAACCAGTTCAGTGCGATCTTATCGGCCACAATTGAGGAATTTCCATGAGCATATTGGCGCAAGGCAGCATGAACAAGAACTGGTGTCCTTCAAGAGTCGCATCAGAGTAGGATTAATAGCATCCTTCATTAGAACCGTTAAAGCACCTCCAACACCGAGATCATCTGCATTATAAGGTCACCAGCTTGCTGTACAATCACCATCTTCCAAGCCTTTCCCGCATATGCTAAAGATGTTGTAGGGCCAAAACTGCCATTATTTCACTGGCAACTGAAATATCAAATCCTGTTTCTCTCACCATTCCTTTTTCTTCGGGCCCTGCCCAATAGTGATCTTCCTCAAGAACCGGTCATTTACATCGATTACTCTTCTCCATGTAATCAATTTGGTCGATATCTACTAGCAAACATTTAACTTCTTTGGGTGTAAATCCTCGGGCCTCGTCTTGGAGATACCAAGCTTATTCAAAAGTCCAAACATGATGTCACTAAGCTGCCTGCCCTTCCTTGTTTGGTGGACATAACCGGTTCAAGAGAGCTTTATCTGATTGGGTCGACTCGTGGAAAATCCGAGTATCAATGGCAGCAGCCAAGAGATTGTTAGCGGCTGTTATTGCGTGAATATCTCCTGTGAGATGAAGATTAAACTCATCCATTGGGATCACTTGACTGTAACCTTCTTCTGCCTCCTCCTCTGATTCCAAAGGTCGGTCCTTGCGATGGTTGACGGAGGCATGTGACAACCTAAATATAAGAAAAGAGAAACTTACTAGTGGTTCGGACATGATTAACTACTCCTGAAATGATATAAACTGAATGGAAAACTCAACTATGTGTTTGAATGAAAGCAACATTTTAGTGCGATGAAACAACTTTCTTCGTAACTTGTAGACATAAGAGAAACATTACTCTGAAACCATCAACAAAATTCTAAGCAAGTCAATTCATGTCATTTTCTCTTGAATACAATCAACAGAAAACCTTTCAGTTGGTAATTACAATCCCAAGACATTTTAGCTTTCTCAAACGTAGGACATTAACAGCCGACCCCACAAGATACGGTGAGCGTCCTACGAAGAAACTGCAAGTAGGATAATGTCTACAAATGTTCAAAAGCTCGACTGCAAGAACAACTAGTACGCTGTTCAAATCGAGTTAAACCAACTTCAAGCATCCTCCTTTAGGAGCATAACTTTAGTGTGAACTTCTTTATATTAGAAAGAAGAACAAAATGAGTGATCAAAAAATGTAGTTGAACAAACGTAAAACCCGATGATTGGAAAACAGAATCAAGACTTACGTTTGGAACATTGTTTCCAACCTAAACTTTCTAGGATGGTTTCCAAACCTCCCAAATCCACATCTCTCCTCTCTTCCATTTTCATGTAATTCAAACTTTAAAAGTTCATAACTTTCTTATTTCAAGTCAAAATGTTATGATTTTTTTAAT
>CM046370.1:19676099-19778337 GCA_025413025.1 Ficus hispida
TTTGGTATTGGGGTCAGGGTTAGACATTGGAACCGAGGTCGAGTTCGGGTTCGGGACTGGAGTTGAGATCAGGTTTCAAGACTTAGGTCGGTTAGGTTTCAAGAAGGGGGACTAGGATCAGGCAAAGACGAACACAAGACTACACTTGTGGGGCACGTGCCCCCAAAGCAAAAACTAGGTATGTAAATGTAAATTTTGAGATGGGATTTAAGAAGTATATTGTTAGTACCCCCACTTTTTAGAATGTCTCTAGTTTTGGGTTTTTTAATTAGACTTCTGTCATGATCCAAAATCGGGTATAGTGACGTATAGGGGTTTAATTAAAATAATCAAAACACATAATATTCCAAAATTTTCCCATACTTTAAATAGAATTCCTATTTTCAGTCATCTTTAGAAAACATATTATAGTATTAGGCCAAACAGTAATTTGTCCTAAGTCTACGATTTTTAAATTAGAGAAAATAGTCAAGTAGCTTTTAATCAAAACAGCGGGCATTCGAAATATTAAGTTTTTCATGTGAAAACAGGTTTAAAAATCCAACTTCTAGTATCTTCACACAAACAAACAAAAACATGAAATAAGGTACAGACATCCAAAACTCAGTCCAGAAAAGTTAAGTTTACAAGTATTGGAAAATAAATAACTGAAAATAAAAGTACAGATAAATCATCACTGAACCGCAGTGGTCTTGATGTCACACCTTCTACACGATGCTACTCGTAGCACCTCCTTGGGAGGGTTAAAATAATAAAACGTGAGCTACTAGCTCATTAGGATACAATTGGCTCATTTTAAATAATTAGATTTGAAAAGTGTTAAGCCAGGGCATAAGTAAACGAACAAGGCCAAAAATTAAATGCATGAATAAAAAAGGCAGAAATAGCATATTATGAACATAGATATATTCTCATATCTAACTAAGCCAGAACACCACCACAGTGGAACACCACCGAAGTAGACCGATCAGTTAAAAGTAGCATCTCGATAACTAACAGGCCCTAATATATATACTTAAATATCATCTGTCGATATCTAACTAGTCAGAGTTTGAAATTTAATTTATCCACACACTTGGCAGAAGATATCACTACTCAAGCCTTAAACATCCTCATTTGAGTCTTTCAAAATAATTTATCTTCATATGTATATATACTGTTGACCCAAAACATTTAATACATATGTATATGCTCTCTTTTTAAAGCATTTTATACATCACTTTGTTTTTGAAATGATTTTAAAACGAGAATTCTTAAAGCAACATTCATAAAAGCAGGGTTAGCATATCCAACCATCATTTTAATTAAAAACAAGAAAGGGGATGTATCCTACATCGATGGTAAAATAAATCTTCTAATAACTTCATGAATGCCGATGCTCCTTGCTCTGGTCACCAAAACCTGCAAAGCTTTAAAGGCTTATAGGTTTCTGGTTTTGTGGTTTGGCTAGTAAAATTTAGTGAGGGAGAGAGATGTAGGGCTTGAGTCCAATGGAGACAAAAGAGAGAGAGAGAGAGCGAGCGAGAGGGATAGTGAAGGAGAGCGGAAGAACACTGAAAAATGAAGCTAGGGTTGGGTTTACATAGAGGGGAAAACCTTCCCTTTAGGATTTCAGTACGGGACTATTTGATGGCCGCATTTAGGGATTCGAAAAAAGGGTATTGCAAGCATGGAGGTTTGCAGCACTGGGTTCATCTGGTCGACTGGTGTAAAGGTCTGGTTGACCAATCATGAGCATTATGGTAATTTTTCAAAAGTTTAGGGACAAAAATGTAATTTTCTAAATATATGTCGTAAAATCTTTAAATCAAAATTTTTAATGCAATTTAATTATTTTAAAACACATTTTAGTACATTAATTAATCTAATTTAGAATAATTAATCATGATTAATTTTATCGGAGGTTACAACTTTAATTTGACTCTTTTGGTAGATTTTTGCATATTAATATATATATATATATTTATTTATTTATATATAAAACAACTATATTGAGTTGCAAATAAACATATAATTGTCTTAAAGTGTGTCTTAAAGTTTTCATAAAATTTAACAACATATAATTGCAAATAATAGAGTGAAAATGAAATTGAAATCTTAAAAACAAAACGAAACTGCAAGAATTCATAAACTAAATTAAAAAACAAACTTAAATGTTGAGACACTAAAATTTAAAATTTGGTTAAAAGATTGCAATATCACTAAAAATATCAGGGTTAGGATAGATCCCTATTTGGCTTTACTAAGGTGTTCCCTTTGTATTCCAATTATATATATGGAAGAGTTTTTAATGGAAGGATTTTCCAATCATATATATATTTGTATGGATGCATGTGCTCCGATTAGTAGGTTAATTTAAACCTCTATACCTATCTACATACCCATATAAATCTCTAAATGTCTTCCCTAACTACAATAAAAGGTTTATAGTCTAAAACTCTCATCCTCAAGTTCAAAAAAACTTCTTATCCATATAGAGTTATTAGTCCAGTTAAAAAATCTTATCCTCATAAGTGCCCCCCTATGATAATATTCTGGATCTGTCATTGAGTGGTAATGTTTGTTACAATCCCCATTTAAGGAATACTATAGCCCACTTCTTGACGCGTCATGCTATTTCTTTAATTATTAATATAATTTGTCTTGACTGTTTGTCAAAATTTATTGGCTTATTTGTGTGATCTGGTTTGATTTGTTAGTGGAATGAAACCACATTTTAAAAAAAAATTTATGTTTATTACTCTAGTATATTTTTGGCTTTAATTTAATACTTAAATCTCTTTTATGTTTTATCAAAATATCACACTTCATCTTGTATTTTCAAGAATGCTACTACCATTGTTTGTGTTTTGAATTTCATGATAAGAATCTTCCGTCTGATAAAATTTGGTCAATTTAAATGCGAAGAATTCATTTGAACAAGCTCATAATACCTTTATTATTATTATTATTATTTTAAATACCTCATAATACTTTTTATATGATCAATTTGGTCAATTTTAGAACCAAACATATTTTCGTGTTTGATCAATTTTAATGTCGGAGTTCAACTATTCTTTGTGAACATTAAAGTTTAGCCATATTTTATTGAAGGGAAGGGTTTTAACATGAAATTTGAAACACAATTGATTTTTTTTTTTTTTTTTTTTTTTTTTTTTGCGTAAAAACACAATAGATTATGATGAAACAATCCTTTAAAACACAAGATAACATGTGGCATTCAAATAAAACACATGGACATTTAAATAGCGATGCTTTAAAAAAATGATGGCATTTACAAACTTATCCCCAAAATTTAATGTAATAAACATTACGAGTTTGAACTTTTATGCTGTTTGAGTAGGAATTTGTTTGTAAAGTTGTCCGCTATACATTCGAGACATTTAAAAAAAAAAAAAATTACACTCAAGACAATTAAACCTTACAAACATAGGGAAAAAAAAAATTCCCTAATTTCGTCAACATAAAAAGGTTTGGTTGGTAATAAGTATATATATATAGAGAGAGAGAGAGAGAGACACACACACACGTATTACGTACTATAAAATTTACATCAACTAGTTAGAACTAACTTATCGACAATAATATATATGCAACTTGTCCCCGTCACTTGGAAGTTGGAAACCGATTTGTGCGTCTACCCAAAATTTTTAGAGGATTTATATAAGTATAATCAATTTTTTAATAGAAACAATTAAAAAATGCAATATTTTCTGAGAGAATTGAAAAATACAAATAAAATTTACTGAGGACAGAAGTTCCTTTCCACCATGGATGATTCTGCCATTGGATATGAGCAGCTAGTTAGGACACCAACTTGATAAATGACGTAACAGCACCAGTGTAATGCCCAAGAGGTATTTGTAAAAACTATGCCATAATTTAATTTGAATCTGTTTTCAATAAATGTTCATAGATATATTTATTCTTTCAATTTTTTTAATTGTTCAGTAAATCATATAGATCTACTGGAATAATTGAAATTAATTTATATATATGTATTAAAATAAATGATGGTGATAAAAATCAGTATGTATATCAAGACATCTCGATTAGAACGGTACCTCTTAAATACCCTCATGATCATTTACTCATCCCACATGATTTTTATAATAAAATGAAAATATAGTAACATAGGACAAATTAAAAACAAATCCACTTCAAAAAGCGGAGAAAACCCAGAAACAACTACTATATGTGCTAATTAACATTCTATAGGATTTATTCGGATAGACCCGGTGTCTCATTAAAGAAATCCGACAGAAAAAAAAAAAAAAAAAAAAAAAAAAGTGCATGATTTAGGACAAAGAAAATCTATTAAAAAAATACCATTCATATCCTTAAAAAGTAAAAGGAGAATAAAATCCGAAGTTGAGAACCACCAAATTAAAGTGACAAATATAACTGCCTTTCCTTTTTTTTTTTTTTGAAAAAATTTCATGATAAAAAATTTTAAATCCGTTGAAAGTTCAGTGTCAATGATTAAGATGTCGATACTTTAACGAACTTTTTTTTTTTTTTTTTGTAATCAAGAAAAATGAAGAATTATTCCCTTCGATCGGTTAAAAAAAAAAAAAAGGATTCATGAGGAAAAAGACAGTACTAATTTGTTCAAAGAACCGAGCCTGTTGTCACACCTATAAATTAGAGCAATAATATTTCTGGGTTATTGTGTGGTGATCATCAAATTATATAATAGTAGTTTTTAAAATGTCTACTTTAAAGTTAGTATTGGTGGCTTCAGGTTTATTGTTCATGATTTTTGCTGGAGGAAAATCGTTATCAGACTGTAATCGTGGTGATCATGGTGATGATCATCAGCGGAGTCCATCATTTTATGATGAAACCTGCCCTAGAGAATCATCCATTGTTCGCAGAATCGTTAGATGGGTTCAATACAAGATACATCCTCGGACCATTTCTAGTCTGGCGAGGCTTCATTTCCATGACTGCTTTGTTAATGTACTCAATTCTTTCCATTTAATACTTCGTAGTAGAGTTATGTATATATATTTTCTGTTAGGTCATGCCTATTATATAATCTTAATTAGCTAATCCAATCATTATATTATTAATTTTCTAATAATCTCAATGATACCTCTTAGTGAGTTTTTATTCGGCAAAGCTTCTTTCTCACTCTCTATCTTTTCCGTATTGTCAGCAAGATTGATCCATCACAACCCTGCAATTACATATATATGTATATACATATATATGTGTGTATCAATATTATCCATCTCCAATAATAAGCTCTCAATTTTGACTTTTTCATTCTCAAAATATTATTTTGGAACCTTGAGATCTGTTTTTCTTTGGTAAATTGCTCGTTAATTTGGTCCCTAATCTTTTTTATAAAGTTACGATTTAATCTCCAATTTTTTTTGACTTAAAGGTCCTTAAATTCTTTAAGAGGGTAAAAATAGACCTTTTATTAATTCAACTTAGATGTGTCATATTTGTTATTCATTCTATCCAAGTTTTGACCTTTATCAGTAAAAAAAAGACTAAATTGTACCATTTTAAAGAGTTTAGACCATTTTGCAACAAAAGAAAGGAAACTTAATCACAACTCCGTAAACGTTAAACCAAACAAGCAATTAATCCTTTTTTTCCACATACAATATCTTTTAAGTCATTTTGTCCCATTTTTCCTCTTTTATGCCAATACTGCAGGTAGTCAGGAGGCCCTTCGTGGAGAGTCCGACTGGGAAGAAGGGATAGCAGAATAGCAAACCGAAGTGGTGCAAATGTAGTGATTCCGATGGGATTCGATACCCTTGATGTACTCAAGTCCAAATTCTCAGCTGTTGGCCTCAATCACACCATCGACCTCGTCTCATTATAGGGTAATTAAGTAGCAAATCAAATCATCTCTTGCAACTGCGCAGTCAATCTGTTATAGTTCAATTGGAGCGTATGCTAAAGGATCAAGTTTCTAGACAGACTTATACATGGATAATCAATTTTTAATAAAAAAAAAAAAAGGAGAAAAACGTAAAATTAAAATAAAAATAAAATTTAGTAGAGGCTGAAGCCCCCACTCGATCATGGGTGGCTCTGCATCTGATCTCTTGGGATATTTAGTGGTGTTTTCTTGAGGGATTCATTTGTTGGGATGTTGTAGGAATTTTTTTTATATACAAGTTATGTCATCGCTTCATTAACCAAAAGAAAAAAAGATTGAATTAAATTTTTTTTAGGCGCTCACACATTCGGAAGAGCTCAATGCGGAATTATATTACCGTGACTGTGCAACTTCAGCAACACCGGCGTGCCTGATCCGACGTTGAACCCGTCGTTCCTAGCGAGACTATGTCGGGTATGTCCCCGGGATGGGAACGGGACTACCTTAGCAAATCAAGACCCCACCACACCAGATACCTTTGACAATAACTACTCCTCCATTCTTAAAGCAAAAAAAGGACTTCTCACAAGTGATCAAGTGCTGTATTCGACTCCCGGAGCTGATACCATTGAAATTGTCAACAAATTCGGTGCATCACAAACTACTTTCTTTAAGAGCTTTGCTCAATCTATGATCAAAATGGGGAATATTAGTCCTGATCTTACTGGAACTCATGGAGAAATTAGATTGAATTGCCGAAGGGTTAATTAATGATGATTATTTCTTGTTCGGGCTAAGGTATTTGTGTTTTAAGAACCTTCATTTAAAGAATAATGTTAGAGATTTATCTGTGTTTGGTCATGGACAGCAATATTATATATATGATCTATAAATAAAATTTATATTTACACTGTAAATTTTAAATCTACTCGTCTCGATTTTGCCAAATCATCCTTTTTTCTTTTTAACATATCATGTTAATCATTTCTTTAGTTTACTACTCGATTTAAATGATATGAATGTTTTTTTTTTTTTAAGTGGAAGGGGTGCAACAATCACTTCTAAAAAATATGGGACAAGTTGACATAAGATTAATAATTCAAGGGTATTCTGAAATTACAATTATTATCATATCAGTAAATCCGTTAGGTATATAGACGGAAATGGATGGATAGGGCGTTTTGAATAGTTTTCTATATATAAGCAGTATTTTCCTTAAAAAAAAAAAAAAAGGTTGATATTATCTTTTTGCACTGCCAGTTTAATGTAATAAGTTGATCAATCAGCTAGTTTCGACATGAATTTGAAAACACAAATGATGATCATGCCATCTCTAAATTTAAAGTATAAGGTAAAATACATTATATATATACTTGCATATAAAAGAGTAAATATGCGCTTTTCGTCCATGGTTCAGTGGTCATCAAATGCAGCTTCAATAATCATCACACGAAAGTTTTTTTTTAATATATTTCTGTTTTGATTTATTTATCTATTCCGCACTCATTTAACTACTTGCTTTATTTGTTTATTTCATACACTGAAAGTTACATAGTTTCAAATAAAGAGGGGAGGCTTAGGTTGTCGTATATCTTTGATATAATGCCTAACATCTCACATGGCTGGCCAGAAAGTGGTTATATGATTGAACGTGGTTGGATTAATTAGGAGCTACTAACATATATATCTAACATACGTTGAATATTCTAAACTTTTAATTTTAATAATTTACTTCATAAACTTTATACTTAATGTAATATGCCTCATTTAGTTAATTTTACATTAAATTAAAGATTCAAATTTAGAAGATTTGCATTTTAGCTTATATTAGATTAGAAAATTTTTATCGAAAATAGGGTTTTTCCTCTTAACATGAGAATTGAGACGTACGTAAAATATATAGATAAACATGTTATCTGTGTGCAAAATTATGCTAAAGATTTTGCCAATTAATATACAACATTTAAAAGTCAAAGTATATATTCGAAATGCATAGCTGGGAGGCTAACTAATCTCTGGATTAATGTGGATTCTGATGTCATTAATCAATTAAATATAGTACTACATTTGTTTTTGCCTTTTTTTTTTTGGTTGCTGTTGTGTCGCAGCTTTTCTTCAATGAAGTTGTTATTCATCAAAAAAAAATTTATGTTCATACTTTTTTTTGTTTTTGTTTTTTTGTTTTGTTTTTTTTTTTTTGTCTTGTTTTGTTTTGTTTTGTTTTTTTTTCGTTTTTTGCAGGGTTTCAAAAAATTAAGAAATTGTATGATGTAGTATTCACGTTAAGAGTAAGCAAAAGTAAAAAGGTTTCAGATGTCCAAGTGGGAGTTGTCAAACTTTCTTTAAGAAACAACAAATTATGCTGCTTAATGTACCTGGTTTAAACAAGAGTATACTTTCATTTTCCCTGAAAAATCATATATATAGTTTCTTTCCAATTATATTTAGTTTCTTTCCATGAAAGTTTTCATTTTTAAGAATAACTAGTTGGAGTACGTGCGCACTATATCGTCTAAATTATAGTCGAGAGGGTTGTAAGGAAAAATATTTAAACCTGGATATATTTAAAAATAATTATTTTCATAAGAGCCAAAAAAAATTAAGAACAAAAAAAAAAATCAAGTGAAGTGGTACTTCGAAGCTAGATAGGAGTAGACCAAAACACTGTAGAAGTATTATTGACATTTTTAATAATATAAAAATTGAAAGATAAAAGATAAAACTGTTTGTTTTAGAACTGTATAGATGGCAATGACATCTTATAATCTTAGTTCATTTTAACATAAATAAGATTGAGTTAAAGGTTAGTGAAGGATGACCTGTAAAGGAGTTAAAGGTTGAACCAATACCTACCAAATGAATCTTATCCATCTGCTGGCATGGAAGGTAAAATTTGATCAAAGACTCTCCGTTTTGACCATTTGATCTTCTTGAATTGGTACATTTGGATGTCTCTGGGCCAATGAATATGTTGTTTGGAAAAATCGAATGTCTCAACGGAAGTCTCCAGTTACACGATTAATAGCCATAAACAGAATTCAAGTGTCTTTAATTTCAAAAAGATTTTCCAATAAGATGAAAATTAAGCATTCGACATGTATTTTCATCTCGATCTAAACAATTTACAAAAATAAAACGTTTATTTGAATTATTATTTATTTTTTCTCACGCGTTGAATAATGTTTTTACGTTTTACTAGAAAAAATTAAAAACCAAAAAAAAAATGTGCTGCAAAATATTACGCTTTCTTAAAAATAAAATTTTCCCGGATTTATTGAACATTATGTGCACGTATGAAAAAAAAATTCCATCTATCACTCTCTAAAGTTTTTTGAATTAGTGAAACAAAAAACTATCCTTTCTTTTGTTATTTCATATAAAGTCATTCTTTCAGATTATAATTGTTATTCTACTCTCTTTTATTTCTTCTTATTCTTTTATTTCATATTCAGTTTTTTTTAACTTTAATTATTTTCTTCTTGTTGTCAAAATTAGCACCCACTCCTCAATACTAATTTCCTTACTTTTTTTTTTATTTAGTTTTATATTGAAAATTTCCAACATTTCTAAAGCACTTCTTCCTTCAACCTTTTTGTCTATAATTTAAATAATCTTTAACATAAATAATTTTGTTTTTTCAACTAAAGAAGTTAAAATAACTGTATTTTTCAAAATAAAAGACATCTCCGGTAACTTTTTTTTAAAAAAAATATTCAACTCTTAAAGAGTTAAATAAAGAAAAGAATAAAGATAAATTTAACAAAAACCAAAAACAAAAAACTGATGAGGAAACTTTCTAAAACAACTTTGTTTTCACGGTATCCTTTTTTTGTTCTGCAAAACGGAACCATACAAGTAAAATACTGTACAGCTTTTTCCACTTTCAAAGAGAATACAACCGTATCTATAGAATTTAGAGATTGACAAAAGAGAATGGATATGCAGATAAATGGCTTTTTTAAGAAATTTTTTCATGTATGATCAATGTTTTGTAAAATTAATAAAATGGTCATTTTTTAAAACTGTTAGTTAATACTGATTGATCATGATTAATCGATAATTGATCAATATTAATATGTATTTTTCATTAATTTATTATGATCAACTCCTAAGTATCGGTCATTTTCTTAAATTAAAAAAAAAAAAAAAAAAAAAGAGGTCATTTTTTCAAATAGGTATTTAAAAATTACATATTTATCTAATTTTTTCCGCAGAGAAAGACTATCATTTCTCATCATTAAACATACTTTAAATTTACATATATTACCAATATCAGACATTTTTTTCTTATTTTTTTTAATGATTGTTGTTATAGCCTAATGATAATTATGTATCTCCATTTACTTCACTTAAAGTGTAGAGTCTGAATTAAGTAACAAGGTCCTTTCACTGTAAATTAATGATGTTTAAGTACTCTTATATGGAGACATCCTACCTGACAACTTATTGCCGAGCATTAGTACTTGTGCTTAGAAAACAAAAACAAAAAGTTATCCAAAAAAATTAAAAAAAATACACAAATAAAAGAAAGGAGCATTGAGCAACTTTAGTTTATTAATGGATGGCACTCGTAACCAACCACAAATACATCTTTTATTTATGGAATTCATAGTTGGTTTTACAAAGATCACATGACAAGACCGCAGGCAAAGAGCATTATTAACACAAGTTCAAGGAAAGCATCAGAACTGAGTACTGAAATTCAACATTGAGCACAAGCAGCCGAATTCAGAGACCCTCAAGAGAGGCCGATAACCTTTCCAGTAGTGGTGTCGAGATCGATGTCGTAGAAGCACGGCCTTGTTGGAAGTCCCGGCATTGTACTCATTGTTCCAACCAATGGATATATGAATCCAGCACCAATACTAGCCCTCACATCCCTTATTGGTAAGACGAATCCGCTAGGGGCTCCCTTCTTAGCAGCATTGTCTGAAAATGAATATTGAGTCTTTGCCATGCAAATGGGCAGAGCTGAAAACCCCTGCCTGCTGTACATCTCAATTTGTTTGTCCGCCTGTTTGCGTAGAAGAAAACTTTTTCTATAAGCACATCATGTAAACATCTTTCCAAAGGAGGACAAATTGAATCACATTTTGGCTTCGTCCCACAATACTATTCTGGTTATAGCATCGAAAACTAAGGAACAAATTATTATTGTTGTTCTACTGTTCATCAGAATGATATTTAGCATATTCATTATTTTGTCACCTGTTGGACTTCCAATTTTTTCTTACAAACAAAGTCCTAACATCTTTTCCCCATGATTGCTCATCTTTTGCTGTATTTTTTGAACCACTGCCCGCCGACTCTGTCACACAATTGCAATTTGCCCCCTAAACTTTAAATTTCTGAAATTTGCACTTTTGAATTTACAAATCTGTAGCAAACCACCCCCAATTCATAACGGTGTTAACTTTTTGACGTAAATTAATATGTGACTTGCATATGTGTCATTAATTAAAAGCATGAAAGGTTTTTTTTTATCAATGTTAACCCCCATGTGCAACTCAAATGTCAATTCCCATCAAAAGTCAACGTGGTACCATTGCGGGGTGGTTTGCACAGATGGCAAATTCAAGGTGCAAATTGCCAAAAGTTTTATGGGGCAAATTGCACCTGTGCAACAAGTTCGGTGGCAATGGTGCAAAAAAGCCTTCTTTGTTCACTTGAAGACTTGCTTCTCTGGATGTGAATATCCGTTTAACCTTTGATTTTGATCTAAGCATCAACTGTCAGTAATCTCCTAAACTCTACGTGAAAATTTTGTTGATTGAATTTTATAGATTTAATCAAGCAATATTTAACCTCAACCAGCAATGGGAGCAGAAGCTACCTGTTCTGAGTATTCAACTCCACTAGCACCATACGACCTTGCTATGGCCTCTATCTTCTCCTTGATATTAATATCCAAAGGATATAAAAACTTCAACGGTTGTTTAACATCTTCACAAGCCTTTTGAACAGCGAGTCCGAGGTCAACCTGGGGTTCATGATCAAATTCATCAGTTACAAAAGCTGCTTAAGGCTGTTTTTTCTCTACAAATAAAATCATCAACCAATTATTATTCCAATAAGGCGAAGTAAATTTACAATTCGACTTCCAAAGGATTGGTATAATTTGGTTACAACAGCTTCTGTGGAAATCGCACTTAACCACTTAAAAAAAAGGAAGAAATCACAACTAACCTATCTGATTTGCCTGATTCACTTGGTAGAAAGTCAATTGAGATAGAGAATTATCGATTTTAGGAAAGCTTAGTATATCCAAACTGGGTTGGTACCCACCATGCAACTGCGAAAGATGCTTTGCATAGGCTCAATAAATTTTTCTATTATATTTCACACATTTCTAATGATTATGCTTAACAAAGAAGACATTAATGCCAACAGGCTCTCAAAAACGTAACAATGATGTTACTGAGATGGAGTAACTAACCGCTCCTCTTCCACCGTGGGCATGATGAGTACAAATGACAGCATCATATGCTCCAGCTGTTAATGCTGCATTTCTAACTGCATGAAGTTCAGCTTCGGTGTCAGTCGAGAACTTGTTCACAGCAACAACAACATTCACACCGTAGGCTTTTGTATTAGCAATATGCTTGGCTAGATTCACGCAACCTGCTTCAACTAAAGCTACATTCTCAGTCAAGTAGGCACGGTCCAGAGGCTTTCCAGCAACAACTTCAGGACCACCGCCATGCATTTTTAAGGCCCGTATTGTTGCCACAATAACCGCACACTGAGGTGTTAAACCACTATATCGGCATTTTATGTTCATGAACTTTTCAGTACCAATATCAGCACCAAAGCCTGCTTCGGTGACTACAAATCCACCTGGTCCAACCAATTTCAGTGCGATCTTATCGGCCACAATTGAGGAATTTCCATGAGCAATATTGGCGAAGGGGCCAGCATGAACAAGAACTGGTGTTCCTTCAAGAGTCTGCATCAGAGTAGGATTAATAGCATCCTTCATAAGAACCGTTAAAGCACCTCCAACACCGAGATCATCTGCAGTTATAGGGTCACCAGCTTTGCTGTTACCAATCACCATCTTTCCAAGCCTCTCCCGCATATCGGCCAAAGATGTTGTAAGGGCCAAAACTGCCATTATTTCACTGGCAACTGAAATATCAAATCCTGTTTCTCTCACCATTCCTTTTTCTTCCGGGCCCTGCCCAATAGAGATCTTCCTCAAGAACCGGTCATTTACATCCATTACTCTTCTCCATGTAATCGAATTTGGGTCGATATCTAGCCTAGCAAACATTTTAACTTCTTTGGGTGTAAGATCCTCGGGCCTCGTCTTGGAGATACCAAGCTTATTCAAACGTCTAAACATAATGTCACTAAAGCTGCGCTTCCCTTCCTTGTTTGGTGGACATAACCGGTTCAAGAGAGCCTTATCTGATTGGGTCGACTCATGGAAAATCCGAGTATCAATGGCAGCAGCCAAGAGATTGTTAGCGGCTGTTATTGCGTGAATATCTCCTGTGAGATGAAGATTAAACTCATCCATTGGGATCACTTGACTGTAACCTCCTCCTGCTGCTCCTCCTTTGATTCCAAAGGTTGGTCCTTGCGATGGTTGACGGAGGCATGTGACAACCTAAATATAAGAAAAAGAGAGACTTACAAGTGGCTCAGACATGATTAACTACTCCTGAAATGATATAAACTGAATGGAAAATGCAATGTTTGAATCAAAGCAACATTTTAATGCTATGAAACAACTTTCTTCGTAACTTTTAGACAAAAGAGAAACATTACTCTGAAACCAATCAACAAAATTCTAAGCAAGTCAATTCATTTTCTCTTGAACACAATCAACAGAAAACCTTTCAATTGGTAATTACAGTCCCAAGACATTTTAGCTTTCTCAAAGGTAGGACATTAACAGCCGACCCCACAAGATAGGTGAGCGTCCTACGAAGAAACTGCAAGTAGGATAAAGTCTACAAATGTTCAAAAGCTCGACGGCAAGAACAACTAGTACTCTGTTCAAATCGATTTAAACCAATTTCAAGCATCTTCCTTTAGGAGCACAACTTCAGTGTGAACTTCTTCATATTAAAAAGAAGAACAAAATGAGTGATCAAAAAATGTAGTTGAACAAACGTAAAACCCGATGATTGGAAAACAGAATCAAGACTTACCGCTTGGAACATTGTTTCCAACCTAAATTTTCTAGGTTGGTTTCCAAACCTCCAAAATCCACATCTCTCTCTCTCTCTCTCTCTTCTATTTTCATGTAATTCAAACTTCAAAAGTCCATAACTTTCTTATTTCAAGTCAAAATAATATGATTTTTTATTTTAAATTACACACAATGACAAGAAAAACAAAATAAAATCAATATTGCATATTTTTTCCCGAACACATTTCAAATTTTTACACTATTCCCTATATCATAATTTCTTTTCAATTCATACTTCAATCAAACACATATTTCCAAACCAATCTTCAAAAGTCCAACTCCAACCATTGTTCGAAACGGGCATTACTCAGAGCAGAGAGGAAAACGAATAGAACCTTATAAGGCATCAATTATTACATTAAAAAAAAATTTTAAAAAAAAAAGGAAAAAGGAAAAAGAAAGAAAAACACTAAACCCAAAACCCAAAAAACAAGAAGGGTGGAAATGGAATTACTTTTTTATCAAGAAAAGCACCCAATGCTTGACAAAGACCCACAGTGGTAGTGGACTTGCCTTCTCCAAGAGGTGTTGGAGTAATCCCTCCAACCACAACATAATACCCATCTCCAGATCCTTCAAGCTCATTAAGCACAGATAATAAAACCTGCATAACAACATCACCAAATCAACCACAGACACAAATCCTTAAAAAATAAAAATAAAAATAAAAATAAAAACCAATAATTGAGAATGCTCAAATTTTGTCAAAAACATAACTGGAAAAAGCTTAACATACTGGATCTTCTAATAAATATTCTAAAATGAAAAAAATAATACTGAAAAGATCTTACTTTCCTTCAAATTCCAATCCATGTCTACCCACTACAACGGAAGAAATGTAGATATATATATATATATCAGTCACCTTGGCCTTGTATTTTCCATAAAGGTCATAGTGATCTGGGCTGAGATTGAGCTCCTTGGCAATCTCAGAAATGTGGAAAGGCTCAACGGAATTGGCAATGTCTATGTCAGCTGGGACTGGAGACGCCACCTGCAGCTTCCTCAGAGTCTTGGACGAACTCATTTTTTTCTGGTTTTCCGAAAAAAAGACAAAAATATTTTCTGGGTCTATCAAATTCTCAGCTGCAACTTTCCGGGTTGTTTGGGCTCGGTAGATGAAAAACTTGCTTGAATTTGAGATGAGGAAGAACGATATTTTCTTGGAAGAGGTGTCGGCATTTTTTTATTTTCTTATCCCAGTCGAGGCATAGGTGGGAACTGGGGTGGGGACAGTGTACATCTCACGTGTCTTTTTCTAAATTACACATATACCCATACGTTATCTTTTTTTTTTTTAACCAAATATATTCTTTTCTTTAATTAATCTCACCTATGGAGGATGCGTTTGAACATCAGTTCCGGATCTAAAATTTTCATATTAATTTTTATTTTTCTATAAAATGTCAATCAAAATTATAATTAATTACTCTAGCGTAAAAATTTCATTTCTAATTGGTACATTAAATGCATTATAAATTTTTGACATGTTTGTTTCGTATGTCCATTTTCAAAATGAATAGAAAAATAACAAAGGTTTAAGAAGTGAGGTTTTAGCACAAGCAACAGTTGTTGTAGAGCAGCAGAATAATGAAGTCGTGGCTCAACGATCTCAAGTGATGACTCCACAATCAGAGAAGAGTCCTGTGAGGCCATTTACGTCTCAATCCACGGTCGAGAGCTGCGTAGGTAGTCTCCGAGTGCGAGCCATACCCTTGCTACCGTGATCCCACCAAGCCAGCAAAAGCGTCTACCGTCTACCATGAAACCTCGTCCACCAAGCCCCCACTTTACTCTATGTTTTGGGGAAATCCTCTATTTTTTCACATGTAATCTTGTGTGAAATTCCTACACTTATTTTCATGTATCTTTTTAATTTGAGCCATTAAAAAATGATCGAATGACTAAAAATTTTAATGTTATTGATGGGGTAAGTTGTAGAATTTCCCAATAAATTTTAGATTCTTTTTGTTTTCAAGAAGGAAAAAAAATTTTACACTTCCAAATACCATCACATTCTTAAAATGAAATGATTTTCTCATTTCAAATAAACAAAAATCATTTTAAAAATGAGTAATGCAATACAAATATAACTTAGTATCATTCTCACTTTTGATCTAACTTTAAGAAACTCTCACTTCATAAATTGAAGTATTCTCAATCTTTTTTAGTAAAACTTTGGCTCAAATATGTTAAAATAGTGGGGAATAATTCCGTAATTATAGACATCACTATAAGTTATTGTTTTACTTGTTCGTGATTACAATACTTATAGCAAGACATTGACAGTATATATTTTAATCTTAATCTTAATTTTTATCTTAATAACCTATATGAAAGAGTCAATAATACGCTTTCCCTTCTCAACCCATAATTTTATTTTGCTACTCTTTTTTGCTTTTATGCTTTTTCTTTCTTTTAACTTTTTCTTTTTCTTCTCTCATTTATTTTTCTTTTATGCTTTTATCCTTTTTTTTTTTATTTCTTTTATCTTATTCATTTCTCATTACATATATAAACACACACATATATACAAAATCCTCTTTATATCTTTATTAACTTGATTGAAAAGGGTTTTGTCTAAAGTTTTTTGAAATTTTATTAAGAAGTTTTGGTTTTTGTTTTTTAAATTTCGTCTAGAGTTTTGATTTTTTTTTTGTTTTTTGTTTTTATTTTATCGTTATGTACTTTTTCTTTCTTTTTTTCTCTTTAAATTCTTATATCTTTTATGTAATATATTATTCATAAATGCAAAACACGTGTTCAACTAGTAAGGTATAAAAGACGGAAGGATGTGAAAAAATAGTAAGAAAAGAAAGTGGAGTGCATACGATAGAGAGAAAGATAAGAAAAACAGAGTGAAAATATTTTAATAATAAAAAATCTCTCTTTAGTGATATATATATATATATATATATATATATGTGCGTGTGTGTGTAATTTTTGTTTGCTTTGTAATTTATCTTATAATTCACAACTATTTTGCTCTGGCGAGCCATATACGTGTAATTTCATGATCACTGTCCGTTCTAGTCTCACATTTTGGACGCGTTTGATTTGCATGACTAGAATATAAAGATCGTGTATTGATTTTATTTTCCATCTAATCATGTGTTAGACTCACACAATCAGTGATTTGCCATTAAAAAAAAAATTCCTCACAAAGTCCATGATGATAATTTTGGGGGTCCACAGAACATAAGAGATGAGAAAAGTAAACGTCAATTCACTACACTCTTTTATATTTTTTTGATAAATAAAAGTAGGCTTTAGTGATAATCCCTTTGTCCTTCAATTTTCAACCTCATAAATAGGATATACTTCTCTAAGAATGGTAAGAAATGGATGAGTTTCTAACCCAATCTCTTGCCGTCATCAATTCAGGTCCTATCTAAAACAGCACTAGCCTAATACATCTACAATCAAAACTAGAGCAAGAACTTTACAGGAATTCCATGGGGATTGAATCTGGGTGGATGAAAGAAGAGACTAAAGAAGGTGCCACCCTCCTTGAAGAATGATTTTTAAATTTACTTATATTCCCTTGATTAGTTTCTATGTCACATGCTAATGATATTTTTTTTAATTATGTAAAGGACCTTGTTAGTAATTATATTGGTAAGATTATTATTTTTAAATGGTAAATTTAGTAAATAATAGAAAGAAAATTGGATTGTTTTTTTAATAATACCCATCAAGGCAAGTAAATATTAGAAATAAGGACGAAACTAAAGGGCCCAACCCCCGAAAGTTTTACTTTTTCCCTTTTTAGCCCACATGTTTATGTATAGATTCACATATAGCCCCTTAAGCCCCCCTTCAAGTTTTTCTTTTTTCTTTTTAGCCTATATATATTTTTTAAATTTACATATACCCCCACGCTAAACACTTAGTATCATCAACTACATTATTTGTATACTTTTTTGTACTAATTAAATATGGTATTCACATTATCAATTGTAACATAAATAATCTTGTTGGGATAGTTTCCTTTCAACAAATAATAGCTTAGATTGTCCATAAATCTTTGTTATAAACGGTCCCTTTAGAATAATTTCTGACCTTGTCACAAAGTAAAAAAGAAAATCAATGATCTTTAATGCTATTTCTTTAATTTTCATTTGAATCCTATAACATTTTCTCTTACATTCATTTACGGTCTTGACGAGTGTGCAATTATCAATAATCAATGAGAATAATTATTTTTCTTTCTAGTGCTTACTTATCTAGTAGATCGAATAATAAGAAGCAATTTAATTCTCTTATTGGATCAACTTAAGAACAATACACTTGTCAATATAATTACTAAAAATGCCCTTCTTAACAATTAAAGGATCAATGACACATAACATAGAAACTTATTTAGGGTACCAAATATGTTTTATGTCCATTCTCTTTAATAGGGAATAAATATCAAGGGAGGTGTAGGATTAACATTTTTTATATTGTATGCTGTACTAAATACTGATTTTGTAAGTCAGATATTAGACAGGAAAGAAAATCACTAGTCTAAAATTATGCTAAAAAGAAAGTTTTTTTAAAATGAAAGTAAAAGCACGAAAGATATTAAGCATTTCTATATATATATATATATATATATATATATACAAGTTTTCGTAAAATTCAGTAAAATACTAAATTGTATTACAGTACTGAAAAAGTTATGATACTTATCCCTTTCCTCTTCTCATCACTTAATTTTGTAAACATGATTACAAGTAGCATAATTAGCTTATTAATCCCTGAACTATAAACATGATACTATTTTGATACTTGAATCTTAACTTTGACAAAATTATTTCCTAAATTATTATTTTTTTGATGATTTGGTCCTCTATACTGAAACTAACAAAAGCATTTTTAAATTTTACCGATATAATCACATTCTTGTCCTGTAATACTTGAAAATTTTGAATAAATTATTATATTAAAAACAAAATATTGGAACCTCAGGAACGGACGAAATAAGGGAAGTTGTTGAGCAAGGCTGTGAAGGCCCGGCAGTTAATTTCAAAGGTTTCTAGTAGAGGACATTTTGCACTTAGTCTAACTTTTTTTCTTTAATACAAAATTTTATTTTATCATGACATGTGATTATCTCTGTTAAAATTTAGAAATCCTTCATCAATTTCAATATCAGAGATCAAAATTATCATAAGGTAAAATTTCTAAAAATAATATAGGAATAACAATAAAACGGAATAGGAATAGGTATGCCTCTCCTATCCTCATTTTTATCCCTATACCCACCTAATTTAGGACGGGTGTGAGAGCAGAATATATCCACTAAGGATGCTCTACTTGTTAGGAATAGTTTCCTTTTCTTTTTTTTCTTTTCCCCTTTATGAAAGTATGTATTCCAATAAAAAAAAAATTAACTTTAACATATACATATACATGTTTTTCATAGGGGCCCATGTAAGCAAGGCATGTGTGGGTGGCATGCGAGCTTCCCCCACCCTGCACCCTACTAAGATAAATTTTAACCTTCATTCCCATCCCTATATCTACATAGTATTCTTATATCTATCTTATTAGGGATGGATACTCACACTTATTGATAAAAATATCATTTTAAAAATAATTTATAAAAATTAAAAATTTAGAGTCCAACGTGACATAATGCTTAAAATATAAGGACTAATATTGTTAATTACCCTTGAAATTATTGACTTCAACAATGGAATTGATTTGTGGGATATGTAGTATTTGTCTCTCTCTCTCTCTCTCTCTCTCACTTTCGATTAGCGGTTCGGCATGTGCATTTTTAATTGAGCCCACTGACTTTTAGTTGATTTTAAAGAATTGGCCCACGAAATCAGTTATTTCAGTTTGCAGTAAAACAGAGTTAGATGGAGTTAAACTGTTTGTTACTTTGTTAGTCCATTCTGTTAGCAAAGAACAAGCCAATTTATATTAGCACTTTGTATTGTATTATTGTTTTACATAAAAGGATTTAATTGGGTTAGTTTTTTTGAAACAAGTTGAGAGAGGTTTTAGATTTTAGAGAGAGAGAAACAAAATTAAAACAAAAAAACAAATGCAAGGTTCTCGGTTCAAGAAGAACAACTTTGGGGTCACCGTTTTGAATAGAGAAGATAACGGATCTGCTGGTTTTGGTTCCTGGATTAGGCTCACAAGGCCGAACAACGTTGTTTGTTTGTCTTGTTCATATTTTCTGCCTCTTCCCTGTTCTTCTTTTATGCTTTGCTTTATTATTTATTATTATTTTTTTTTATCGAATATGCGTTGCTTGATTTGATGAAGAAAGAAATCCGATTTTTTTTTTTCTTGAAGATTCAGTTTGCACAGAAACTGTTTGATAGATTGTCTGAAAGGGTTCTGCACCAATAAATTCGAATTGTAGAGTTGGGGGAACAAGAATCAATCAAAGATATTTTGAGACCGGTCCAGCTAATCACTTTTTTTTTTTTTTTAAGAACTCGTTGATTCAGATAATTATATTATTAATATCAGGATATTTGAACATGCACTTTTTATTATTATATCTCTGAAAACGAGTTTAAGAGTTTTCAAAACGAGTAGTGAATTAATCAAGAATCGTGTAATGAATGATTTTTCTTTGAGAAACGTGACGTAATCCTATGGATTTCCAATGTATAGTGATAATTAAGTTCAGACAAAAAAAAAAACCGTAATAACATGGATACCAATGCATTTATTCCCTGAATCGAGCTTGTTACAACTTGCCTGAAAAAAATAATTATAATAATATATCACTATAATACTTAGGACATGCTTGGTACACTATATTAGCACTCGGTATTATATTATCTAAAATAATAATGATGGGCAAATCTACACATTGTATAATTTATTATGAAATCAAAAATACAATTTAGGCTGTGATATGTAATACAACGAAAATTAAAAAAAAAAACGTTATATTAGGTGGTATTGTAAAATTTGACCTAAATTATTGTGATAAAAAAACATTAAAATACTCCAAGTATATTAAATTTGATACCAATGTTAGAGTTTCCGAACGTGTTTGAAATTGAACTCCAGGTCAGGATTCGTGGTTGGGGGTAAGGGTCAGGTTTTGGAACCGAGGCTAAGGGTTGGGTTTTGCGGTCAAGCTTTTACTTGAGTTTGGTATTGGGTTCAGGGTTGGACATTAGAACCGAGGTTGAGTTCATGTTCGGGACCAGAGTTGAGGTCAGGTTTCAAGACTTAAGTTGGGTTAGGTTTCAAGAAAGGAGACTAGGATCGGGCAAAGACATACGCACAACTACACTTGTAGGGTTACGTGCCCCAAAAACAAAAACCAAGTATGTAAATGTAAATTTTGAGATGGGATTTAAGAAATACACTATTAGTACCCCCACTTTCTAGATTGTCTCCGGTTTTAGGTTTTTTAATTGAACTTCTGTCATGATCCAAAACCGGGTATAATGACGTAGAGGGTTTTAATTAAAATAATCAAAACACATAATATTCCGAACAGAATATTATGTGTATAGGAATTCTATTCCCATACATTAAATAGAATTCCTATTTTAGTCATCTTTAGAAAACATATCAAAGTATTAGGCCAAACAGTAATTTGTCCTAAGTCTACTATTTTTAAATTAGAGAAAACAGTCAAGTAGCTTTTAATGAAAGCAACGGGCATTCCAAAATATTTTCATATGAAAAGAGGTTTGAAAATCCAACTTCTGATATCATCACACAAACAAACAAAAATAGGAAATAAAGGTACAGACATCCAAAATTCAGTCTAGAGAGAGTTAAGTTTACATACCTTGGAAAATAAATAACTAAAAATAAAAGTACAGATTGATCAGCACTGAACTGTAGTGGCCTTAATGTTACACTCGTCTACACGGTGCTACTTCTACACCTCCTAGGGGGGTTAAAACAATAAAACGTGAGCTACTGACTCAGTAGGATACAATTGATTCATTTTAAAATAATTAGTTTTGAAACGTGATAAGTTATGGCATAAGTAAATGAACAAGGCTAAAAACTAAATGCATTAATAAAAGAGGCAGAAATAACATACTCTGAACATAGATATATTCTCATTTCTAACTAAGTCAGAACACCACCATAATAGAACACCACCGAAGTGGACCGATCAGTTATGGGTAACATCTCCATATCTAATAGGCCCTAGTATATATACTCAAATATCATCCGTCAATATCTAATCGATCAGAATTTGAAATTTAATTTATTCAACACACTTGCCAGAAGATATCACTATTCAAGCCTTAAACATCCTCACTTGAGTCTTTCAAAATAATTTATCTACATATGTATATATACTATTGACCCAAAGCATTTGATACATATGTATATACTCTACTTTTAAAACATTTTATTAATCAATCTGCTTTTGAAATGATTTTAAAACGAGAAATTCTTAATGCAATATTCATGAAAGCAGGGTTGGCGTATCCAACCATCATCTTAATTAAAAACAAGGAAGGGGGATGTATCCAACATCGATAGCAAAATATATCTACTACTAACTTCATGAATTCGAGGCTTCTTGCTCCTGTCACAAAAAATGAAGCTAGGGTTGGGTTTACATAGAGGGGAAAACTTTCCCTTTAGGGTTTCGATCTAGGACTATTTGAATGCCACATTTAGCGATTCAAAAAAAGGGTGTTGCAAGCATGGAGGTTTACAGCACTGGGTTCGTCCGGTCGACCAGTGTAAAGGTCTAGTTGACCGATCATGAGCATTTTGATAATTTTTCAAAAGTTTAGGGATAAAAATGTAATTTTCTAAATATACGTCTTAAAACCTTTACATCAAAATTTTAAATGTAATTTAATTATTTTAAAATACATTTCAGTACCTTAATTAATTTAATTTAGAATAATTAATCATGATTAATTCTAACGAGTGTTACAACAACTTTAATTATGATATCCGCTAAACCGGTCTCGATGGCGGTCATGATCGGTTTCTCGAAGATCAGTTCGGCTGAAGGACAGGTTTTAGGAAGATCAAACCAAAGAGAGAGGAAATTTTTTAGGAAGAACAAGAAGAGATATGGCTATGCAATAAATTTATGAGGACTTCGGTGGTAGATATAGTGGGTGTTAAGGAAGCAAGGAAAGGAAAGGGACATGAAGTTTATGAAGCCGCCTCTTTGTAAAAACGAGCTATTGTTTGATCACACTCAATTTGTGTCATTAAGAAAAAGTCTTGTGGCATTAAATTATGGATCAAGTGGTCAAGTTGTCCTTTAATTAAGTTCATCATTTATTACCAATTGGAGAATAACTCCAAAGTGAAAAGAAAAAAAGGTACTTTAATAAACGCAGACTCAATCTATGTCAATTAGGGCCTAATTTGTTGATAATCCATATGAAATTTATCTTAGATCAAAGTTTAAATCTCTTAATTTTAAAATAATAAAAATTCCGTGGAGACTAAATCCACAAGTAGGAGAGAGGCAGGGAAAATAATAAAATATATAAATAGATTATGTCATTTGCAAAACAGAAAATTAAAATACATTTTAGTTAGTCTTGCATTTGTTTTTTTATTTGAATTACCTCTGACAATATTTTGTTGACCAATCCAACAAGGGCCAACTTGCTTCGGCATGGTTTCGGTGGAAGGCTTACTTCTCAGATGCGAAACAAATATGACGTTACGATTGAGAATATGGTCATTAGTAAAGTATTAAACCATAAACTAATAATTCAGAACAGGAACGGATCCAAAAATTTATGTTAATAGAGGTACATAAAAGGATAAAATTTTTTATATTAATAACTTTGTCTCATAAAAACTTTAATATTTTTTTTCTAAAGAAATTATATATATATTTTAATGTTTATTATTACAACTATTACATCTTGTTTTTATATTTTGAAAATATTTTGAATTTAGTCTTGAACTTTATCTCAAATGTTAGTCTTATGATTTGTTGTATATTGTTTGTAATTTTTTACATTAAAAATTAAGTTTCATTTTAAATTATTTACACCATCATTTTTTTTCATTTTTTCCTTTTAAGGGTAATTTTTTTTACTAAGAAATAAAAACTTTCATGTGCAAATATTCAAATTGTTGATAATTTGGAAATCAATAAATTTTTTAAAAACAAAGAAAAGTATAAAAATATTAGAAAGAAAAGTTGATAAAGAAATTAGGAGGGAAAAAAGAATCAAATGTTGGGTATGGTATTAAAATATAAGAATAATTTAATTATTGTAGGGGGCACTTTGAGGAAAAAAAAACTTTTGAGTGGGAAAAATTACAAATTTTTAAGGAAATATGAGGTAAAATTTAGATTTAAAAAATTTGAGAGAAGACACGTATCTCTTGACCCATGTATATATCTGTAACTGATTCAGAGCCAGAGAATGTTTACAGTAAATTAACAACTACTCAAACCTATTTCAGGGCCATTAACTATCGTACAATTAAAATAATATGATGAATACAATGGTATATCATATTGCGAGAGGATTTATTTGAAAGCCGAACACTCCACTTTGATATTATCTAGTACGTTTTGTTGGATGACCAGTAACGAATAGTAGCATTAAAAAAAAAAAAAACCAAACCAAACAGTGCCATAGACGCTTAGCACCATTCGACCTTATAAAAGTACATTAAGAAAGTTACTTGTCATTGAATAATGTCAATCAACTTATAATATATTAACCATTTCATTTGAATATATACCATTCACAATGGCATTTGGCTGTAAAATAAAAGGCTCATAATTTAAATTGGCCATTCCACCAGGCTCATTATTTAGACTGATTCCGTTTGGGAGAACCATCCAAATGAAAACATTTGGGATGTAAATATTTGAACAAAAAACTTTGAACAAAAAAATTTGAATTGTCATCAAAACTGACATTTGGATGTTAAAATTCTGAACAGAAACATATAAATGTATATTTTAAAATAACTATCTAAAGAGATATGAGAGAGATAGAAAAACGACGTATGAAATTATTTTCAGTTATTTTTTTAATCTAAAATCACTATAGAATATATATCAAACTGTACGTAAATTTTGAGGGGAGGGATTTTTTATCATTTAAAAAAAAAACCCAAATAATATTTAGATACTCCATTTTCAATTATTTATAACAAACATATATTTCGAATAACTATTCAAATAGAATTCCCCAAACAGTCACAAATGGTTGCACCAAACAGTAGCCAAAAAGTCTGACCATTCGGATACAACAACATTTAATGGGACATTCTGAGTTAAACATTTAACCGACTATTTTCAACTTTTATCTAACTCTAAATTCTTTCATATACCAAACGATATTTTAAATAGCAATTCAAATGTTTCCGTTCATATATTTCATTCGAACAAAAATATCCGAATTAGAACCGAGCAAAAAATATGTGAACCAAATGGAATATTTAGTTGTTTGTTACATCAAGCAAGACTAGTATAAAATAAGGAGTTTTTAACGTTGATGCGTCTTTGCATTAACAAACTTTTATACAAGCATGTCTATGTATGTCGCACTATATAATTATTTATGCTTGGAGATAAAGACAAAATAATTGGAAAAAAAAAAAAGAGGTGGCTCCTATCATGCGGATAAATTAAAGGAACCAATGCCCTATGTCTTTATGCTTTAGCTCCTTTCTGTTGCGGCAAATCAGCAAGATTAGTGCATTACAAATAGGAAAGAAACAATTTTCTGAGAAAAAGCCAGAATTATGTGCCCACCATCAAAGCGAGGATTACTATTATTATTATTTTTTCCTGGTCCAATCACTGAAGAATCTCTGCTGATCATAAAAGAATATACCATCCTCATTTTAGTAATAAAGATGGTGAGGATAACTACTATTACATAATACGGATGTTACGACGGAGTTTTCACGACCGTTTTTAAAAAACGGTCATGAAAAGTTAGGCAAAAATACGAGGTGGAACACGATTTCCGATAACTGTCGTGGAACCAGAAACTGTCGTGGAAGCCTTAACTTCCACGACGGTTTCTAAACAACTGTCGCGATAAGTACGAAGGAGAGAATTTTTCCAAAATTTTTTTTTTTGAATTTCTCACCTACCATGACGATTTTTCCTAAAAACCGTTGTGGTAGGTCAAAATTTTTTTTTTTGAATTTTTCACCCTAAAAACCGTCGTGGTAGGAATGAAGGCGGGAATTTTGAAAATTTTTTAAATTGTTTAACTTTTTGGAGCATATATGAAAACCCCAAAAAATATCCTCTTTCCCACCCCCATTATATTCTGTGCTTTTTTCACTCTCTAATATAAACTCTAACTCCAAACCTAAAGCCACCTATATCCTCCCTCCATTTATCTCTCTCCGCTCCCTCTCTACATTCTCACCACCATTTCTCTCTCTTTCTCTAACTCTGAGCCTTTTCCCTCTCTCTAGCCGCCATTCCTCCTTCTCTCTAACTCCGATCTTTTTCTCTCTCCCTCTCGCTGTCGTTCCTCCATTCCCTACATTCTCTACTACTCTGCCCGTACCCATGCTTGACAATCTGGTAAGTTGAAAAATGTATCTTGCTTGGGTAAGGCACGGATTTGGGAATTTTCCATCCAAAATGTTGATTGTGAAATTTCCATCCAAAATGTTGATTTGGTTGATTGTTGATTTGGGAATTTTCTGTAGAAAAATGTCCAAAATATGTCCTTTTGATAATTGTTGATTGTCGTTGTAATTTAGATTGCTTTAAAATTGATTGGTAAGGTACGGATTTGAGAATTTTCCAGAAAAAATGTTGATTGTGAAATTTCCATCCAAAATGTTGATTTGGTTGATTGTTGATTTGGGAATTTTCTGTAGAAAAATGTCCAAAATATGTCCTTTTGATAATTGTTGATTGTCGTTGTAATTTAGATTGCTTTAAAATTGATTGGTAAGGTACGGATTTGAGAATTTTCCAGAAAAAATGTTGATTTTGTGAGTTAAATTTTCCGGATTTGTCACATGGGAAATGAAATGAATTTGTAAATTTTTTTTTGCGGCAGATCCTATGACGACGGTTTTTTACATAGAACCATCGTTGTATTTTCTTAAATGTCCACATTTATGCCCGGTTTTTTGCCTATTCTACGACGGGTAAAAAATCATCGTGAAATCTGAAATGATTCCACAATCCTGAATTTCACGACTGTTACAAAACCGTCGTGAAAATATTATTACTACGGTTAAAAACTATCATACTATCCATATTCTGTACTAGTGAACTTTAATCAATTGAGCTAATAGATTGTTGCTAATATTAGGGGGCCAGATGCAGTTAATTAACGGTTCTGGTCTTCTCAATGAAAGATCCAGGAGTTGACTAAATTTCTAAATTAAATTGATTTAAAAAAAAAAAGGGATAGACTTCTAACATTTCCAAATAATAATATTTTAGTAAGTGTATGTATAATCCAAAAGAGTAGAAAATAAAGTGCAAATATAAACAATGAAACTAATCACCCAGCGCGCATGCTATTGCTTCTTTGTGTGTGCCCCTCTCTAGCCAGAGTCCGGCCGCAGCACTCGGTCATACCCTCGCAGTCTTGGTCCTGGAGTTGGAACTCTGCGTTCCAAAGTGAACGTGATCTTGTACTTGGAGGGGTTGGATTTTGGCGAAGTGAACACCCTTATCGAGGCAGCATGAGTCTGCTTGGTGGTGCGCCATCTCTATGATTCCGGCTCTTTGTGGCTTTGCGTTTCAAGACCTCTCTGGTGGCATGGGTCGGCTTGTCTTTAGTGATTCTTCTCATGTTGTTAGAGTTTCGTTTTCCTTCTGTGATAGATGGTTGTGTAGAATAATGGCCTTTTGTTCTTTCTTGTACTTGTGGTTTTGTTTTTATTTTGACTCTGTAATATCCGACGTGGTCTCCCTACGTACCTTTGAAGTTTGATTGTGGTCCTTCAAATCTATGACATGGTAATGTTTTGGTTTCGCTAGACTTTTGTTTATCCAGAGTTTGTGGTGGTCTCAGTTGCTCTCAATTTATCGTAAAATTTCATCGATTATAGAAGTCTTTTCAAAACGAACTTAATGCATGCTTGAATATTAATGTGATAAAAAACTTTCTAATTGTCCAATCTTAATGTATGTCCTTCTCTCTGAATTTTATCAAATTTTACTTATAAATTCGATCACAGTTGAGGATTATGTCACATATCTTGTGGAATCATTTGCATTGGTATTTATAAGTTTTGTTTAGTTAAATACACTTCCCCCTAAAACAAAAAAAGAAAAGAAAAGAAACTAATCTCCTTATATTAGTTGAGTACAAAACGATAACTGCAAAGTGAGGTCTAGTACTGGTCATTAATTTGATTGTTGGTTACATCAAGGAACACTTTCATATTAACAACCAATTTTATACGAAAAAAATTGGTAATGTGCAACTTGGTGAGATGTATTTATAGGTCTATTTGGTCATATTCCTAAAGGCTCTTGTAATCGATCTGCCTCGTAAAAATATGTGTGTGCTTGTTTGTGTATATCAAAAAAATAACAGCCACTTTGGCAAGTCCCATATGATGACTTTAAGTAAAATGTAAGTGCCTACGAGTTCTATTCCAATCAACAATTGCATGAAAATTATAATTTCATAAGCTCCACTTATAGGTTTACTTTATTCTCCTTTTACAGATTCTTGTAATCAAGCTATCTTGTGAGAACGTATATGTGCTTAATTGTTTGTTAAAAAATAAATAAAAAATAACGTAACTTTATACAAACATGCCTACCGCACTTAGACAATTATTTGTGCTTGGAGAGAAAGTAAAAGGAAAAAGGTGGCACATAACATGCGGATACAAGTAAAGGAAGCAACGTCCTTTGTCTTGTCTACTTTTAATCAGCCTCTTTCGGCTGTGAAAATGCAGCAAAGACTAGTGCACTATTTACAGAGAGGAATTAAAGAAACAATTTTCTGCGGAAAAACCAGAATTATGTATGTCCACGATCAGAGCAAATATTACCATCAATTATTCATTAATTGAAGAATCTCTATTGATTATAAAGCATGTGTATTATATATACTCCTCATTTTATTAATAAAGTTGGTGGGGCAAACATAAAATTAAACTTCTAGATTATTAGTGCTAATTTTGTGGGGAGGTTAGTTTAATTAATGGTTCTCGCTATAGTTTGATCCTGCTCAATTTATCAAAAACAAGTTGAAAGATAAAGGTTATTTATAATTGCCTGGATTATTGATTATCAAATGGATTAAAGTTCAAGTTCATTAAGGGTTGGACAAATTCCGCTCCCACTTATTTATTGCTTTAAAGGAAGGGTTTTTTATTTTTATTTTTGTTATCGTCATCCGTAACAAAATTACATATTAATATTAATTATTCAAAACATGATACATCCGTTCAATTAAAAGTTCACATTTTTTTTATGTTTGTTTATATTAATTCTATGTAATTGTTTTTCATATTTCTTTCCCAAAAAATGAGAAAAATAGCTACTTTTCTACTTTTCTCAATTCAATGATTAGTGTTCATGAAATTTTAGGCCAATTGGAAAAGAACCTGCTGATAATTGTTCTTGTTTTTTTTTTTTTTTTTTCTGATATCATTTTGTCATTAAAAAAATGTACCATCCAAATAACAAAAATAATAATCATAGGTACACATGAATCTTAATCAAATTCTTCATTTAAATTTTTTTTTTTAAAATATCATAAAGAGTAGCCACTTTTGCATTGTAGAATTAATTTTTTATCCCTGAAAACATGAAGATTATTAATATTTTTTTAACACTAACTAATATAAGTGGAGTATTTATGGTGCAAAAAGCATGTGTTTCCCACAAGGTTTTGACTAAAAAGTTTTTAACGAGGTATATTTAGAATTTAATTGCAAGATGCAAGTTTTCAATTAATTCTCTGGAATCAATGTCCGGCTACATAGGCTTTTCTTTTTTTCCACTTTTAGTTGCCCTTTTTTGGTGCTGGTTTTATTTATTTATTTTTTCTCAGAAAGTTTTTGTATTTCTTTTTATTTTATTCAATAAAACAATGAGATTGATATATGAAGAAGGGAACCAAATGGGTGTCAACCTAATTTGTCTTCTGTACCTATTAATACATATCACAATCATTTATTAAAATAAATGAAAAGAAAATATTAGGGGACTGCAGAAAGATATATAATTAGATAAGTGCAAATTGAAAATTGTCAAAAATTGAATATATCATCCTTAAAACAGACATTAACACATTAACTTGGCACCGTATTAAAATAATCTAACCATACAATTTATGACTTTCACATCTACACCATTTTTCCATGTAATAGAATTTTCACATCTAGCCAACTACACCATATGCAACAAATTAATTACGCCTAGATTAAAAACACATTAACAGTTGAAATAGCCAATTAAGAATAAGAACATTCAGTAGCATTGTTATCTGCAGGGAAGAACGGATCATCTTTGGCTGATGAAAACTGAGTCGTCGTCGTCGTCGTCGTCGGAGAGGCCAGCGGCTGATCACCGCCTAGTGGTAAGTCGGAGATAGAAGCGAGGATACGGTTGATGCTCGATGACCGCGCCGGCTTGAAGCTGAAGGACCTCATATTCTTGTTTCTGGAGAACAAATTGGATGAACTTGAAAGGATGACATAAACCAAAGCTTGTACAATCACAAACACAACCCCCTTCAATACAGCATCGACTAAATCTGTCTCGGTTGCCATTATTTCTTGATCGGTTTCTCCGTAATAGGAATGCTTTAGGACGTTAGAATTAGTACCTCAACAATCTTTGGGAAGAAGTGAAAGAGATGAATGAACGTACATGCAAGTGTTTGACGACTATATATATATATATATATAGTCTATATATATATATATAATGTAAAGGGGCAAAAAGGAAGGAAAGAGACGAGCAATTCTTGAAGCCGCTCCTTTGTAAACAAGTTATTGTTTCACTACACGCAATATATGTAATCATAAAGAGGTCTTAATTTGTTTTATAATATTGTAAATGAAGTAGTTAAGTGGCGGCCAAGAGTTAAGCTCATGATCAAATTAAATTGCCATCGGAGAATTACTCCAAACTCCAATGTGGGAAATGGTAATGAAAGGCAACCTTGATTTTTTAAGATGAAAATTAATAATTTCTAAACCATTCACGTTCTCACTTTTTTTTTTTTTTTTTCATCTCTACTCTTCATTTTTTTTTTTTTTTTGGAACTTAGGGGATTCGAATTTTATATCTTAATTATAATGAAGTCCGTTGTTAAATTACCGTTAGATTATATTCCTACAACCACTCTACTTTTCTAGTTTTAGATTTATAGACTTATGATTATTTTTTATTTATTGAGCACATATCTATTTTTTTAATTCAAGTCAACAATAATTCTTTCCCCATAAGGCAGTTAAAAGCTGTAAAAGCTTCATATAGAAATGTCTCTAATTTCTTAATGGATATCATTGACTTTACTTTCACGTAAGTTTTAATGATTAAAACATTGGATAAAATTTCATCTCGTGCGATGTTCACTTTTCAACATCCCCGAACTTCAAAAATTAATATGTAAATCCCTTAAATTTTAAAACGTTAACCAAAATGACTAACACACCCCTTTTATTAAATTTCATCTTTTACAACTGATTAGGCACTAGTTCAAATATAAAAGTAAAGTTAAGCTAAAAATCTTAAAAATTAGAGAAATCTTGATATAAAACCCCACACTATTCTGATCAAAATAAACTGTACCAATTTTTAAAGTTTGAGGGCAAGGTTAAAGATTGATCAAAATTCAGAGGACAAAAATTAAATTTATCAATGAATTAAATTTAACTGAATAAGTGTTTTTGCTAACATTTTGACGTTGAACAGGTATGTATACCATATTTTAATGTTCAAAAGGTTAGAATAAAGGGTGATTGGAAAAAATAAAATTTACATAAAATTTCAAATTTAGATGTATTAACTTGAAATTACCAAATAAATACAAGGTCAAGTACGAAAATAATTTCAAGTATAGTTATATAACACACATATTGTAATTCTCTTTTTTTCCCCTTTTTTTTTTTTGCGGAATATTGTAATTAGTATTCCGTTCTTAATTTGACCCATCTAGGTATTGTAACCGCTCCTTATTTCTTTTGTTTTGTTTTCTTATCTTTTTTCTTAATCTTTTTTTATAATTTTATTTTCTTGGAAAAAAGTAACAGCTCCAAATTTGAGGCTACACTTGTCGGGTGTAGTTTAGTTGTAATTCAGTTTCTCCACATCAAAAGCAAATTTGTCACACGAGAAGAAGGTGTGAGACTTTGAAAGGATAATAAGGGCTCCTTTGGTTTTATAGGTCCAAGACATAAATTTTTAGGTTTATTTTTGTAAATCAATAAAAATTATAACTAATTTTTAAAAAAATTAATTAATTTTAACCTAAAAATTTTATTTGAAATTCGTATTCCAAACACATATTTAAAAAGAAAAAAGTTTGTGTGTTGGGCTAACTTGGCCATTATGAGCTAATATCTAATAGCTATTACATACATATAACAGATAAGTAAAGCAAAGCAAAAACAAAAACAAAAAGTTATAAAAAAAATTTATATGTCAATGACATGTTCACCACGTGACAATGACGTGGAGATTGTGTGACTGCCATATGCATGCAGGATATATTTTTGCTATATATATATATATATATATATGTTTAAAAGCATAAATTATGCTATTTTCGTCACTATTGTGCTGTCAACACATAACGATCCCAGTGTATATCATGTGATAAATTATTATTTTTTTACTTTGTTTGTCTATTTCATTTACACGTGTTACTTTATTTTGTTTGTCTATTCCACAAATACAAAATGCATGTTATGTAACTAGTTTCTATAAAATTACCCTGAATTAAGTTGTCTATGCTTAGGGAAGAAGAAAATTAAATAAAAAAAAAAAAAAGGTAGCTTATTCATGCAACATGTACAATATTATCTCTCTAGAATATTTCCTGTATACTTTAAGTTTCTTTTTTCATTATCTTTTGTTTTTGTTTTTTTTTTTTTTTTGGTCAGATCCAGCAAGATTCTCGTGGACTTTAGCTGGAAATATGCACACGGCAAAGCGAGCTTTTAGTATCAAAGATATCAAAGCTATAAAACAGTAACCACCAATTATCATTAACAAAATGGTCCCTCAAACAAACTAATCCCTTAAGGAAACATTTGACACGCCGTATTGTATTATATTATATTATATTATATGTATTATATTATATAGTATTGTGATTATATAATATGATGTTAAGTTTTACATTACATTACAATATTATACAATATAATACATTGTTTGTTTATCACCGTATTATATCGTATTTAAGAATTGAGTTTTCAAAAAATAAAATTTATACTATGACCCCAAGATTGAAGCAGTTTTCAAGGTCAGGGTTAGGTTTTGAGATAGGGGTCAGGTCAAATTTTGAGGTCGGAGTCGAGGTAGAATTTCAGGACAAAGGTCAGGGTCAGAGTCAGTTTTTGGGATAGGGTTTGAGGTCGGTTCTCAAAACTTGACCCCGATCCCCGTTCCAAAACTTAACCCTGGCCCCTATCCTAAAATCGATCCCGACCTCAACATAAAATCTCGACTCCAACCTTGAAATCCAATCACATAACCCAACCCCATCCCTCATCCCGAAATCCGACCCCGACCATCATCCCGTAACCCGACCCAACCTCCATCCCGAATCCTGATCTTGACCCCGACCTTTACCCCCATCCCGTAACCCAATCCCAAACCCAAAACCAAACCCTGACCTACGTCCTGTAACCCAACCTTGGCCCTGAAACTAAACCTCAACCCCTATCTCGAAAAACAAACCCAATCTCAAAACCCAACCCGATCCCAACCCACCCCGAAACCCGATCCTAACCTCATAATCCAATCCCGACTTTGTCCTGAAACCTAACCTTGAATCCCGTCCCATAACCTAACCCCAACTGCTTTCCCAAAACCTAACCCCAATCCCAAAACCCGACCCTGACCATCATCATGAAACCCGTCCCGAAACCAAACCCCCACCCATGTCCCAAAATCTGACCTTGAAACCTAAACTCTGGCCTTAACCCCCAACCATGTATCGAAACCCAACCTCAACTCTCATCCAGAACCTGACCCAACATCCATACTGAAATCCATTCTATTTTGTTTTTGATATAATTATTTAGATTAAATTATACAATAAACCTATTACAGAGGTTTTTTGTCATATAAGATATCACTGTCCATCTTGTATTAATTTTATATTTCATATAAAATTAATACAGTAACCAAAGAATCTATTATAAGAATCTATTTTGTATAAGAATCTATTTTGTATAAGAATCTATTATAAGAATCTATTTTATCAGAATATGTTTTGCCGTCTCGGATTCTAGTAGAATCTATTTTGCATTTTGATAGAATTCATTTTGCATTCTGATAGAATCTGTTTTGCATTCTATCATAATCCGGCTGTTTTGCATTCTATCATAATCCATTTTGTCTATTTTGCATTATATCTATCTGAATCCATTTTGCCTTCTTAGATTCTATAAGAATTCGTTTTGCATTCTATTAGAATTTGTGTTGCATTTTATCAGAATTTATTTTGCCTTGTTGGATTTTGGTATAATCCATTTTGCATTCTTATATAATCCAGTTTACATTCTGATAGAATCCATTTGCATTCTATTAGAATCTGACAGTTTTGTATTTATATCGGAATCCTTTTTGCCTGTTTTACATTGTATCGGAATTCATTTTGCCTTCTCGGATTCTAGTAGAATCCATTTTGGATTATAATATAATTTCTCTTACTATTGGAGCCAGATGCATCCAGTCATTTTTTTTTTTGAAATCCAAAAAATATGTATTCTGTCAAAATCAATTTTGGATTCTAATAAAATCTCTCTGGCGACCAAAATCAACGCTAATGACTACAGTTGGATAGTTTTGGTCATCTTTTGTTGAAATATGAAAAAAAAAAAAATTCTAGCTACCGATGAGCGAAGCATGATACATCTAGTCATCTTTGTTGAATATGAAAAAAATTTTCAATAAATAAAAAAGAAAATAAAGTAAAGAGATATGGATATTTTTATCTATTTACTATTTTTTTCATTTAATTATTTATTTAAATTTTATAAAATTATAAAATTATCAATTTAACTTTTATGGATGGCAAAAGTATAAGGAGGTGGTAAATTTATAGCATTCTTACAAAACCCCCTATTTTGAAATCTTTAAAAAAGTTAGACCTCTAAAAATAAATATGGGGCACTAAGCTAAGAAATAAAGTGAATATACTCGAAAGTTATTTGTGAAAATAACCCGATCTCTTTTTCCTTTCCAAACGATAACTAGACATTAAAAAAAAAAAAAAAAAAAAAAAAAAAAAAAAAAAAAAAAAGCCTCTAGATATAGACTCGATATACATTGTTCGGTATGATGACCTGATGGGATTATTGTAGCCGGAGTGGTAAAGCTTAGAAGGTGTACTATTGGGCAATTTAGGCGGGCCATATTTTGAGCACCTTAGCCTATGTTGGACAAAAGGCATGGAAAATATAAAGCAACAAGAAGTAAAAATATACTAAAGTGAGGAAAATAAAAAGCAATAAGAAAGATATTCTTTCATTTTGTTTGGTACCAAAGAAAGAAAATAGGGAAGCAAAATTCCTCATCTAGTGTACTTTATAATTATATCCTTATATAAGTTTGAAGATAAATCTAAATTGATAATAAATATTTATTAACATATAAATTATTTCTCAAAATTTTCCTTTCTCTTTTCTTTCCAAATTCGAAAGGATTTAAAAAGGGTTATATGTAAGAATGTCATAAATTTAACACATCTTTATATTTATATCCACCATAACATTAAAGTCGATAATTTTTCTATTGTATAATATTAAAATTATCAACTTTAATGTTATAGGGCGTAAAATTATAAGAAGGTACTCAAAATGACTCTCCACCTAATTTTCTCATGTGAAAATGATAGGTCCTATAGATTTACAACATCCTTCCCTCTCAATTTCTTCTCTGCAAAACAACCTAATGGTCTTTTTTCTAACTTTGGTTTCATAATCGCCATTTTAGAGCATATATATACATTGGATATATTTTATGTTTTCTAACATTTATGACAATGTTTCCTTTGGGTTCTACCTAGAAGGTTTTTAACAAGGCATATTTGAAAACTACTCTCAAAGTGAGTTTAGGCTTAATCCTTTGGTACTACCTTCTAGCTACTGCTTTCGCTAGGTCATCTTATCTAGTTGTTTTTATTTTTGTTCGTTCACTTTCCCTTCCAAGATTGACTCTTTGGTAATTTTCTTTTTCATTAATAAATTCGAGTGATAAAAAAGTGAGGGTGCTACAAGGGTGCCGACCTAATCGAGATGTCTTGATGCACTACTGATTTTTGTCCTCTACATTTACTCAAAAATTAGCCTAAAAAATTCCCCAATTATTTCAAAGGAAACGGTTTGGTCCCTGCTCTTTTTTTTTTTTATGAGAATACCCTAAACTCTTAAAGTATTGGCCATTATGGTCTTTTCTCAGTTAATTTCTAACAGAACGAGTAATGTGCAATGCATGTGATCTAATTTGTGAGGGTATTTTCGTAATCTAACAAAATTAATGTAACAAAACTTTAAAAAATCATTAAAAAAAACTAAAAAAGTTTTCTCCTCTCCTTTCTCTCTCTCTCTCCTCTTCATTTCTCAAAACCCAATTCGGTAGCGGCGGCAGGGGGACACAGATACTAGATTGTGAATTGTAAGAGAGTGTGGGGGGGAGGGGGGGCAGACATCGGCACTGCGGTGGGGGGCATTAGTGCCACACGAGGCAGGGGGTGTGGATGGTGAACTAAATCGGAAGGAAAGAGGGACGGGGGAGGAGGGGAACCAAATTGAAAGTAGAGCAGGAGAGGGAGTGGGAGAGGGAGGGAGGGTATTTTAGTCTTTTTACTACAAAAGATTATTTTATCAAGATTTCGTTAGAAATTTAATAGATTTTGACCGAAATGACTCTAATGACTAAAAATAGGAGCTTAGGATTATCTTGACCAAAAAAAAATTTGTGATCAAACTATCATCTTTGAAAGAATTCAATGACTATTTCGTCCAATTACTTAAAAAAGGCATTGAAATAAAATTATTAACAATTTTGTTTATATAAAATTATATTTGTTGTGCAACAAATAAAAAAGTTTGAGTTTTTTAAAAAATGAATAAGTGATAGGGAAAAAAAAGGATATGAATTTGGAATTGAGTTGTAAAAACAAATGAATTATAAGGGGAAAAAATCTCTAAAACTCCAACAAAAGTTGGAACACAAGCAGCCACTTCTGAAAAATAAGGTATAACACCCACTTCAGAGGCCATAATTCACAGTAATTATAGATCACACAAAATTTTCTATCCATGTAATGTATATTTAAGATCTTCAGCCACATTTTTGTATGTACTTTGTTAAAGTTTCACAAACTCGGACACGTAATGTTAAAACTCACACATCCACTTTGATTTGCCTTCGGTTTCTAGTTTAGCTAAATCAAACGAGCATATGATAAAACTTACTGTCAATCACTTTTTACGAATGCCAACCTCAACTAGATCTGTATATACATATATATATATATATATATAGCTTTGTATCAAAACTTATTTTTAATTATTATTTTTTTAGACTACGCGCGTGAGGACAGGAAAGATATCCCCATTCCCCACTTTGAGAAAGGCATTAGGGCTACCTTGGATTCGAATAAAACTGCCCACATGGAATTTATTTATCAGAACTCAAAATCACATGCACTAGGACTCACCAAATCAACTTATAATGGCCGTTCATCAATAACTCTTATTTAGATTTAATACATCTATGTGTTTAGTTATTGAATGTCTTCAAATATTTTTCATTATTTTATTACAATTTAATTCAACTCAAATCTATATTTACTAAACTCAAACATCAAATACCCCCTAAAATTTTACTTTCAAAAATCCATAAACATACTCATTTTTCAATATTTACCATACTTAAATTATTGGAAAAGATTATTATTGACTTAGATCTTAATAATTTAAGTTTTGAATGGATTGATAAACTGATATAGATCAGAACAGAAGATCCTAAATTCCATCCGGAATTATATTCTTTATTACAATTGGTATTGGGCCTCTAAAAGCAAATTGTGATCCAAAGTAGCACTTTGAAATTTATTTGAAAGTTGAACTTAGATATTATGGCATTCAGCTTCTACTTTCACATTCCATTGAAATTCGAACCAATCCCTATTCACCTCCAGGCTTCACCCAAGTTCACGTGAACTTGACCCCACTAGATCAACTCCTCTCAACGCCCGAAGTCACACCAAAAGACAGAAAAGCTTTTAACGGCTGGATTTTGTAGAGAGGACAGTGTTCAAAAATTTCAAAAACGTTGCGTGCGGGAAATGTCACCTTCAAACACACCAAGCCAAGCACAGCAAAGAGCGACAAAAGGCAAAAACTGAGCCACTACTTAATATTAAAAGCAATGACACAATTCACACAGAGACCCCATTCATTATTAATCAATGGGTGACTGCCTCGTTGTGTAACCATAAATACACCTACTTCAACCCCAATATATATATATGTATATATATATATATATATAAATACACGTACAAAAGACCAAAAACACACTCACTTATCGAGGAATAAAATATTCCCTAAACATATATAATTAATATATATATCTATATATGGGCAGTGGCGAAGCCACACTAGGCATGTGTTCCGTTTTAATTTTTTAATTTTTAATTTTTTTCATTTAATTAAAAGGATATCATTCAAAAATTAAAATATTTTGTCTCATTATATAAGAAAAATTCTAATTGTACTAGTACTAGGTAATCAAAATTTTATAAATTTACGTGATTGCGGATATAGTTTAGTGGTAATTTTATACCTAATTTCATTATAAGTAGGGATAGTAATTTTCCTCATTTAATTATTAACACATGTGAATCGCTTTAAATATGACGGGAAAAACAGATTTAAATGGGTTTGAGTTATAAACAGATTAAATATTTAACCTTTCACGAGTTATCGAACGATGACTAATATGAGGGTCCCCGATATTATTCCCTATTTATCCGCCCCATTTAGTTATGTATTATTTTTATATCAAAGATATTATATATGATGTTTTCTGATACATGTACATATACATATAATTGTAAGAATTAAATTTTAATATATTAAATATATGAAAAGTTGAAAAATATAATTTCATTCATTTTAATATAAAGTCTTATATTTATGTATGTTTTGCATTTTTATTTTTATATGATAAAAATAGCTTATAAGATAAACGAGGTACTGCATGGGTACCTCGAACTCGCGATGGTGAAAACCCAGCACCATTCCCATCAATTTAAAGAATTAAAGGGATTATGGGGGTGAGTATGGACTATGGAAAGTGTTTTTATTCATAGGACGGGTTGACGAGAAGATCTCCAAATCCGTTTCATTATCATTCCTAATCATAAAATATAGAATTTGAAGCGTCGATCCTGTAGTTAAAATATATATATATATATCCCAAAAAAAAATTAAAAATGTCTATTTACAATTATCCTATTAAAAAAACTTTTCTAGCTCTATTAAAGGACGTGAAAAAATTTGTACGAAATATTTTATACCGTTGATGTAAATTAAAAACTTTCTATTTTATTTTTTTTCCTATTTTAATGTATATTTAACAAGATCCAAGAATTTAAAAAAAAATAATTATAACATGTATTACGGATAAAAAACCTACCATAGAAATATAATATAATATAATATAATATAATATATATATATAATGTTTTTATTTAGGTAGGAGAGACTGAGACAATGCCAGAGAAACACACGCCGGTATTAAATCATAATATCTGATATGTATGTGTATACAAATGAGCGAGTGACTAATGTGCATATAAACAGTCCAAACCCAAAGGCCACAACCTTTGACTTTTCTTTTTTTTTTTTTTTTTTTTTTTTAATTTAATTTGATTTGATTTCCCATTTGTCATTCCCAAATCGATCAAAGACAACGCATAATCCGTAACGGGAGCCGCGTTCGCGGAGGCTTCTCCACCTCACCCACCCAAGGGCTACTTCATTTTTTGCTTCTTGTCTTTATTACTATTTTTATTCTATTCTTTTTATTACTAATATAATACTTCGTTTTGTCCGAAAGATTGATGAAATTATTGGAGAATTGGAGATTTAAAAGTCGTTTTTCTTCAATTTTGGGATCATAATCTCATCTGGGTATAGCTCATTTTTTCGCACAGGGTGTTTCTATTTTTTTGCTTTGTGATTTTGATCAGGAAGTTTCTGGGTCATTCAATTGTTTAGGTTGAAAATCACCATCTGGGTTTAATTCAGTTCTGGGTGTTTTTTGTTCTGTCTTTTTTTTTTTTTTTTTGGTTGGGTATCAGCTTCGCTCATCTAGGCTCTGCTGTTCGTTCTTGGTGAGTTGCTTTATCTTTTCCTCTGTTTTTTTTTTTTTTTTAATATATTTTGTTGTTATTTGTATTTGTAGTTCAGCTCTGCTATTATGTAAGCTAGCTTACATTTTCATTGGAATTCCCATGCTTAACTTCCCTGGAAGATTAAAAGCTGATAAAAATGTGATTTTCGGTGGTCAAATTCTCAATTTTGCTTATGAATTCTTCGTTTTTGCTGTCCCATCTCCTGGGAATTTTTCACCTTTTTTTTTTTTTTAACTTTTACATGACAACATGATTTTCATTCGTCACTCTTTTCTTCCCATTTTTCAAATTTTAAGTTGGATTTTATTCTTAAAGAAATTGGTTTTAGAATGAAATCTAAACAATATAAACAACCAATTTCTCAGCCAGTACGCCTAATTGGTATTTTCCATAGAGAAAATTTCTATGACATGCAAGGAAATTACAGTATACTTTTTCTTATCAATGATTAGTAATTATAAACAGTATTTCTGTGGTTTTTTATGATAAATTTTCTCTCCCCTCATAGAATGTAAGAACTAGTAAACTGCTTAAAACTCTTCCCATTCCTCTATTCTTGGATGTTGTACACCAAATGTTTCGCAACATTGAGTCATTACTCCTCATCATGTCTCAATCATTTCGTACAAAATAACCTTTTTTTTTTTTTTTAATTTTTATTTTATGAATGTTTAGAGAATTTTAGGTTTGCACTGCTATTAAGCCGCTAATCCCTAAATTTTTTTCCTCTTGACATTAATGCTGTCTTCTTGTATGTAGACTTCCTAAGATGGTTGCTTGAAAGTCTTTTCGCTTTACTTTTCTGCGACATTTTGGATGTGATTAGATTGCGTTCTTGGAAACATGTTCTTGATTTCTCAATCTTTTGTTATGATTTAGCTTCTCAAGATGGTTTCTGTCATGCAGATAAAAGCCAACAATGTCTGTGGAAAAGGTGACGAATCTGGAGGAGTAGATAGTGGTGTTTATTCTGGTTTGGAGCCTCGGTATTGACATTTAAGAGAGAAAAAAATGTCTCCTGGAGGTGGCTTCGGCCAACAAATAACTGAATCTTGCATTACATTTGTGGATTTGAATGCAGCAATGTCAAATTTAGACCTAAGAAGCTCTCCTTTCAAGAAAACGGCCTCTAATCCAAGTATAAATCTTGGAACCTCTTCAACTAACGATGTGCATGAGCTGCTTGAGTGTCCAGTTTGCATGAATTTAATGTACCCTCCAATTTATCAGGTACTTCTGTAATTTCGAACTGAAATGATGAACAGAAGATAGTTATTTCAATCAGTATTCTTGGGCTCTGAAGCATGTTATGCAAATGATCATTCTTGCAATATGTGAAACGTTCAGTGCATTGAAAAATGACTGCTTGGGTAATACAATTTGCCGTTAAGGTTCAATGAATTCAAGCACGATTTATCAAAGACATGTCTGTATGCATTTATTTCTTTTTCTTGTTGTTGTGTATTCCAATTTTTTTTGCATTCCTCCATTCCTACAAATTTCTTTGCTGAACATTAATTGATGAAATGCGCTCGTTTCATAACTTAAAACTTGTAAGCACCTTAGAGCATGGTTCTATTTTTCCTGTATCTTTGACGACAAAAATACTTAACCAACAACGTAGAACAAACAAAAATTTTTTGAAATCTAAGTTTTATGATAACGAGAGCATATTTATTTTGTTGAATCGCAGTGTCCAAATGGCCACACTCTATGTTCAAGCTGCAAGACTAGAGTACATAATTGCTGCCCAACGTGTCGCCAGGAGCTAGGAAATATAAGGTGTTTGGCACTGGAGAAAGTCGTGGAATCGCTAGAGCTCCCATGTAGATACCAAATTGTGGGTTGTCATGAAATCTTCCCGTACTATAGCATGCATAAGCATGAGAAAAACTGTAAACACCGGCCATTCAACTGTCCATACGCAGGAGCTGAATGTTCTGTAACCGGTGATATCCCTTTCCTTGTGATGCATCTGAAAGATGACCACAAGGTTGACATGCATGATGGTTGTACTTTCAATCACAGATATGTTAAGTCCAATCCTCAAGATATCGAAAATGCTACGTGGATGTTGACTGTAAGTCCCTCCCTCTCGCTGGCCCCACATGCACGCATTTGTTTGTTCATGCTATCAAAATCTTTGTTGGCGGGTTGTCTGAGCTTCTTAATTGCTACACGTGTTTCCTTATAGATTTGAGGAATCAAAAACAATTGTTTTTGGCAGGTTTTCAACTGTTTTGGCAGGCAGTTTTGCTTGCACTTCGAAGCTTTCCAGCTTGGGATGGCGCCAGTTTACATGGCCTTCCTTCGATTCATGGGGGACGAGGATGAGGCGAAGCAATTCTCTTACAGTCTTGAAGTTGGTGGGAATGGAAGAAAGCTCATATGGCAAGGAATACCTCGAAGCATCCGAGACAACCACCGAAAAGTCCGTGACAGTCAAGACGGGCTAATCATTCAGAGGAGTCTGGCACTTTTCTTCTCGGGTAGTAATAAGGAGGAACTGAAGCTGAAAGTGGCGGGTAGAATTTGGAAGGAGAATTGACATGTAAAATAGAACAAGAATACTCAAAAGTTATTATGTGACATGAAAATTTTAAGGTTGGGTAGGAAAATGATCAAGGATTTTGTATGTAAATGGGTAGATATATATATATATATATATATATATATTGTTGCTTGCTTAAATTATGATCTCTTTTTTATTGATTAATAAATGAATGGGGGAATTTTTTTTTTTTTTTTTGGCAAATGAAACTCAACCAAGTATGCCCAAAAAGTATTCTTATTTCTTTTTTTTTTTTTTGGGTGAATATTCTTATTTCTTTTCTTTACAAACAAAAAATAAATTGAATAGAAAAGCCACTAAAAGTCTGAAACGCTTAAAAAATGGGCCTTTTTTTTTTTCCTTTCTTTTTTTAAAGAAAAAAAAAAAGAAATTTCTCCCCCTTCACTCTCTTCTTGGTTTCGTACCTCTAATCCCCCCCCCCCCCAACAAAAAAAATTGTGAACCTAATACTTTATTTTATTTCTAACATTTAAAAGCGTGAATAAATTATCAATAGTACTTTTAATTGTTGCTCTAGTGCGCAGCCTCGTCACCGTCACATAACAAGTAATTTATTTTTTAGTGCTTCATCACGTACTCATCAACTAGTTTTATTTTGAAAAGAAGAAAAAACGATATAAACCTGCATTTAGAGAGGAATACTAATCTTTTGCTACTCAATATGGGGGCGTCTCTCTAATTAGTTATCTTCATTGGCAATGCCAAGCCTGGCGAAGCAAAGCCAAGATTAAGTTGAGATATGAGATAATATAAAATGTTGGTTTAAATTATTCTTTATGATTCTTTTCAATTTTTAGATTTATTGATTGTAATATAGAAGACTTAAATTAATTTATGTTAATTTTCATATTAAGAAATAAGATATTTCTTAATTACAGGATATTTGATATCTTTGAGGAATTTATCCATTTTTAACTCTTAAACTTGTACTTATATGGGAGTTTATTCATTGTGCTTCTTACTAGTGAGTCTTCCCTCTATATACTAGTTTGTGGATGAAATCGCGTTAATCATTTCTCTCCTTGTTCTATATTTTTATCTCCTATACATATTTTTATTTTTTCAAGATGGTATCAGAAACAATACAACCGAAACCTTTGAACACTCTTGTGACAAATCCAGAAATTTTTCTCAGTGGGGATACATAAGAGGATACAAATTTTATCTTTTAAAAAAAGACTTATATGTTTTACTCAGTACACATAACATAAGATGAAACATTTTTAATGTTTAAAAAACAACAACTTTATATGGATGAAGAGCTTAATAACTTTTATTTAATTTTGATCTGCATATTATAATTTTTAGGTACAACTCTTATATTTTGGAAGCATTCCAAAATTCGTTATTGAATTTTTATCTCAAATGTCAGAATTATGATGAAAAATGAGAGTTTTTAGCCTAGAATGTGTTATAAATTATTTTCAATTTTTTTGCTAAAATTAAGTTTCACTTTTACTTTTTCACACCAATAATTTTTTTTCCCTTTTAAGATGAATACTCTTTCCAATAAATAAAAAATTATAGACATCAATGTTCTGGATGTTGATAATTGTGAAATCAATGTGTTTAAAAATATAGAAATTAAAACAAAAAACAAAAAAAAAAGATAGAAATTGGGAGAATTAATAAGAATCCAATGTGGTTATAGTGCTATAACACAAAAGATTTTATGATATTAAAACCTAAAATATAATTCAAATATTAAGTTTGGGTATATTAAAAAAAAACTTTTGAGTGGGGACACATTAAAACTATTAAGAGAAATATGGTGGTCTTTTTGAAATTTTAAACTTGAGGGGGTTCACGTGGCCCCCACCCCCCCTCCCCCCACCCGAATCCATGCCTAACCACCGTATAGGATCCGTTGTTGAGCCACCGTTGATGATGCCTTTGAGTCCTATGCTTTTGTGAATGCATTTGGTTGAAGTTCTTAACCAAATAGGTATTCTTTTTATCTTAGTGAACGTGAAATTGTAAACGTGTAAATAAGAAAAAGAAACTTTAAAAAAATGAGAGAGAGAGGAAAAAAAAAACAAAAACAAATTGATAAAAAAAATTGATAAAAATGGGGAAAAAAAATACATAGCATTTGTTTTGTTTCTGGTGTCGTACAACAATGAAAAAGAAAAGAAAAGAAAAAAAAAAGGAGAGTTAAAAAACAAAACCAAAAAATTTGAATTTGAAAAAAAAAATGATCATGTTTGATCCCTTAATCTCTTGGTTCTTGATTTCTTATATTGATATCATTGAATCAAATTAAAACATGTGCCGTGATATTCGTGTGAATTTGAACCTGACATGTGAAACTTCTAAAACTAAAACCTATGCTATGAAGCTCATGTGAAACTTCTGGAAATTTAGCTGTTATGAAACTCATGTGAATTTGAGTCTGGCATGTGAAAATTTCAAAGATGTTCTTGAAGTATTTAAGGTAAGTTGTTATGCACCAACCTGAGGAGAGTGTTGAGATATGAGATATGAGATACGGGATATTGTCAAATGTTTATTTAAATTATTCTTTTAAATTATTTCTAATTTTTAGATTGATTGATTGTAATATATGAGATTTAAATTTATTTGTGATTTAAATTTATTTGTGTTAATTTTTATATTAGGAAACAGGATATTTCTTAATTATAGAATATTTGATATATTTAGGTAATTTTTCCAGTTTTTATTTATAAACTTTTATTTCTTTGGCAGTCCATTCTCGTGAGTCCATATTTTATTCTATATTTATTTTTTATTTTATTCTCTCCTTCTTCTATATTTAATTGTCTTTTTTTTTTTTTTTTTTTCAAGATGGTACCAGAGACAACACAACCAAAGTCTTTGAATTCTCTTGTGAATCCATAACTACCGTATAAGATCCGTTGTTGAACTACCATTGATGATGTTAATGACGTAACTAGAGAAGGCCTTGTTGGGGCAGGGGGGGATGTGCGGCACTTAAGTCCCCCTCAACCTTTCTTTTTTCAAACAATACTCTAATATTTTGAAGAAAATATCATAATTGCCTCTCTAAAAATTAAAACTTACACATAATCTCCTCTAATTATCTATTACATAGTATTATCTGCTTTGATGAAAATGTCTAGCATTGTAAATGGATGATGCCTTGGTGTCCTCTGCTTTTGTGAATGCATTTGGTCGATGTTCTTAACTAAATAGGTATTCTTTTATTTCAATGAACATGGAATAGCAAACATGTAAATAAGTGGAAAAAAAAAAAAACAAAACAAAAACATATTAAAAAATTGACAAAAATAGGGAAAAAATACAAAGCAGCAGTTTTGTTTTTGGTGTCATACAAGCCATGAAAAAGAAAATTTAAAAAAAAAAAAAGGAGAGTTAAAAAAAAAATGATCCCATTTGCTCCCTTAATCCCTTGGTTCTTAATCTCTTGATCGCATTGATAGTTGATTGCATTGATTTCATTAGATCAAATTGAAGCATATACTGTGAAGCTCTTGTGAATTTGAGCTTGACATATGAAGTTTTTAAAATTAAATTTGATGCTGTGAAACTCGTGTGAACTTGAGTATGATATGTAAGAATTTTAAAATTGTTCTTGAAGTATTTAAGATAGCATACCAATTTGAGGGAGAGTGTTGAGATATGAGATATTATTAAATATTTATTTAAATTATTTTTTATGATTTTTTCAATTGATTGTAATATATGAGATTTAAATTTATTTGTGTTAATTTTTATATTAAGAAAAAAGATATTATTTTAAATATTGAATATTTGATATCTTTGAATAACTTACTCGTTTTTACTTATAAACTTGTATTTATATAGGAGTTCATTTGTAGTGTTCCTTACTAGTAAAGCTTTTCTGTATTCCTAGTCCATGTATGGAACGACCATATTCCTTTCTCTCCTTCTTCTATATATTCATTCATTTTTTTTTTCTCAAGACAAACAACGGTAAATGATACAGATGATGTAAATTACCACCAATAGACAAAAGTTCAGTTTCACGATAGCTCAATCCACACTTTTATTAGTGGTGGAGACTCCAAACATTTCCCAAAAGCTCAATCAGTGTGTCACTCTCTTTGAACTATGATTGGTGCGTAAAATTGATAATTGTTTTGGGAATACAATGGTATACCAAATAATGTTATATTTTTTCAATATTCAATTAAAAAAGTCAAGTATAAGAACTGTTAAGTGGTACTTGTATACAATAATTAAAGTAATAAAAAACAAAACAAAACAAAACAAAACAATGTCAGAGCTGAATTATAGGGATGGATTATTAGCCTAATTGGTGTCAAAAAGTACTATATTGATAAAATGTAATTTCTTATTGTGAGATGTTCATCAAGTTTTTTTTTTTTTTTTTTAAAATCTGACAGTTATCACCTGTATCTAATTTTGATTTATTCGTTAAAAAAAAAAACCATGTTCTTAGTGAATGTATTTTGATTTCATACTTCCTTTCTTCACCAAACATAAAATATTCTTTTTTATTTTTGTTTTCTTTGAAGGACAAATTGAAGTACTCCATATCTAATAAAGGACACCAAAAGCATTTATGTGATTTTTTCCCCCTTAAAATTCGTTAATTTAGGGGAAATTTTCATTATATATAATCTATAAGCTATAAATAAGAGCATGAGTAGTTCATTTCATCCCCTTCATACTTTTTATGTAACAGTCACGTAGTTATTACGTAAACGTCACTTGATGGATCCTAAATCATCACGTTATCACGTGATTTCTTTTCATTTTATTTTGTTTTACTTTATTTGTTTATTTTCATATTTGCAACTAGTTTAATAGAAATGAATTATATCTTACACATGACAAGGTTGTAAGGTTATTATTGTCAAACAACAATAAGGAAAAATTTAAACGGTAAATTATTTGTTTAGTTCTTAAATTTTTAATATTATGTAATTTTAATTCCTGAACTTTTTTCACTGTTAAAATACCCTTAAATTTTTAAAATATTACTATAATAGTTCTTTTTATTAATTTTTAGATGCAATCTATTAGTAAATTTGGTTAAAAAATGGTGCTAATTATGAATTCTGTCAAAAAATTAATGAAAATAACTATTATAGTAACGTTTTTAATATTTATGATCATTCTAGCTACGAAAAAAGAACATGAAGTGTCCGCAAACTATTAAAATGTTACTACAATAGTTATTTTTGTTACTTTTTAAACAAAATATATTAGTAATTTGATCAAAAAATTATACTAACTATTTAACGGATTCTATCCAAAAATTTAAGTAAATGACTATTATAACAGTATTTTAAAAATTTAGAAATATTATAGCTTTGACAAAAAATTCATGAATCAAAATTATACAAAATTAAAAATTCAAATATCACCGTAATAAAAAAAAAAAAAAAAAAAAAAAAAAAAAAAAAAAAACTCATATACCCTAATGCTAAACCCTCCTTTACTAAACTCCTTCTGGGCTAGACGTGAAAAACGACAGGCGACCGGCGACGCGGACGACGGGCGGAGCGGCTCTGACAGGTGACGGGCGACGCGGCACTTGAAGCGGCGAGAGTCTAACGGTGACGTGCGTGGTGGTTTGGCGATCGTCGACGGCGAACAACTCTTCGACAGTTTGGGTCTGAAATTGAGTATGTGTTATTTGTTATTTATTTTTCTGGGTTTCGATTTGGATATTTTGATTGCGTCTTTAGGTCCGGTGGGCTTTGTGTTCGAAATATGATTTCTCGTGTCTTGAGATTAAAAAAAGATTGAAATTTTCTCTGAACGGTGGCTTTTATTTCTGTTTGATTCAATGCTTCAAGAATTTGAAAAATATGGGATTGAAAAATGACATTCAAATTAATACAAGCCAAGCTAAGTTAGGCGACAGATTAAACAAAATCCGGAAACAAATCAATCTCTATAGCTATACAACCAGTTATCCTAACTGTAAATTCTCTGCAGAATTACACGAAATCTTCAATAGTACGATCATTTGCAACTTTATGGTTATGGTTTTATATTGAAACTTTAGAAGTTATGACAGTAGATGAATCAAAGAACCTGATAAGCGGCTCAAAACTGTAAAATGACACAAAAATTATTGGATGGTGCTAAAAATTATGGTTTGGATATTGGGAATTTCTTTGCAATATAGTTTTCTTTGAATCATGCTGAATGATCTTGTGGGCTATTATGTTCTGTCGGTAATTCCACGATTGTTGGTCAGAAAGGACGTGGGAAAAACAATATATTTTTGCGTATATATCTACATAGTAATCTTTGTTTCTCATATATGTGTGTGTGTGTGTACATATGAGGGGAAAAAAACACATCTGGGACAGGCAAATGTGCGTATGGGTGTGAGATTATGATGGGTGGAAAGATATTTGGTAAATGCATATATCTGATTTTGAGAGGGGATGGGAGAGATATCTGAGGCAATGTGTGTATTTGTAGGATTACTTTTGAGCTAGAATTATTTGTTGGATTACTATTTATTTTATCGGAATAGTTTTTAGGGTTCTATAGTTATATGTATTCCTTTCATTTATTTATGAACTGATATGAATTCTTTTGACCAAGCATCATGCACGAAGCCAAACCTTTGTGTGTGTGTGGGGGGGGGGGGATAAGTTCATCAAGATTATACTTTAGAATGAAGCTTGTGGAGTGGAGCATCCTTGTTATGTCCCGTGTAGTTCTGATATGATGTGATTGAGAATTTGATTGCTTTCTTTGTAGGTTTGTAGTGCCTTTTTTTTTAATTTGTTTCTTTTGAATTTTGTTGTCGTTGGTGGTGGTGTTGAGTGATGGCAAAGGCCATACATGAACAACGGGATTTTTGGTTAACCAGGATGGATTCTGGTTGTTGACCACATTGCACTGGCTTGATTGTGTATTCATGTGAAATCTGTTTTGGCCTGTTTTCCATTTCAGTTGCATTTCCTATTCTGAACTGCTATTTGATTTAACTATTTTATGCAGTTTTTATAGTGAAAAAGCTTGTTTGCCCTTTTTTGCCCCATAAATTATCAATATATTCTTTTTAAGAAAATGTTATAAATTATCTTTGTACGGTAGCCCATGAGGGCGTCTCATATTTGGCTAGTGTCAATTCAAGGGGTTCAATACAAGCTGCTTATTTGAGTTTGCGTTGCCATATTGGAGATCAGTGATCTGCTTCAATGTTTTGGTCAAGTTCACTTTTTTCCTTTCTCATTGCGTTTTGTTGCCCTGTTTGTCCTGCATTTGGTGTTTGGACTCTCTTATTTTTATTTTTATTTTTTGGCCCCGCTCTTATCAGTTTGATACTAATCTTTATTCAAATTATCTTGCAGATCTTTATTCCAAGACTAAGTCTCACAATAGGGATGTGGTTATGGCACGTGCCTCACAACCGTGATAATAGTAAGGGAAAAAATAAAGGGGTTCTTCTAGAAGCAACATTAGACTGAAACTTAAACCCTCCCTCATATCCTGTGACATAAAGGAAAGGGGAAAAGGAATGCTAACCATCACCATTATCAAAAAAATGCTTATACCTCGAAGCCACACTCTTTTAAAGCTTAAGCCCCTCTGTTCTATTGCTTTTCTAATCCGACCATCAGCATCTACTTCTCGATTTCTACATTCAAATTCTATCCCAAAGTCCCACTATGAAAATCCCAAAAAATCTACAAAGTTTCCATTCAGTTTTTTCCAATATTTCTCTTCAAAGTCTTCAGCTTCTTCACCTGATCAATCTTTGTCACTCACCCGAGATGGAAACTATGACGAAGCCACTTCGGAGAGCAGACATGTCTGCCCTGGTTGTGGGGTTCACATGCAGGACTCCAACCCTAAACACCCTGGCTTCTTCATCAAGCCCTCACAGAAAGATCCCACGACTTATCGGGTGTGTGCCCATCTCGAACCCGTAGCTCAAGAACCCGAATTCTCCGATTCCCTGAAGAGGGGTCTTGTAATTGAGCCCGAAAGTCATGACTCTGATGCAGGTTTGCCCGAATTCAGGCCCAAGAAGCCGGTCGTATGTGTTCGCTGCCATTCCTTGCGGCATTATGGGAAGGTGAAGGATCCAACGGTGGAGAACTTGCTGCCGGATTTCGATTTCGATCACACCATCGGGAGGAAGCTGGCGTCTGCAAAGGGGACTCGGTCGGTAGTGCTTATGGTTGTTGACGCATCGGATTTCGACGGCTCCTTCCCGAAAAAGGTTGCGAAATTGGTGTCGGCGACAATAGATGAGTATTCGATGGCATGGAAGCAGGGGAAGTCAGGGAACGTTCCTAGAGTGGTGCTTGTGGTGTCAAAGATCGATCTTATTCCGAGCTCAGTGTCGCCGATGAGGTTTGAGCATTGGGCTAGGCAGAGAGCAAGGGATGGTGGAGCTAACAAGATAACGAGTGTGCATTTGGTGAGTGCTGTGAAGGATTGGGGATTGAAGAACCTTGTTGAGGATGTCACTGCTTTGGCGGGGCCAAGAGGTAATGTTTGGGCAGTTGGGGCTCAAAATGCCGGGAAGAGTACGCTCATAAACGCGATCGGAAAGCATGTTGGAGGGAATATTAGTCATTTGACAGAAGCGCCTGTTCCCGGGACGACACTCGGGATTGTTAGAGTGGAAGGTGTCCTCGCTCGTCAGGCTAAGTTGTTTGATACACCAGGGCTTTTGCACCCCCATCAGATTACAACTCGATTGACCAGAGAAGAACAGAAGCTTGTCAATGTTAGCAAGGAGTTGAAACCACGGACTTACAGGATCAAGGTTAGTCGCTACTTTGAGTCTCAACTGCTTTAGGACAGTGTTCAATTTTTTATTTTTATTTATTTTTTCGGTGAGTTTCTTATTTGCTGAACTTCCAAAACAGAAACTGAGGTATTATTTCCTCAAATTTCATATGACAGATGTGGTAAAGTCTAGTGTGAAATCACTACTAGGCTATGCCTAGCCAGACAGATTAGTAATTTGCATTTTGGGTACATTACGGAATAAGTTGTCCTTTGGTTGAAGTATTTTTAAGCACTACCTTTGTTTTTAGTAGTACCCTTTTCTGCAAAAAGAAGGAAACCTAGTCCAAGTTCTGGTTTTTCTTCTAAATTAGAATGATTGAGGTGCAGCATTAGATTTCACGTAAACCGTTGAGTTTTGCTTTTTACACTTCCCATAACTCATATTTCATGATGTTATTCTGATAGGCCGGTCATTCAGTTCATATTGCTGGTCTTATGAGGCTGGATGTAGAAGAGTTATCGGTAGACTCTGTATATATTACAGTTTGGGCATCAGTTTATCTTCCATTACACATGGGCAAGACAGAAAATGCATGCGAAATGGTAGAGGAGCATTTTGGTCGTCAGTTACAGGTATTTTTTACCCCCAGCTTAGAGAATTGTGATTTTTCATATACCATCACTTTCATAATTTACCATCCAATAGACTATTTATCTTCCAAAATTTTAAGATTAAGGATGTCTTCAACTATATTTTGCATGAATGCGTTGTTTATATTCCATCTAGAAATTTTATTAGTAACGAGACATATTGGCTGGAGAGTTGGACAAATTAGGTTTTGTCATTATGCTTCTTGTGTTAGTTAACTGCCCTCTGGTTTCATTTCTTGTTAACCACGTGATGGAGTGTTATTGGAAAATAATATAAACTTAAAATGAATAAAATCTGTGTTTCTAGCTTTTTGCATTGCTCCAGATCTGCTCAAGTGCCCATCTATTGGATATCGGATGCTTGAATCTTTTCCCTTTTATTTCTATTGCTAAGTCAAATAGTTGTATAATTTTTGTACGTGTATTTGTAACTTAACACCATTAAAACTGGTCATTGCTTTGCTTCAGCCACCAATTGGGAAGAACAGAGTTAAAGAGCTCGGGCAGTGGGAGAGGAAAGAGTTCCGAGTTTGTGGCAACAGCTGGGACTCAAGTTCTGTGGATATATCAGCTGCTGGTCTTGGTTGGTTTGCTGTTGGGCTTAAAGGAGAAGCAGTATTAGGTGTTTGGACTTACGACGGAATCGATGTTGTTCTTCGCAATTCGTTGATTCCCTTTAGATCACAGATCTTCGAAGTTGCAGGTTTTACAGTCTCCAAAATTGTCTCCAAGGCTGACCAAGCTTCAAATAAGTCGTTGCGTCAAAGTGACAAGAAGAAGGAAACCAACCCAAAAGATCTTACCCCAAAAGAGTCATCATTACTAACAACCGAGGCAGATTCACTTCTTGTCAAGACTGGCTGGATGCAAAAGGAAAGAAAGATGACGTAGACTTATCGCAACGATAATGACTGACACAAATCGCTGCCAAATATATGGCATGCTACCTAAACACACACACACACAGCCTCGGAAATTTAATCAAGCAGGCCGGAAAGTGTTCATGTGTTGTTTTAGACTGAGCAATAACGTAATCAGATATTAAGTCCATGTGAGGTTTTTTCTGTAATACTAGTCTTTGGAATCTTCGTACAAAATGATTTTGGAAGATTTGGCTGTATGTCCATAGTTGAATCGGTAGATTTTGTAAGTTGACTTTAGAGAGCTTTAGGGAAGTCCAATTTTGAGCTCCATTTTTTTTTAATTTTTTATTTTTTTGGTTGTAGACATGGAAATTGCTGTAACTTTGGCACGTTTGCTGAAGATCGTGTTTGCAACTTTTGAAGTACTTCCTCCTTTTGGGGATTGATTCTTTGCTTGCTTTTGGTTTTTGTTTTTCCTCTTTATTTTTAGGCTTTTAAATAATTTTAGTTACAATTGTGTTTCGTAAGGGGCCGATTGGGGGAGCAATGGAGACGAGTTTTGAAGATATTTTGATAGGATGAGTTTAGTTTTTGAAAATGTGAATTTTGAATTTTTTAAATAAATAAATAAATAAAATTATTTGTAGTGAAAAAGTGTGAAACTTAAAATGTGTTCGGAAAAAAAAATTCAATTTAATCTTATTTTGTTATTCTCGAAGTTCTATGTAATTTAAATAACATAATCTTATTTTTGTTTGAAATAATAAAATTAGACTTTTAGAATTTAAGTTTAGTATAAAGATTTAGAGATATAAATAGTTAATAGTAATTTTGAGTTAAAAATAAAAAACACAAAAAAAAAAGTATTGAAAATGAAATTTCCAAAACAACGGTAAAATGATGATCGCAGCCAAAAAAACAAATGGTAAAATGATTGACAATGTCTACGCATTTTCTTTTTATATTTTTTTAAGGAACCATTATGTTTTCATTTTAGAAAATCAATGCATTTTCTTTTACGATTTTATTAAAATGATGTTTTGACTATTGATGTGACATCTCATATATATAGTTCCCCCCGCCGCCCCCCCCCCCCCCCCCCCCCCCCCCCCCTAAAAATGTTATATGACTAAACATTTCCATTCATATCTAACACAAAAAGGCATGCTCCATCAACCAATATGATTTTTTTAAAAAAAAATTTAATTTTAAGTATTGGAATGGACAACCAATTTGATATGATATTGGTTAAGGGTAAACATGCCTACAAAATGCCGAAATCCGCACTGGTCACTGCCAGAACAAGAACCATCGTTATCATGAAAATAGCTGGTGGGGTTGTGCTATTTAGAAAAAGCCAAAGACAATCACTCCTTTCTGGCCAAATCCACGTGACCCTAATAATTCATCTTAATTTATAAGTTCACTGTTCTATTTATCTATCTCGTAAGATTATGTGTCACTTACTTGTGTGAATATAAAAAAAAAATAATAGTCATTATGATGAGTCACACATCAGCGGGGAGTGTGAACTTTAATAAGTATCACAAGTTCTTTTTCAATTAGTAATTTTTTGAAAGTTATAATATAATGGGATCCATTTATAAGTCTACTATTTTCTTATCCCTAAGAACCTTTGTGATCGATCTGTATCGTGTGATTGTTTGTGTCACTTAATTACGTGAATACCAAAGTAATAATAATAATAATTCATCTTAATTGATAAATTTTTTTTTTATTTTTATGTGTTTTTTTTTTTCCTTGGCGATTTGATGCATGGAAGAGTTTGCTCTGTTTCCTGTAGGACTCTTCATGCCTACAACTTAGTATGGGACGTGCCTTTTAAGTGATTTCATGCACATGGGGATTTACTTTAGTGGCCTCCTCTCTAGATATATATATATATATATTTATTTTAGACAACTACGTATGCAAATATATTTCTTAATCCTATAGATACATTTACAGTATACTAAATGATAAAATTTTTAGTGGATTTATATAGGAATAACATATAAAATGAGAAAAATATTTAGTTTTTAAAAGTAATATAGACACATGCTCTCACTTGATCATGGGAGGCGGTGCTCCTGAATATATTCTTACACAGATCTTTTGTTTTGCCAAAGCATGAAATGACACCATCATGTTTGGTAGAGGATAAAATGAAAAAGGATGAAAAGAAGTAGACTGAATAATATGTGGGTCAAAATATTGAGGATGTTTAGTAGAAGAGGCAATCGACTGAAGAGTACGAGGGATGAAACCTAGGGGTGCATGACCGTCGGTTTGAGCTTTTTTACTATTATTATTATTATTATTATTTTCATTTCCCTTCTTGTCAAAAATTCAACTCGTAATTTTTAATTTCTAAATGGTTTGGATGGTTTTTTGGTGGGTCAGGCGATTCATGCGTGGCTTTTTTATGTGCACATTGATTTCGCACTTGGTTTTTTGATTGGTTTCTGGTTTTATTTTTTTTTTTATTTTGTTTTTAGACGACAAGATTAGTGTTTGACTAGGTAAACACCTGTACAACCAAAAAATAAAATAAAATAAAATAAAAATACAAAAAGACTAGGTAAACCACAGATTTGTCCTTGAGAAAAACTATTCGAGGAAGTGGGCAAAACCGTGAGGCAGAATATATGGTAGGGACAGTGTTTTATTATACTGGTGGATACATACCGAGTAATTAAAATGCATATTTACCTTAAAAAAAACAAACCAGATGAGTGGAGGGATGATAGCGGAACGGGACGAAATGTGAGCGGAAATATCCCTATCCCCATCTCCATCCCCATTCCCGACCCTTAAGATCGTTCCCATCCCCATCTAAAAGGGGTGAGGCCAGGGACAAGAATTCTCCATCAATGGAGCCTTTCTCCCGTTCCAATTTCCCATTAATATAACTATGTATTTTCAAAATTACATAACCTTTTTTTAAATTACACAAATTAAAAAAAATTAACAACGCATACTAATCAGTATTAATCAAGTAAGGTTACTAACTAAAAATAAACTTTTTCTTTTCCTTTTTTTTTAGTGAAAAAATATAGTTAGTAATTATCTTTAAAAAAACTAAAGCATTTTAGTTAAGTTTAAAAAATTAACGTACATGTATATATGCACAATACTAATGTATATCAGCGCTGAGGAGGGGTGGGGCATGCTTTCCCCATCCCGTCCGATTTTCAATTCGAGAAAAAGGCTTAGTCCCCCTTTCCGTCCTCATCCCCGAATATTGTCTCTCATCTCGCTCAATTCAAATCGAAGGCCCGCAGCCCCGTCCCTATGGGGAATACTGTCATCCTTATGAGTAGTTGCAGATATAATATAATAATAATTTTATACCTAATTATGTTATAAGGTGTAAAATTAGAATTCGAATTCTCATTCTTCAAAATTGAAAATATAAGCAAGATGTTGCTCAAAAGTCGATCTCAAGCACGCTAAATTAAGTTGCTGCTGCTGCTTCTTTTTTTGGCTCATCATATGTTTACTCTGGGCTTAGATGTTGATACCCGTGCCTACTTTGTTTTTTTTTTTTTTATCCAACAAGAATATCATGCGTTTTGAACGTTTACATTTATATACCATCGTATTACGCTTAACATACAAATCTAGATAATTTCTCGATCAACACTTAATTTTGACTTTAAAATACCCAAATTACCTTTAAAAAGAAGTACTACAACTATGAACTTATATTTTCATACCATGTATTTTGTTTTTATTTAAAAAGTATACAATGTATTTTAAAATTTAACATTTTAATATTATTATATTACATTTACTACATAAATCTACATATTTTCTTGATCAACGCTCAATATTTATATTTAGAATACCAAAAATACCCGTTAATTTAAAATTAAAATGATCAAAGAAATTCTAATCGTCAAATAGGACAAGAGAAATTTAACTTTATAACTTAACTCAGAATTCTTTTATTATTTTAAATTAATAGTAATTTGGGAATTTTAAATGTAAAAATAGATTTATGTACAAATATAATCTATTAATATTAAAGTGTAGAATTTTAAAATACACTGTATACTTTTAAATAAAAACAAAATGCATGGTATAAAAATATAAATAATACATAATTGCAGTCTTTCTTTTTAAGGGTAATTTAGATATTTTAAGATCAAAATTAAGTGTTGATTGAAAAAATAATATAAATTTATATGTTAAGCATAATTTGATGATATACAAATGTGAAATTCAAAACACATGATATATTTTTTTAAATAAAAGTAAAATACATTATAAAAGAGAAAAAAAAAAACACTAAACTTCATTTAATTGACATATTTAAGTTGACTTTGGATGGTCAGTGTCAGAAAATGGAATGTCAGACGTAGCCATTATTTGCTTCCAAGTACTACGTGACATGCAATTATTTAATTTTGCAAGAGACAAATTCAAAATTGCTAATAGGTAAAATTAGGTCACGTGGTGAACTCCCAATATTAAAAGGTATTTGGCTCGCTTAAGAAAATCTAAAACGAAAGGGGCATCATTAAAAAAAAAAAAGATTAAATTTTTACTGCTTTGACAAAATAAGCTAAATGTACTTTGTGGTGGGTGACTAGTATTAAAGCTTTTTTATATCGATACTCTTTGAATTTATCATATAACTGCAATTTACAACTTTGAAAAAAATAATAAATTTCAACTTCTTTAGATATATCTGCTAGCCATGCACATAGGGAAGCGAGGACCAAGTGCTTAAGCCCCCCTCAACTTTCTTTCTTTTTTTTTCCCCTATAAACTTTCAATTAAATTTCGTAATAGCACTCTAAAAATGCGCATAATATCCTCTAATTGTCTATTACATATACCTCCAGATAAAAAATTATGACTTCATCACTATTAATAGCAGACTTTTGTGATAGTATAAAAAATATATTGTACTAGTGTTGTGTAATTAGAACTAAAATCTTATTAAAAATAAATGCACAATAAAAACATTGTATCACAAAAGTTCTCATAAATGTATTCGTACTACAAATAAATTGTGTTCATTACCAAAGAATATTTGCTTTTTTAAATTAGAAATGTGTCCATTTGGTTGTTTTTTTTTTTTTTAGTGTCCGTTTGATTTGCAAGATAGGACAACTATCTTATTCTTGGTTTTGTATTGTTAGGATAGGAGGATTTCACATTTTAAAAAAAAATTAAAAATAACAAAAAAAAAAATTGGCATTTTATTAAATGTCAAACTTTTGGCAAAAAAATAAAATAAAAATCAAGCTTTCAAATTTAATTCAAAATTTTGTCAAAATAGCAGCAGTATCAACTTTAACTCCACCAAAAGATGAAGAGTTCAAAACTTTCATTCTAAGTTTTAAAAAAAATATTATATCTAATATTTAGATTTAACTAATTAATTTAATTAAATGCTAAATCTCGTTATCTTCACTAATCATCCTGCAATCTTTCGTACAATAAAAAGAATGATAGGCTGAAAAATGATTAAATATGAGAGCAAAAGGACAACAGATGGGCAAGTGCCAAAACAGGGAATCTGACACCTCCATAACAAGGAAAATGCTAAGAAATGGAAATCAGACGAGTGACTTGTAAAGAAAACTTGGAAAAGACAAGATGAGCACTTCTGACCCATCCTTTCGCGGGGAGAAACTGAATCTCCATATTCAAAATACTAAATTTCATCTCTCCTAAACAAGATAACGAACTTCTCTCACCTCTCTCATTTCTTTTCTATTTTATAGGTGATTTATCACTCTTTTCTCATTTTCTTTTCATCCTACCAAACCAAACGTATCTTTATGGATTGGAACATCTTATCCAATCTAGTCTTTCAAAATTTACGGTCAAACAAATAGTTAAAATCCAATCTTATTCAATCCTTCTTATTCTCAGCATAAAATAAGTCTTAAACGAAATATAAAGTCATTCTTTAAATTCCTCAAATCGAACTCAAAATTAGAGAGTATAAATTTTAGCACCAACAGATTCAAATCAATTTATGTTGAGATAACTAGACTCTATATTCAATTTTGATCTTTTAATTAAGGCCTCAAAAAAAAAAAGGTACAATAGATAATTTATTATCCCGTTAAATAAAATTGAATTTTTTTTTAAACCACTTCCTAGGGGAGGAAAAAAAAAAAACGCACGTTTGGCAACAGGAAGAAATGTTTCTAATTGTGTTTTGGCGTACCGACAAGGTGTAAGTCTGTCGTTAACATTTCATCAAAAAAAAAAAAAAAAAAAAAAAGGTCTGTCATTAAAATATATTTACCCAAAAAAAAAAAGGTCTCATTAAAATATTTTAATTCATTTCTCGAAGATACTATTTTGGGGATCCGTTTTAATTTAACAAGACAGGAATGGGAAATTGTTCACATGGTATGGTGAGAGTAGAGACAAGCTCTTGGCCGATAAACATTTTAAGAAAGAATTTTACAAATTTTTAATTTTTTAACATATATTTTAGTATTAATTTTTACGTCGTTTTTTTTTAATTAGAATCTGATTTGCTTTGTAAGAATTTTGAATCGAAATTGACTTGGAGAATTTTCATAAATTCTCCTTAACTATATCATTAGTGTCAATATTACTCTTGTTTTATAAAATGTATCTGTCATACTCTTAAAACTTTAACATTTGTATCAAATTATTTCACAGTTTATTTTCATTAATTTTTCCTTGTTTTTAATATCAAAATACCTTTGATCTTTATATTTATGTCAAAATACCTCATAATTAGTGTCAAATTATCTTATCTATCTTCTTTTATTTGAAATTGAATACAATAAGTGTTTTTCATATTTTATCCAAATGTAATTAATGATGTAAAAACACTATATTATAAAATATAGAATATACATTTGGCTTGGAATAAGAAGAACACACAAATTATAGAATCATAAATATCCCTAAAAAAGGAAAAAGAGATAAATACCCTTTTTGGAATGTCAAAATGCCATTGACCTTTATATTTTTGTCAAAATATTTCATAATTTATCTCAAATTATTTTATCTATCTTATTTTATTTAAAATAAAATACAATAAGTGTTTTGCATATTTTCTCCTAATGTAGTTGATGATATAAAAACACAGCATTATGATAGAATATACATTTGGATTCTTCGAAATAAGGAAAAAAAAATACAAATTTTAGAATGATAAAATGCCTAAAAAAAGAAAAAAGAAAAAAAATTAACAAGAGATCAATATCCCCTTTTGGAAATGATATTTTGCTTGTTACCATCCAACAATTCTTTGTACGACACATGGGTAATCGTTTGTAGTGATAAGTAACAAATTAACAAATGTTCAATTATTGATTAATTTTAGAAAAAATAGATATTGATGAATAATATATTGTTACTAATATTAATTTTTTTTTAATTGAAAAATGGAGAGGTTGAAACTCTTGACGTGATGATAAGAGGAATACGTTAAATTATAAATTAATTTATTGTAAATTAAAAAATAGAGCGGTTAGAACTCTAATCGTGATGATAAAGTATAATTGTTACCCAAGAAAATGCAATAATTGCATTAATCATTAAAATTTAAAAAAAAAAAAAAGGGAGAGGTTGTGGTAGAGTCTCTCCCAGAAATCCTATCGGTGAAGCTCTTTTTTTAACCATTAGATTTTAATCGAACGGTTGATATATCATTGTTATCATAGATCTTACCTCATATAAACTTTCCCACCCAAGTCTTTTCCACCGCTGGCGACCTGTCCACCGCCAGTGACCGACGCCAGTGACCCACCCCGACGTCGGCGACCCACCTTCGACATTTTTTTCAGCCGTCGGCGTCCCTTTCTCTCTCTTCTCTTCTCTCTTCCCCTCTTTCTCTGTTCCCCACCCCGGCCCCCCCAGCCCCAACGGCCCCGACCACCCCAGCCCCGGCGACCCACCTCCGGCCCCAACCTTGGCCGCCGGCGACCCCTCCTTTCTCTCTCTTTTCCCCTCTCTCTCTTCCCCTCCCCGGCTGCCCCCAGTCCCCCCCTCCCCAGCCGGCCCCCAGCCCGATGAGCCCCCCACCTCCGGCACCCCCCTCCCCCGGCCTCCCCCTACCCCCCGCCCCTCGCCCCTCGTGATTTCGTGAAATCGCTAAATCACGAGGGGCGAGGGGCGGGGGTGGGGGGAGGTCGGGGGAGGGGGTGCCGGAGGTGGGGGGCTCACCGGGCTGGTGGTCGGCCGGGGGGCAACCGGGGTGGAGAAGAGAGAGAAAGGGGAAGAGAGAGAAATTGGGTCGCCGGCGGTCGGAAAAAGTACCGGAGGTGGGTGGCCGGCGTCGGTCACCGGCGGTGGAGAAGACTTGGGGTGGAAAAGTTTATATGAGATAAGGTCTATGATAACAATGGTATACCTATAATATATCAACCGTTCGATTAAAATCTAATGGTTAAAAAAAGAAGTCTACCGATAAAATTTCTGGGAGAGACTCTATCACAATCTCTCCAAAAAAAAATTTGTAAAACGTCATTACATGGTATGGACCAAAAGAATCCCACCGAGTCACTCTTGTACACGCAACAGCGTTGATTACTGCCACGTCATACTGCAATTTTTTTAAGGCGTTTTCTTAAATATTTAATTTCAAAAAGGCATTTATTTTTTTAATTGATTTTTTTGACTTTTGGTGCGAAACCAATTCATAGCATATCCATTCCTCTGAGATCCAACACCTTCACTATAAATCTCTCCCTTTTTTTTTTTTTTTTTTTAATTTATTAAATCTTCTTCTTCTTCTCTAGTTTTAATTCAAGTCTCCCTGCGGAGACACAGAACCCAACAATGGAGGGCAATTCGGAGACGAGTCCCAGAGCACCGCTCTTGAGTCGGAGACCGAGTGAAAACGGTCGCTGGACTCGTTCATTGAGTCGCAAGAACTCCGTCAACTCGCTCAGGACCGAGTTCTACTCCAGGCTTAATGACAAGGTCCGAGATGGTCTCGACGTCGAGTCTAGCCCCCACGACATCGACCTCTCGCGGACCAAAGGTTTGAGTTCAGGTCCGCCTTATCAACTCTGTCTGGTTACCGAGAAAATGCGCTTTTGAAAATCCTGTTTGCTTCTTTTGTTTCTCGTTTTTTTTCCCATTTTTATTTTTTATTTTTCTTCGGATGATGACGTTGCTGGGAAAACTCGCTGAGTGATGAAGAATCAGAAAGTTCTTACGTTTATTTTCAGAGGAAACAAACAGAGGAATGTTTATTTTTCAACTTGGCCTGTTTGGTTATTGAGAAAATGATGCATTTGGAATGATAGGAGCTTTTTTTATAATTTTTTTTATTAAAGTTGAGTCATGTATCTGTTGTGGGTTGGGTTGGAAGCATATAAATAGCGTTGAAATCTTTCATTTGGGTATTAAGTTTTGGGGATTAAGATGTCTAAACAGTGAGTTTTCTCGTTCTTTCCATTGTTCTTTATATTTGTGAGAGAATCGAGAAGACTTTGATGCTTTAAGTTCCGGATATTTTGCAAGACTCAATGGTCTTAGGAAGGTCGTGTTTTCGATTGGGAGTGCATTAGAAAGTTAGAAGACGATCAACATGATTCTCTTTTTTTTTTTTCCGTCAAAAGTTGAGGATTATGAGCTTGTCATAACCTTTGTTGCTTATGTTATTTTACAAAAAAAAAAAAAACTGTCTTGAATTTTCTTATTCTCTCTCTATCTTTTTTTTGGTGAGATTTTAGGGGAATAATTATTGGATTTGTTCGGAAAAGGGGCAAAAAAAAAAAAAAAAATCGAAGTAGAAGAAATTAAAATCGACTTACTAGATTTCGTGACCAATTTTGTGGTTGTTTTTCTAAGCGATCAAAAAAGAAAACATGATTTGTTCCATAGCCGTATCAAATGCCAGTAGTGTCCCTTTGTAGTTGTTCAGAAAACGAAGGGACTCTATATCTATTCTTACTATGAATTGTCTTTTATAGGAGAAAAGGAATACTATGAAACTCAATTTGCGACGCTGAAATCTTTCGAGGAAGTTGATGCCATAGTGCAATCGGAGGGCCTTGATGAGGAAGATCTCGAAGAACAAGCCCAACACGAAAGGGCCATGAGGATTTCTAACTATGCAAACATAATTCTCTTGGCGCTTAAGGTAAATCATCAGTTTATGACATGTGAGAAGAAAACACCAACTTTGTGTCAAGCATGGTGGGGTCCCATCTAATTTTGACAAAATGAGAGAACAGAATGAAGTTATATAGCCAGTTCCTTGTTGAATAACACTGAGTATAATGATGTCTATCATAAATTCTGATTTTCAAATGTGTAATTTCGACTTATATCTTCTAGCGTCAGAATCTGTATTGCTTTGTTTCCCATCCGCATTACTTTTTAATTGTTTTGCCTTTTGTGACTAGTTTGTACTATGAACTAATTCTTTTTTTTCTTATTTTTTTAATTGTTTTGCACTAATTTTGATTGTTATTAAAAACAAAAACAAAAAACCACCGTGTGCAACCTCGTAAAATATAAATTGCTTGTATTCATATCATAAACTTCAATGTATGTTTTGCAATGTCCAGATCTATGCTACCATAAAGAGTGGGTCCATAGCCATTGCAGCGTCCACACTAGACTCTTTGCTTGATCTCATGGCTGGTGGCATTCTTTGGTTCAGTCATTTGTCAATGAAAAACATTAATATCTATAGATATCCAATTGGAAAACTGAGGGTGCAGCCCGTTGGAATAGTTATTTTTGCGGCTGTCATGGCTACACTAGGTATGATCTGTGGCTTAGCTTCCATATATATATATATACAGAGCTCATATATGTCAGAATATTGCCCTTACCCAGTTAGATATAGATGCCTTTTCTTCTTATCTAATCTATATCTATACATACATATACACTAAATAGAAAGGTGAAAAAAATTTACTGTTTTCGTCCAAAACTTGCGTTTTGCACTTTTTTTTTTTTTTGTTTTTTGGTTTTTTTTTTTTCTCTGTTTCGCTGACTCACAAGGCAGAGAGGAGGGGGGGGTGGGGGGGAGAGAAAGAGAGAGATAGAGAGAGAGAGAGAGAGAAGGAGAGGGCGCATTGGGAAAGAAAAAGGAACCTGTGGGTGGGGTTCACAAAAGTGAGAGAAAGAGAAGGAGAGAGAGAAGAAAATGAAAGATAGTGCGAGAGAGAAGGTTAAAAAAAAAAAGGGAGAGATTATCTCTCTGTAATATTTCAAAATTTTAAAAGATCTCACTTTTTTCTTTCATTCTTCTAACATTGCTTCAATGTTCTTGTATTATCACTGAATAACTTATACACGTAGTATTTACATAATTTATTTATTTAAAAGTAAGAAGAAAAACATTTAATATCTAAAATTTCGTAAAATATAATTTAATTATCTCAATATATTTATATTTAAATTTTAAATATAATTTCTGTATTTTACATGTATTTTAAATTTTTGTATCTTCTTGTAATTCATTTTAGACATTTAATAAATCACATTAATTTAAAAAATAGTTTTTATTAAAATATTGGAATGGTGTCTTTGAAACAAAATTTTTTTATTTTAGTCTTTTTTATGTATTGGTTTATTTTTTTTAATGTAGTCTTTTTGTCTTTTTTCATTCATTCTTTTTTTTTTAATGGTCATTCTTTTTTTTTTTTCAGGTACTTTATTATTATTTTTATCTATTTTTTATTTATATATATTTTTTATATAGATAAAATTTTTCATTATGTCCAATCATATGCATCGTACATGTTTTTTAAACTAATATATCCTAAGCAGAAATATATGCATGAAATTTTCTGCTTATAGATTGCATGCTGTAGTGTAGGAAGGAAAGATAAGTAACGCTCCAAGAAAAGGATTATGCCCAGTAAAAGTTGCTTGAGACGTAGCTCAGAATGCTTTCAACTCTAAATGAGACTGAATAATAGGATTTTGGAGTTTGCAAGAGAGCATATTTTAAACGAGGCAAGAAAATAAGGGAAACATTTCATACTTATTTTCATTCTCCATGCCACATGCATTTCGACAAAGGTCAAAGACGAAGAAGTTGCATCTGGATTGCGAAGCAATAGTGCATGTTATGTTCTTCTATATCTTCACATACTTAAGACCTCAATGCTTGAAACATTGAAAATCCAGAGAAACCTCAAAAAGGACTTTTCTCCTTGACATATTTTTTCTAAATTTCATATGAAAGGCGTGTCCAACTATAGTTCCCCATTGCAGGTTTTCAGGTATTCATCCAGGCTGTCGAACAGCTAATCAAAGACGAACCTTCTGAAAAGATGACCACAGACCAATTGGTCTGGTTGTACGCGATCATGATAACTGCTAGTGCAGTAAAACTGGCGCTTTGGTTTTACTGCAAAAGCTCTGGAAACAAGATTGTTCGTGCCTATGCGAAGGTATTTCCATCTCTTTTTTGTTTTCCATATAACGTTCAACTTGCGTGTATGTATGGATTCTTACAATTGGCAATTAGCAGGATCACTATTTTGATGTGGTAACAAATGTGGTGGGATTAGTCGCTGCCGTACTTGCTGACAAATTTTATTGGTGGATCGATCCAGTTGGTGCCATAATCCTTGCTATATACACAATATCAAATTGGTCTGGAACTGTCATAGAAAATGCAGGTAAACCCTCCACCTCTTCTTAGCACCTCTTGTCTCACAAATTTTTCTAGGCTCAAACCAAAAGGTCTTGTTTGGTTTTGATACTTTTAAACGGTTTGGTTTTGTTTGATTGTGTGGTTCTTATTTGATTTTGAAGATGCAGATTTGTTTCAGTGCTTTCTTAGCATTATTAATCAGAGTAGACATCTTAAAAAATTTTGTCTGCAAACTAGTTTATTTCATATTCTCTTGATGCAGCATCACTCGTGGGACAGTCCGCCCCTCCGGAAGTCTTACAGAAGTTGACTTATCTTGTGATAAGGCACCCTAGAGTTAAGCGTATTGACACCGTTCGTGCTTACACATTTGGAGTTCTTTATTTTGTAGAGGTTAGTCATAATTATCATAAGCAAATTTCTGGATAGAGCGTGTCATCTGTAATTCTTGTTTGGCATCCAAGTTTCACTCAAACTAAACTGTATTTTTTCATTTCAATTTTTTTCTTTTTCTGAAAAATCAACAAAGTTTATAACTACTTTTTAAAAAGTTAATACTATTCAAACTTAAAAATTTCAACTCAACTCAAACTCAACTCATTCACCAAACACCCTATAATTTGTTGTAATATGAAAACCTGAGATCATAATGGACAGTGGCATCTTATTCTTAGAACTTCAGCTCACATCATAATTGGAAAAGCTGTTGATAACATTGGGAGGTTACATATTCACACATGACTTTAAATATCTTAGCTCCTTCGAATTTAACCGACATTTTTGTGTCCGTTGAAACAGGTTGACATTGAACTCCCGGAGGACTTGCCCTTAAAAGAGGCACATTTGATTGGAGAGACCTTGCAGATAAAGCTCGAGAAACTTCCAGAAGTTGAACGGGCATTTGTTCATCTCGACTTCGAGTGTGACCACAAACCAGAGCATTCTGTACTCTACAGACTGCCGAATTCTCAGCCCTGATTCACATTTCACAGTGGCCCGGTTTCAGAGTCAAGATACAGATCCTCTTACCCAATGAATTGTTGCATGATTTTTCTCTGTGGAAAGATTTTGGGTTTCTTTATTTGCAAAATTAATGTAATGAGTTAATGTTCTTCTGTTTGTCATGATGTACAGACATATGAAACATGTTTTTGAGTTGAAAATTAAAACGCCAAATCGATTAGTCAGGATTCTTGATGAAAGTATTCTGTCCTTTGGAAGCCTGAGTGTTGGTCTAGAGTTCTTGAGAATGATCGAGTCCAGGCTCCAGCATAAAAACATCCCAATTCCACTTTAAGGTCACGTCGAGACGAGTTGTTTGTTTATTATTATGATTAGTGTCGAGTGGAAGTGTAGCGATACATGCAGCCTATTATCAGCCAAACCTTTCCTCAGTTGCTAAAGCATAAAATTTTCAAAAACAAAATTCGACATCCCTCAAATTTTGTGTTTTTAAGAGCAAAGTCCTGTCTTGAAAACAATAGCAATGGAAGCCTTGCTTTCTATACAGGTAGATCTTCGGTGGGAGTTACGGAGTTGTAGAATGCACCTAAGAGTTTGGTAATAGCCGACCGTTGTACATCTTATCGAGCAACTTCCGCGCATCAGGCCTCCTCAGAAGCCCCTTGTTGTTTGGTAAACCAGTTCCTAAACAAACGGGACATACAAGTTTTCCTCGCCCTGTCCATGAAGACAAACACTAATTTATTATCGAAGAAAACAATTACGGTTGAGAGCTCGACATTCATTGCTCCAGTTGCAAGAGAACAGGAAATAAAAACTGCATTAGAGTGAAAGAAAGCATGGCAAGAGTAGAACTTGAGAATAAATTTTGTGGTCACAACTCAAGGGTAACCAAAATTTTTTTAATTATTATTATTTGTTTTTTTATCATGACAAATTACCCTTTTTCGAAGTCTGTTAAACCCTTTTGAAACATTTCTAGTTCTAGCACTACTTCCCACTCGAATGTGGACTTAAAAGTAGCAATGGTATAAGCGAACATAGACTGGACAAGTCGCGATTCTGGGGTATGAACTTGGGACAAACTCCTGTGATACTACATTAAATTAACCTTCCCCCAAAGCTAAGCTAATGAGGTGCGACAAATAATCGTTTTTGTATTCTAACAAAATGCTTCAGTTTTTAACATCAGATTTCATCTCTACCACCTCTTTGTTGCTAAAATGTTAACCAAAACCAACCCTGTCAGAGAGAATTACCCAAAGGCCCCAGATTACCATAAACATTCTTACTACTGATATTCGCTTTGAATGACTTGATATGTTTCCTTTCACAGAAGTTAACAAGATATTAACTCAAAAAACAGTGACCAATTCTAGAGATTTGAAACTTGGAATATACAACAGCAACTATAGGCACGAGATCATTAAAAAAGTACATACCATAACAGTTTGGACATTCTGTAAACTCGTAAACGTCTTTGGCCCGTTTTCTATTAAGAGCTTTCCATTTTCCTGTACCACCACACATATCACCTAAATGAAAGCAAAAAATGAACATTCATGGACGAAAGGGGTGCCGTAAGTGATTAAAAATATCAAAAACCAAATTGTTTCTCCTTTCATGAGCCAAGGTAAAATATGTGTGTGTGCATGCGCGTGATGCAACATTGTGTTCAGATATTCTTCTGTGAAGGAAATTTGGATCAACAAAATAAAGGTAATAACTAATTCGATGAAGACCAAAATATTTTAGTTCACTAGACATTGATAGGAAAAATCAACAAAACTTGAGCTTTCTATTCAAAGGAAAAATTTTCTTTTCTAGCTGCATTTTTTAACTGTAAATTGTCAATAATACAGTGGATAAAAGAGATTTCTTAGAGTTCAATCAATATTGGACCATACAGAAAATACTGCAGCCATTGCAAAAGTTATTTCCTCAATGTTGTCACCGTTCACTAACAATACATACAAAGATAAGAAACTATATTTAAGTATCAACTAAGGAAATCCATCAACAAGCCCCACATCAAAAGATATATCACCTGGGACTGACTAAACAAGATGAATGTGTAAGTAATAAAAAAAGTTAATACTTACAAAGGACAGCTCCACTGCCATTACAATTTCGACAAACGGGTTTTTCCATTCCATCCTGTGCTAATGCTTTGTGTACAGATCCGGGGGTGCCAAAATCTTTTATCAAGGCAACAGTTGAACACAAACATGTGAGGCATAAACGCCGAGTGATTCGCAATTGAGATCCCTGTGGTCAGAAAAAAATCTATATTGGATAAAGTAGAGCCCCTTCTTCAAATTAAATAAACTAGTTAAGTAATAGAATACTGTCAGCCATGTCGTCTAAGCAAAGCTAAAATAGCAGTCAGCACGTACAAAGATACTAAATAGAACCTCATTAGACTCGGGGAAAATTTGGTACCGTTTTCGAGTCTCTAAAAGCACTTTCCACATAAAAAGATGAAAGTAATGTATCTGGTAAAACTGAATAATAGGACTTCACATGAGCAACAATGCACTTCAGTAGTAATTTTGAGAAACTAGATTTTTTTCACTTCAGACTTCTGTCTCTACTACTACTTTTGCAATGAGTAAAAGTGGCACTTCTTTCAGAAGCACAACAATTGCAAATTGATCTTCAATCCTCACAGTCTCAAGGAGCATTAATCTAGCTCATCGGTTCAAAAATATTAAGAAAACGGGGTTTCGTGAAGAGAACGAGAAATCTCTTTTTCCATGCTACAAGTAGCAATCTCTAGGGGTGAGTTCCAAATTGTTCAATGTATCCCAGCAATTAGTGAACCATTAATTTGTTATTCAGAGCATCCTAGCATATTAACATAGTTCAGCAAAAACAAGACTAGCATGCAGCAAATAGAATTCGGAACCATCACGCAAGGAAGTTTATATGAACTATGTAACTATAATCCACAACAAGCCCCATTTGTCCCTTTTTTTCCTTGTGATGACATGTTCTCTTGAAAACGAAATTACCAATTCGATAATTCAAGAAAAATTATGAAAACATTGACAATTGACTAGATAGTAAAACACATGGAGCTCTTACCTTGAGAGGCTTTGATGAGTGACCTGAATCCCCAGGACTACTGCAGCTCTCGTTTTCAAAACTGGATTTCACATGGGAACCAACAGCCTTCGAGTTTACTGCAAAATTTAGGCACGCAAATGATGGTTAAAAAGATTCTTTCCTACTCACAAAACGCTAGTGCCTTGTTTTTCATCTCTTTAGTTTTCTGGGTCATTTTTGTTTAATTTTTAATTTTTTAGAACAACTGTATAGAATGTTGGTGGTTCTCTTAAGAGAAAACTTCAGAAAATATCTCCACTACTCATTGCCCATTTTGCATTTGAAAAACAAAGAAATGAATCCAAAAGGGTGAATATAACAAACTGGGCCGATTGGAACGACCATTGGAGTTGGAATTTTTCCATTTTTCTTTTTCCAAAAGTTGTCTATTTCACCGTCTCATTTCAAATCTTACATCTCCATTTCTCTCACTTCTATTTGTATGAAATTCAATCTTTAAAATCCATAATTTTCTTATTTTAAATCAAAATAAAATTATTTTTGTGTCAAAATACTCACAAAAAGAAACGAAATAAGACCCGTATCACTTTTTTTTTTTCCTGAATACATCTCAAATTTTTACGCTATTCCCTTTGTGGCAGTTCATTTTGCAATACATACTTCAAACAAACATACATTTTCAAACATTCACTCATTTTTAGTAGAAAAAACTCCAAAATTCTAACTCCAGTTGGTGTTCCAAACGGTAAGTGCTGTAAATTCTATAACATGACAGCTTCAATTCTTGCTATCTCAAGATATTCATTTGAAGAAGGAGTAAGCAAACGACACGAAAAGGGCTAACCAAATTCATGAGCAGCAAGGCCTCTTTTAGAAAAAGAGTCTTATTTCACATGTAGAGAGAGGGAGACTCACAGTGGGAAGAAGTGGGTCTAGAGAAACGTTGTGGGATAGCAGAGAGATGAGAAGAAGAGGCCATGCTTTTTTCTTCCTCTTTATTTCTTCTCCTCTTCTTCTGAGTCTGTGGGACAGAGAGAAGGAAATCTTTTGAGTTTGGGAACTGAGCGAGTATTTGCATTTTGCAGTGTCTTACCTGGTATGGCTATCCATCAGATTTTTTTTTTTTTTAATTATTTTAGGGCTTTTTACATGGATGCCCCTGAATTTTTCGTACTTGACAAATCAATTCCCAAAATAAAATATCTCAACTATTAACTTCTAACCTTCAAATCTTGACAATTGACTCCTAAACTTCAATCCTCATTGCATCAGTGGTCCTTATGATCATGTTTGTTTAAGTTTAGTTTGTCCCTCATTCACTGTCCATGTGCCAACACATGTCAGTTTCAATTATTAAAAAAAAAAGTTGATGGGGTTATAATAGTAATAACTAATGTAAAAAATTTTCTAATTTGTTAAGTCAATTGTCAAGTATTTTTAGTTCATGAACCCATTTACCAAAATATGAAAAACTCAAGGGTCAAGATTTGTAGTTTTACTTTTTATTTTTAAAGATCTTTTTCCCTCTTGTATTCAAGGGGTATTTTGGATATTTTCTATATCAAAATCATGTGTTGATTGAGAGAAATATATTTGTGCATCTAATGTGAGTTAATGAATAAAAATGCAACACTGCAAAATGCAGAATGCTAAACATAAGAAAATTTTAGAGCAAAAAATACGAGAAAAATCCAAAAAGTACCCCTGAGATTTTCACTAAACACAACATTTGCCCTTATTATTATTATTATTTGTATAATTCAAAAAGAAAACCCTGGTTAAAAAAAAAAAAAAAAAAAAAAAAAACTGTCCCAAAAGTATCCCCTAAGTCTTCGAACTGGTCAAATTGTTAAAAATGTCACAAATACACTTAATAATCCATATATAGGTGTTATACTCAATACTAATATAACTGGAAACTAAATTCTTAACAAAAAGTTCAGTAAATTTTTTTTTTTTTTTTTTTTTTTTGTGCAAAATCCATTCGTCCATCTCTCCTTCTTAGCAATTTGGCAATGACGAGAAAGAGCACATATTGTATCCCACCTTCTCGACGATCTGTACCACATATTGTATCCCACACTCATGTTTGCATGTGACTGGCCGGACTAGCTCTCCTTTCACCAACAAGATCACATGTTTGATCCTTTTTTTTTTTTTTTTTTTCAGTTTTAGATTTAACTTTCTTTTAATTTTATCATTAATTCTTGAAAACGATATTTAAACAGTAATTGCTGAGGACATTTTTGGTATTTCAAAAACTTTAATTGATTAAAGGGTAAACTCCTTTTGAGAACTTAGGGGGATAATTTTTTAGATAATTTGAAAACTAAGTATTTTTTTAATTATCAAAAACACATGTAAAAATGTTATATTTAGTGATAACTCAAGGATACTTTTTAGACTCTCATTAAAAGACAAATAGCCCCATTCCAAAATGCCTCTTCATTTTTCCTTGTCGCTTTTTTTTTTTTTTTTTTCAACTAGTTGATCACGCACTTCACGCGTATAAATAATAAATTGGGTAAAAGGTATAAAAATTTGAAGAGAAAATTAAAAAAGAAAAAAAAAAGAAAGAAAAACTACAAAACGACAAAATAAGAAAAAACAAAAAACAAAAAACAAAAAATTAAAAGTCCATACGAAACTTTAAAAACAAAAATCAAAACTTCTTAACAAAATTTCAAAAATATTTAGACAAAACCATCTTCAACTGTATTAATAAAATATACAAGTTATTAATAGATATAAAGAAGATTATGTATGTGTATACAAATATGTAATGAGAAACAAAAAAAGATAAAATAAATAAAAGTATAAAAGAAAATAAATGAGAGGAGAAAAAGAAAAAGATATAAGAAAGAAAAAGGATAAAAGTAAAAAGGGAGAGGCTGTGGTAGAGTCTTTCCCAGAGACCCTATCGGTAGAGCTCTTTTTTTAGCCATTAGATTTTAATCGAACAGTTGATATATCATTGTTATTATAGACCTTACCTCATATAAACTTTCCCACCCTAAATCTTCTCCGTCGCCAGCGACCGTCACCAGCGACCCACCCCGATGCCGGTGACTCACCCCGATGCCGGCGACCCACCTCAGGCACTTTTTCTTGCCGCTGGCGCCCCTTTCTCTCTCTTCTCTTCTCTCTTCCCCTCTCTCTCTTCCCCACCCCCGGCCCCCCAGCCCCGACGGCCCCGACCACCCCAGTCCCGGTGACCCACCTCCGGCCCCAACTCCGGCCGCCGACGACCCCCTCTTTCTCTCTCTTCTCTCTCTCTTCCTCACCCCGGCTGCCCCCAGTCCCCCCCCCCCTCCATCGCCGGCCTCCGGCAAACCCCTCCCCCCACCCCCGCTGGCCCGCCCCTAGTGAAATCGTGATTTCGCGAGGGGCGAGGGGCGGGGCCGCAGGGCGGGGGTGAGGGGAGGGGTTGCCGGAGGTGGGGGGCTCACCGGGCTGGGGGCCGGCAGGGGAGCTGGGGGACTGGGGGCAGCCGGGGTGGGGAAGAGAGAGAGGGGAAGAGAGAGAAGATAAGAGAGAGAAAGGGGAAGAGAGAGAAATTGGATCGCCGGCGGTCGGAAAAAGTGCCGGAGGTGGGTCGCTGGTGTCGGGGTGAGTCACCGGCGTCAGGGTGGGTCGTCGGCGTCGGTCACCGACGGTGGAAAGGTCACCGGCGATGGAGAAGACTTGGGGTGGGAAAGTTTATATGAAGTAAGGTGTATGATAACAATGGTATACCTATAATATATCAACCGTTTGATTAAAATCGAACGGTTAAAAAAAGAACTCTACCGATATGGTCTCTGGGAGAAGTTCTACCGCAGCCTCTCCCAAAAAACAATGAGTTGATACATGACAAAATGATGGAGAGTAATATTGGCTCTTTTATATATTTTATTAAAATTAAGATTAAGATAAGATTATTATAAAATATTATTTTTCATCATTAGTTATCAATAAATGTGTCATTTGAAAAAGTAGATATATATATATATAAAATACCGGAATGATATAAATTTGAATATTATTACACCAACATGACATAAAAAATTAACATTAGATCAATATGATACAAAATTAAACTCAAATTGAACTCAAATTTGTGTCAAGTTGATCAAAAATGAGGAATTTAGGCTATGTTTGGCATTAAGGCTTAACTCTAACTAAATTATATTTTTTCATCTTAATTTTTATCTTTTTTTAAAAAGTCAATAAAATTTATAACTAATTTTTAAAAAGTCTAATTAACTCAAATTTAAAAATTTCATCTCCAACTAACTTACTAAACAAAGGCTTATATCATGTTGGCTAATAGATAAAGAAAAAGATGATCATTTAAGTAATTTTCTCATACATATATATAAATAAATATATATATATATGTGCGTGTGTGTGATTAAAAAAATATAAAAAAACTAAACTCACTCTGTGAGGCCAACTCCAACCGGACTCTATTTTAGAGTATTAGGTCAATTTGCTGCAGTTTTTTTCTCCAACCCAGCGGCAACTCCCCACTCTATTTTAAAGCAGGGAACAGTGCAGCGCACACAGTAGCATTGCCGTTGTCTAACGCTATTTCCTTTCTTTGTTTTTCTGCTGCAAAAAAAATTTTTTTGGTTCTAAAATTAAGAAAATGTACCATAATAATTTTGTAGATTATATTTTTACGCCAAATGTATGTTAACATATTTTCTTTATTTTTTGCAACTTTTTTATTTTGGGATGATTTTAGAGTAATTGACCTAAATAGTTATTGAACTAGTTCTCGAACGCTTTCAAATATGACGGTTTGGTCCTTTTTTTTGTTTTTTTGGCTGAGGTGACGCTAAACTCCTATATTCTTAGTCATTTCAGTTTTTTTCGTTTAGTTCCGTTTAAAAACTCATGGAATGGTCATGTGAGAAGCACGATTTGTGCTTCTTGAAGGAAAAAATCCTTAAAAATATAAAAATAACATTATTCATATACTAACAAAAGAAAGAGAGAGAGAGTCGAACTCAAAGCTCCCCCCACCCCACTTTCTCTCTTTCTCTCTCTCCCCTCCCTCCTCCCACACACCACCCCTCCCACACACCACCCCCCCCCCCCCCCCCCCCAAAAAAAAAAAAAAAAAAAAACAAATCTGACTTTAGAGCTAGAGGTCGTCTCCCTCCCTTCCTCCCTCCCTCCCTCCATTTACAGACAACTGGCAATTTGGACTTGTGCGCCCCCCTCCCCTGGCCGTCGTGATCTGGATTTCGCCCTCCTCCCCCCATCGTCGATATGGGTTTTGAGAAATGAACAGGGAGGGAGGGAGGGAGAAAGAGAGAGAATAAAATTTAATTTTTAGTTTTTAAATATTTTTAAATATTTTTGTTAAATTAACTATTTTTAAATTATTAAAATACTCTCACAGATTAGATTACTTACATTGCACATGATTCATTCCATTAAAAACTTAGCGATGTTGGATGAAAATAACTATAATGATCAACATTTTAAGAGTTCAGGGTCTTTTCGGCAAAAAAATAAATAAAACAAGGACCAAACTATCATCTTTTAAAGAGTTTAGGGACTATTAGGGCCAATTACTAATGATTTGATTGATTTATTATAAATCTTCAATTTTAATATCATTTAAGTTACGATTTAGTAAAATGCACTAGAATAAATATGATACAAAACGTTTAGATTAGCCATTAAAAAAAGATATAAGAAAATAATTGGAAAATATATGTTATTTGTTTGGAATTTAAAAAAAAAACAAAAATAATATATGAAGAATACTCCTTTTAGAGTGATTTTTAAAATTGATTCCTTAAAGAACAACAGTAAAATAAAGATAAATGTCATATTATTTTAATGTTAAAGTAAACTGTAAAATAGAGCAATGATTGGTTTTATAACACCATTTTGCTCTAATTACATTATTTGACAAAAGAAAGTCTCACCTAGAAGATTAGTGCGTGTGGGGGTTTTTTTTTTTTTTTTTTTCCATGGTGAAAAATTAATGTTTTCAACCTACATAGGATTTGAAGCAAAATAGTCTTCTTTTGAATTAGTTTTTTAAAACAAATAACCAAAGTTATTAAATGTTAATTAAAAGACATTTTTTTTTCTAAAATGATCATTTAATTTTTTTAAATAATCAATAATATTGTTAATTTAGTCACTTAATGCTTAATCGTATTTATTTAGTCATTAACCATAATATAAATTAATCAATTTGATCAAATCTGAGAAAAAATGACAATCGGGCATTTCACGAGGAAAAAAAAAAAAAGGAGCTAGATTGGGTGGTCAAAACCAAGCACCCAGTCTAATTAATTAAAAAAAATTAATTATTTTTCTACAACACGTGCCTTGGCAGGTATAATTTGTTAGAACTTTCCACCTCCTGCTCCTTTCTAAACAGAATTTGGGACAATCTTTAACTAGTATTTCTTACCCAATATCATTCGGTTTTTCTCACGTATATTAAAAGATTCTTTTTTTCTTTTCTGGAACATATATCAAAGGATTTAAAAAATGGAAGGCAGAGAAAAACAAAAGGGCATAAAATAGTTGAAGTTACAGGGGTTGTAAGGTATGAACCAATTAAATTCAGATCGTACAACTTTTAACGAAACATTTAAAAATAAAACATCTTTGTGTTAGCTGCAGCCAAAACCTTACACCCCATTTTTTCTGTGCTTCTGCAGCTTAATTCCAACATGCTACAACCCCCCCTCTTTTTTCTTTTTCTTCTCTTTTTACAAATGATGAAATGAGAAACCCAACTGTAGGGGATACAAAGTTACACAAAATTTTTTTAATTTTTTCTTCTTAGATTTGGATGCAAAACTACACACAAACTCAAGATACAGTTCGGCCATAGCATAGACAAGCAAGATAAAGATTCTTAGCCCATTTTTCCTGCAAATCAAAAACAGCAATCCCGGTGAAGGAACCACAACATACATTGGAATTTTATTTTTTCCTAAAAGGTCCAATTTACTTCCCCCAAAAAAAAAAAAAGGCATACCTTAACATGTGTGCTCGGAAACTGTGAAGTACGCAGGGTTTCTTGAGTTTCATCCCCGGGTTTGCGCCTCGGAATGCTTAGAATAAGAGCAGACTGGTCCCAGGTTGCAGCTGTTGCCGTTATACGGTAACCGCTATCCCAACGTCTGTGAATGCCCTCGCTTGGATAGAGAAAATCAAGCTCCACAACCTGTTAGTAGTACATGCATACACAATGTACATGACAATTATGACCATGAGCATTTAGGATTACAGTGAGAGAAAATATTCAAGAGACTACTATAGAAACTCCAAACTAAAATCGCTGTGTAATGAAACAGTGGTCTGAAATTTGGAGCTACATGCAAAGGACAGACATAGACCATATGAAAAAATTGGAAGCAACGTAATGGGAGGAATAGCGAGAACTGATATAAGTTAAGGTTCACCTGATCACTAAAGCCAGCATTGCGAGACATGACAACACCCCATCGGCTCCCAGCGGTTGCCATCGAGGTCACATGAAATCCTTCTCTCCATTTCTTATTGATCCACTTGAACGGAAAGGAGTCACTTACTTTGTATGACTGTTGAGAATATTGGGTTCCTGTAAGATTAGCAGTACACGGTTGGATATTGGAGGACAAGAACATGTTAAAAATTCATCAAGCAAAAACAAGCACATATAAGATTACGCATAATTACTAATACAAGTCTGCAAATATTCCTTTCCCTCAGAGTTGAACTGAATTATAGGACGTAGCCATCAGCCATTTAAGCCAGTATCCCCAGTTAAGTTGGAATTAAGCATAAAGAAATATTTTCCCAACTAAGCCAACCTATAACTACATACTATCATACTATTTTCCCAACAAACCCAGATGAGGCGAGAGTCATTTCAAATATTTAGTAATGTGAAAGGCCAAGAAGCAAGGCACGACAACATTAATCGTGGTGACACCTTTTTAAAGCTTCTCACATGATCTGAGTAGCCAAGTTGGTCCAAAAATATTAGTAAATAACCACCGACACCAATTCATTTTGGAATCTTCTCCCGAATAACCCTCCCTCTCTCCAAAACCCTTGCTCAATGGAAAACAAAATGCCAACAGAATTACTATCAAAGATGACCAAAACTTGTGGATGAAAAACTTCGCGCATTTAGGCTTTTTCTGATTAAATTAAAAACAAATTCTACAGATGCCTCCGAGTGTTCATCCAAAAAGAATCTTACAGCACTTGGAAAGGAGAATACTTCATTGGAACTGTCAAACTGGCGTGAGTGAAAGAAAAACATTAAATAAGCATAGCTAATAATTGTATAGAACGAACCTTTTGACATCACGACAAGGGAGCTTCCATTGTTGGCACCCGCAATAGAACTTATGTAATAATTCTTCTCCCATTGCTCCATGATCCATTCCTGTGGTATTTGGAACAGAAAGTGAATTCACTTCCCCTAGAAGAACAGTATTCAACACAACCACAATAATTATAGACAATCAGAACTAAGCTTGCGCAGCACAAAAATAGACCTTGTGTAAGAAGAAGGGTGAAAGTTCATAAACTTGGTGTGTAAAACCAGTCCCAGCATCCATAATAAGTGCCCAAAGATTAGAACAAGATGACACGCAACTTATAAGCAGACCATCTGCAACACCTTTATCCACGTGTTGAGCCAACCTTGCATCAGCCACATTGTAATGATACCTAAAAAGATAGTATCAAGCAGGTCGTCAAGCAACAAGATTACAGAGAGAAGTAGATGCAAAACTGTTGAGACAGCAAAAGCCTCAAACAAGAATGCAGACAATATGAAGCTAAAATCAAATGCTTGCTTGAACAACATAATGTCGTCAGTTTTCAAAATATTCCTTTATGTTTGAAAAACTAAATATTTTGAGCCCTATAAACTGATGTAGTTCAAAAAAAAGAGAAAAGTGGATGTGTGTGTGTGTGTGTGTGTGTGTGTGTGTGTGTGTGTGTGTGAATATTAGATAAGAAACAAAACATAACAATACTTGTTAAAAAGTGTACAACAGGGTACAAGGAGTCCACTTTCAATTTAAAAACACAGAAACAAGACCCATAACGGGGAAACAAATTTAAAACACGTGAATATATACCAGTTTTACTATGTGAAGTGTGTATCTTCCGGACATGCAGGTATATGCATCTTTCAAGCATTCAAAGATAAAATAAAAAATGATGAGAAAAATATTAGTACGTTTAGTAGTGCCAACAGAAACAACAATAGCAGTAACCCAATAGACTTTTGCAAGGAAACAAGAAAGGAATTATGCAAAGTAAAGATGAGACCAGACTACTTTAACAGGAGAATGGAATTGCGTAACGAATAGTGTTCCACCTCTGTTTCATTGGAAGCCTGGCATTGTAAACTGAAATCCATTGTGTTGCAGGAACTCCTATGCGAACCTTCTTCCTTGGTTGCCCATCGTCTTCTTCCTCGACGTTCAATCTACTCCGCTTTTGTCCAACTTGACTAATAATCTGGTGACAGTTACATTGAAATTATAAATACATATTTGTATGACATAATTACATATTATGGGCATAAGGACTTCCCAAAAACAAAAGTTTTTCCACATGTTTATATGAGTTTACCTTTTGAGCACCATCAATTTTTAGTGGCCTTCCAGCTGGGTTTGAACCTATCAAGCCTTCAAACAGAGATATCAGCTTCGAATAGTTGGGTTCTTCATCAAATTTCATGTTCACCACAACCTCAAGAAACTGCTTAAGAGGATGAGGGCAGAAGCAGCACAACATTTCAGGAGAAGTTGCCATCTTTTTCTTGCAAACTAGGAATGATTTGTTATCACCCTGAGAGGGAACCAGAATAAAAGAAAGTTCAAACAAGTTTGAACAAAAAAAAAAAAAAAAAAAAAAAAGGGGAAGAAGAGGAAGAAGAAGAAGAAGAAGAGAGAGAGAGATGAATGAAGTGACAAAATGTTTTCATAATTAAATATACTGTAAAGTAGAATACATAGTAATTGGGATACCTGATAACCTTGCCATGGTAACCTGCCTCGGAGGAGAAAAATGAGAGTATATGCAAGAGATTCAAGGTCATCTCTTCTGCTAGCAGTTCTTCCCAAATGAGCATGAACGCTAGCATATCGAACAGTTCCCCTGGATGTTGAACAGCTAAGAATTGTAATTCACAGTCAAATAAGTAATATGACAAACTACAAACTTAAGGTGCAATTAAAAACTCACCTAAACATGTCAGGACGCTGATCATATTCAACATGGTGCCCACTAGAGCTGTCTTTCCACTTTGTTGCTGAAGTCATGTAATAATGTAAAAGATTGTGAGAAAACCTTGTGCATGAAACAACATAAATGAAACATTAAATATAAAACGAAGTATCCTCACCCAGTCCAAGATCAACAAGAAACAACTTCTTTTCTTGAGCCGTAGATGGCTGACCAAGTAAAAAGTTCTCCGGCTTAACATCTCCATGCACATAACTAATACACGACAGAGTCATAAGTGCAAAATTTCAAAGTTTGAGAAAAAAGATATAAAATTAATAAACTCAAGATACATTCACCACATACCCTCTTGAGTGCATCTTCTCTAGGATTGACAAGGACTCAACGGCAATACAGGCTACCATCTCTGCAGACATCCTGTATACATAAAGAGATCCACGTGAATATATCTGAAATTAAGTCTTGTGCTACAATGTCTTGAATGAAACCCTGACCAAAAAAAAAAAAAAAAAAAAAAAGAATTTATGACCTAATGCAGCCGTAGACTAGATCAGAATACTTACGCCTGCCCGGAAGAATTCCATACATCCCACAAGCTGGGTCCAAGCATGTCCATAACCTACGTTATAAATCACAACCAAGAACATTCAGTCTGTAAATCATAATGACAAGGCAGCAAAGGAGACAGGATAGATGAGAAGTTGATCATACCATTACATAATAATCTCCAGTTCTTCCTTTATAGTGCACTTTAGGAACTCCATGACTACCACCAAGTGCGCTATTAAAAAAAAATCCATTAGTTGTCGAATATCACTAAAAGTCAGCATGGATTATATGGATATTGCCATATAACATTGGAAACGAAACTTACAACGCATGAGGGGGAAAGGGAGAAAGAAACAAGAAAATAGAATACCCACTTGTACACTTGCCACTCATATGGAGGGCCATAGTTGCAACCTTTGCTGTTCCTATGCTCAAATTTTAAAGCAACCTGATAAAAGTAGAAAATAAAAAGAATGTCCTTACACCACTTTTTTAATACGTTACATAGTTAATTTTAACACATCAGAGATGAAATATTTTTGTAGTACAAGGAAATATTATGCTTAACTAACCTCCATAGCACTCGGACCAGATATGCGATCATTACCGCCCGTAACACGGCGACCAACAAATACCTGACCAAACCCTCCTTTCCCCAACTTCCTCTCTACCTTGTACAGAGGTGAGCCTCCTACTTGAACCTTAAGAAAGAAAGAAAAAAATCCCAGAAACTTCAACATATTAAAAATGAAAGAATGGAAGATTTATTCAAAACTTTCTTTCTTTTTGCATGATCATAGTTCAGAACAATCAGTAGCCACACAGCCCACTGCATAATCTGAACCACCTTCACGATTATGACATGAGCTGCTTGATGAAAAAAGAACAAACGATAATTGCGTATACAAAAGTTTCCGAAAAACTGAACCACAAAGGAAACACGAGAATGCACGCATGTGCTCCAAGCCACGATGTGAACAACAAACTTTTTTTACGGGCAGGTTGTATAACAGAAGGTAAACCTCTTCCTTACCCATAACCTCCCTCAACTGGGGAACGCATGATTACATCTCGGGTCGTCGGTTTTGTACTTCAGGAGCCTTCACCAACTAGCCATCAATGGAAAGAGAAATGAGGAGAGTTTTTCCTTTTCCTTTTCCTTCCATTAATATGTTTACTTAGAAATGTAACTCTTAACTCTTATGAATACGTATGAACTTGATCAAACGCTGGATTCCCTTCGCTATTCCGCTTATTTCTCTCTCAAACTCTTTCCCTTTCCGATTACAATTTATTACGAATAACCAAACTTTAAATTAAACGACAGCGACAAGTAAAATTACATGGGCAACAAAACTTCCAACAAAACTAAACACACACAAAAAAAAAAAAAAAAATCTAGAAAGCGTTAGCTCAAGAGATTCTCCGCCATTCTTTTCACTATTACAAACCCCCAAAAAAAAAAAAAAAAAAAAAAAGCTTTATGCAGAAATTTATCAAAATCAACACCATAAAAACGAAATAAACTACAAAAGAATCAAAAAAACAGAACAAACCTTTTCAGGAAAAGGCACAGTAGTCCCCTCGTCTTCTTGCCCAGCAGCCTTGTTGGCGCTCAAACCACCACTATCGTCAGCCATAACCGCTTTTCCTTCTCCTTCTCCTTCTCCTTTTCCTCCTCCTCCTTCCTCTTCTTCTTCTTCCTCTTCTTCTTTCTCAAACTTCTCTTGAGAATCCCTGTTGCTCTCCGATTTCAAAATCACCCTAGTCTTCTTCAACCTCCTATTGCCGGCTGCTGCTGCTGCTGCAGCGACTCTTCTCCTCGGCGTCGGCGAGGCCTTTACGGCGACTGCGGCGGCGGCGGCGGCGGCTTCTCTGGCGACGGCGGCTCGAGTCTTGACGTAATTCCGCAGAGGAAGAGGAGGAGAATCCGAGTCCGATCCTCTGGGGGCTAACCTAGCGCGGCCTCTGCGGACTCGCCTGCGAAGCTCCGGCATTGCTCAGACCCATAAAATGGTTGGGACGAAGACCTCGACGCTGCGACCATTATCTTAATCGAGAACGGCGGTTGGAGAGATGGACATGGTTGGGGAAGGAAGAATCTTGTGATCGGAACTGGGGCCGAGTCGCCGGAAACTGAGGAGGAATCGGCCGGAGAAGGGTCTTCGATTGAGAGGAGAATTGAATTTGGAGGAAGAAGGGGAAATAGGGTTTGAAGAAGGGAAATTTTGAGAATAGAATAGAGAATAGAAATGAAAAGAGAGAGACCCAACCAAACTGTTGGGATGACTCGTGTTCTGGTGGGACCTATCTCGACCATTTTGTCCCCATGCCCAAACCTCGTAAAATCAACTCAAACGTGAAAAAAAATCTTACCTCAATTATCATTACGGTCAATGAAAATATGTTTTTTTTTTTTTAAGTCAAATAAAAATATTTTTTTAAAAAAACAAAATATTAGAGATTATAATTCAAATCCAAAATTTTAAATATGTATATGAATTTTTTTTATTAATAAGAGTTTAAAGTAGGGATGAAATACCTTCCGTAAGGTAGGGTCCTGCAGGGATTCATCATAAATGAGACTGGGATGAAGAATAAAGTTCGAGGATGGGAATGATTTTTTATCTCTAAAGATTAGCAGCAGAGACAAAGAAAACACTCCACGTCCCATCTCTCCGCCCCTTCCCCTTTCCAATATATATGTGAGATTTCATATATTTATTAATATATAATTATATACTAAAATTATTTTTAAGAGTGTGCATCCCCGAAAATGATTATTGAAACTATGAGTTATCGATAAATTTATGTTTATTTTTTATGGTTTCAAGTTTTTTTAGCTTAAAATATTTTATAAATATTTAGTTTTTAAATATTGTAATATTTTGATGAGATATTTAATAGCTTTATAGTTTATATTTCATATTCATATATTTAGAATTTGGTTTGTTTATGAAATCTTTAATTTTGAATTAAATTCATGATACATATAAACTTTATTGTTTGTTTTTACTTTATTGTGTTTTTTAATATATTTTTATAATAGATGGAGAACGAAATAGGTATAAGAAAAGCCACTTCAATAAGGAATTCCCATCCTCGACCCCACTTCTATTTAAGCGGGGATGGGGTCAGGGATGGAGGTGATTTTGGGGGTGGGGATGGGGAAGAGAAAGCATTCCCTGACCATGCTCCACTCCATTGCCATCCCTAATTTAAAATATTATTATATCAATTAATAATATCTACTAAGAAAACATGACACGTAAGTTATTATTTGTTTTTACTTTATAAACTTTATTATTTGTTTTTACTTTATTGTGTTTTTTAATATATTTTTATAATAAATGGAGAACGAAATGGGTATAAGAAAAGCCACTTCTATAGGGAATCCCCGTCCTCGACCCCACTTCTATTTAAGTGGGGATGGGGATAGGGATGGAGGTGATTTTGGGGGTGGGGATGGGGACGAGAAAGCATTCCCCGACCATGCTCCACCCCATTGCCATCCCTAATTTAAAGTAAAGTATTATTATATCAATTAATAATATCTATCAAGAAAACATGATACATGAGTTAGTACTCAAAAAGTTGATATTAAAATTGGTGTCTTAGCACAAATTTTTTTTTTTTTTTTTTGCAATTGTATTTAATCATATTTTTTGAGATTTTTTTGAAAATAAATAAATAAATAAATACTTTCTATTATTTATTAAAAAAATTTAAAGATCATTTTGATCCTATAAGGTTTTTGATTTTAAATACTTAATGACAAACTAAATACTGATTGAGAGGTCACATTTTAACTTCTCTTTTTTTTTTTTTAAATTTAATTACTAAAGACAAAAGCAAAACTATATCAAATGGTCTTAATAACAGCAATACAAAGAAATCATAGACAAAATAGGGAGAAAGAGTCGATTATCATTTTTGAAGATAATAATAATAATAAATTAAAGCATAAAATTTTAGACATAATACTAAATAGTGTAATTAAATTTATGATCACACGTAATATAAAAAATACTTCCCTTCCTTCCTCCTCTCTTACTCCCACTCCTCTATCTTTCTTTGTCTAACATGTAATTGTGCGTATAAACCTATTATTCAAAATTAAAAATATGTTATTAGTAATTATGTTATTTACAAAAAAAAAAAAAAAACACTCATGGATTTATTAAAAATTCAAAACTTTATTGAAAAATTCGAAGATTTATCCCGAAATTTTTTAAAAAATATTTAACCAAAACTATATAATAGAAAGCATAATCTTTTTTACTGTACACAAAAGTTTTCATCCAAAACTAATCATTTTGGATGAAAATGTTTTGTATTTAACTTTTATGTTTTGGATGACATTTATGTTTAACTCCAACTAAATTGTATTTTTTATCTTAATTTTTATCTTTTTTTTGAAAATTCAACAAAGTTTATAATTAATTTTTGAAAAGTCAACTTAAAAATTTTAACTTCAACTAGTGAACCAAACGCAAGCTTAGTCATTCAATTTTCTTTTCATTTTTATTTTCAACTCAAATTATTATTAAACAATTTACTTTTTTTTTTTGTGTTGATCGATTTTTTCATTTTAGTTTTTTAATCTTTTGGTTTTTTTTTTCATGAGTCTCTCTCTTTTATTATATATTTTTTTTCAGGTCCTTTGCCTTTTTTTTTTTTTTTTCATTTTGTAAGTTTATTTTTTAACTTATGATTTTAATTTTCTCTCATATAAATAAATATTTTCAAATATGTTATGTTTTAGACTAGCAAATTTTAAAATACTTTTTTTTTTTTTAACTTAAAGGTGGGAGGATTCAAACTTTTACTTTTATGTGAAGTTAAGTCTGATATTATTACTAAATTATTCCTACAACACGTGAAAATTTTCAAAATACCTATAACATGTGCTATATGATAACTATCTCCCAATAAGAGGTCCATCACTAACGAGAGCAAAGTTGAGAGTGAGACCCACTTGAATGATTAAAAAAAAATCTATAGTTAAATAATATTTTTTTAAAGAAGTTTTTTATAAATGACTGATGTTTTTAAAAATTAATTAAAATATTTTTTTTTTCTAAAATAATTAATTAATTATCTTAAATAATTAATTAATTATTAATTATTGATTAATTATAATATAAAATATCAAATTTTATAATTAATTATTAATTTATTATTAATCAATTATCAAATTTTATAATTAATCACTGATTAACTATTAATTACTTCCTAATTGATAAAATTTAAATGACAAATAATTATTTTTTTACTTAAAAAAATTAGACCATCTTTTAAATTAAAATTAAGTGACTTAAAAAGCCACAAAGTCTAAATTTCTTTTAAAAAAAAAAAAAAAAACTCTCTTTTTATACATCCAATCCAACTACTAGTCGTAGTAGACAGAAAACAATTCAATAAACACCGAGGATGAAATCCCTCGTACGACACCTTCAAACACTCTCTTCTTCGTCTTCTTTTTCTTCTTGTCGTCGTTCTCTAACCGCCGACGAGGTGGCCCAGATCAACCTCCTCCTCCCTCGTCTCTGCCTCTCCTCCAACCGCCACCACCTCGCCACCGCCACAAAGTTAGCCACCGCCGCCCTCCTCACGAACCCACCTCCCAACTCCCTCTCCCTCTCTCCCCTTCTCCTCTCTCTCGCCTCCCTCCCCTCCTCCGACACCTCCCTCCCCATGTCCCTCCTCACCCGCCTCCGCCACTCCCACTCCCCCCACCTCCTCCCCTCCGCTACCGTCCTTGCCGCCTCCTACTTCCGCGCCGCCTACCCCAAGCTCGCCCTCAAGCTCTTCAACTGGGTCGTCAGGCCCGGCTCGAATGTCGTCGTTGATCGGAGGCTTTGTGCGGTTTTGGTCGGTGGGTTTTGCCGGAACGGGATGGTGCTCGAGAGTTTGAAGGTTCTGAAAGCGTTTGTGTCCTCCAATGATGGTGCGCCACGTGGAGGAGGAGGAGGAGGAGAGTTGGGGAGGTTGGTTTGTAGAGGGTTGTTGAGGGAGGCCAGGGTTTGGGAGGCGGTGGAGTTGAGTCAGGCTTTGGATGGTGGTGATGAAGTGAGTCAGGTTTTGGGTCGGATTATTGAGAACTGGACCGAGTAGCAAGAGAACAGGTAAATTATATCCATTACCAACATATTTAGAAGGACGAGTCGTCCCTTCTCTTGGATTGTCACGGCAGTCTAGTCATTAGTCACTGTGACTCGGATTATTTTTGATATTTTTACTTTGTTTTGTTTTGTTTGTCTATTCCGCCCATTTCATCGGCACCAACTACTATCTATTTATATATCTGTGAGGGTGGATATACTCGAAATAGACTGGCTTCAAGTTGGACTTTTGACTGCTAAGTACATCAGTAAAGCTGAGAAATGAGAGGTTGATTGCTAACGATTGAATGTATCAAGGAGAGGATGAAAAAGAAAGAGTGAGATTATTGAAATATCTTAACCCATATCATAAGTTACGAAAAATAAGCAACGAAGAATCTTCTATAGCATTATAGATTTGTCGAATATGTCCGAAGTTATCCATCGAGTAGGAAATGAAGCAATCAGTTACTTAGGCCCGTTTGGAACAATGGTTGGAGTTGGAGTTTTGTAGGTTGGAATTGAAATATGTGTTCAGTTCAAATGTGAATTGGAAATGAACTGTCATATAGAATAGTGTAACAATTTGAAATGTGAGCATTTATATAATAGAATCATCTCACTTGAAATAAAGAAGTTATGTACTTTTGAAGTTTTGATTTTATGAAAATTTAAGAGAGACTAAATGAGATGTAGATTTGGGAGGTTTGGAGTTGAATAGGCTAAATTCCCATTGGAACTGTGTTCAAAACGGGCCCAAAGTGACATGCCAGATATTGTTTGATTTCTCTTTGTTAAGTGGCTCTCAGTTTTCATCAATCTGTAGGAGTGTCCATTAAAAAAAAAAAAAAAAGGCTTGGAATTGTGGGCTCTAGTTTTAACCAAATTCCTGTTACTTGGTGAAACTTATTTCAGCTTCCAATTTGGCATCAAAACCGTCATGTCCTCGCATGGTAGAGTATTAAGTTGACAAAAATCATTTTCAAGGAAAATTTGATACACTTCCAGATGGTGCAAACCATTTCCAAGAGTAATGCTAAACTTGGTTGTCATTTTTTACTATTGCTATTGAATAGCTTTTTATTTCATTTGGCTCTCAACTATGTTGGCATTCTCAAGCTGCTTAACCCTTCATTCTCCACCTTGAATCTTGACTATTAATAATTGGAACACCCAAATTTGTAGAAAACAAACAATTAACTCAGAGTTAGAGTGACTAGATAACATTTAGGATAGAATGGAAGTGGCAGAGTAAGCTGGGCACTGAACCATAATTGTACCATACCCTTCAAACAAAGAATCTGTGGGAAAGCTCGTTCCTTTGACTGACTTCTGTCGTTTACTTGTTTTATCTATTGGAGGATTTTTGCTGTGTTGTGTGTTTGGTACTGCTATTGTGTCACAGGTAGAGTTCCAGAGCTGCTCATATTGTCCTGTTTTGAATGCAAAGCATGATTGCAGAAAATGCTTGGCAGAAAACAATGATTGGAAGTGAACTCATAGATCTTCTTCTTGCAGGCAAGTATGGCTCTGTTATTTTTTCTTGGCCTCTGTACTTGGAAAATCCGATCACGCACAAAAAACCTTTGCGACTGTTTTCTCATCACTTCATGATGTAGAAACAAGTACCTTCTAGGACTGGCTGACGCTGTAAAACTACAAAGAAATATGTCTGTTTGCATTTCCTTGAATGCAGGAATGATTAGCTTCATTAGAGGAACTGATGCTGCAGAAGAACTCATCTGTCATTCCATGCTCCTCATCATGGGCCATCTATTAACTACGCAAGGGCATGTTTATAAATCGGAGTAGCTCTTACTGTTGCATTTACCTGCATTTTTAAGCTTAATTCTTTTTTGGCCAATATTAAGATAATCTTTTTCGAATGAGCAGACAATCTGCCAAACAAGAAAAATAACGAAATTTCATGTTCCATTACTAGCTCTTAGAAGAATGAAGGACGATCACCAGAGAGCAAAGTAGAATGGTAGAAAAAGCATAAGTAAAAGTTCTATCAACTGACCCTCTATGCGACATTGCAAAAATTTTGTAACGGTTAGAAATTGTGGCCAGAAGCATGTGCCTTTGGTAGTTTTGGTATATTTTTGTCAGAGCTAAAATGAATACCAAAAGCTTAGCATGTGTTCGGTAGGTGTTTGGTAGATGGGTTCGTATTGTATAATTTGGATTTGAATTGAGTTGTGAGTTTGGGGACACGTTTGAACTGCTAGAATTGAAAAGTGTCAAGTCTTAAAATGTGTTAAAAAAAAAAAATCAATATGGAGCTTGTTTCGTTCGTCTTGAAATTCTGTGTAATTTAAAAAAAAAATCATCTCATTTGGACTTATATATGTAAAGTTATGAATTTTTAAAGTTTGAATTACAAAACTATAATAGTAATTATGGATTGTGAAACTGGGTTGATTTGACAAAAATTGAGTTGATTTGAAAAAAATTGAGTGGTAATTTTTAAATCCAAACCTTAGTCCAAACACAAGTTTAATTTTTAAGTGCTTGATAAACTATGAGAGAGAAAAGTTTGTTGTGAACATATATAATGGTTGAAGTAGGCGTATCTTATTTTCATTTAACAGAATATTCTTGCATAAATATTTATAATTTTGTTTTCATTTCCATTTTTATTTTTTTTAATTTTTTTTTAAGTTCAGTGGCTGGGTATTTTATTAGGTTGAAAGAAAACTACAATCGTTAATTACATAACTAGAGAGGCAATCAGGCCCTCTTCCAGCCGAAAACGGGGAGACTCGTATGATTAAAACCAAAAGCAGCCAAATGGCTTGCAATTGAGTTACCAGTGCGAGGAATAAAGTAGGGTTAATTTCATTTTTAGTATTTGTAAAAAAAGTATTATTAAATTTGACATTATTTTTATTTTCTTTCATTTCTAGTACTGTCACGTTATCACTATCAATTAAGATGGATGTAAAAAGTCAAAAAAAAAACCCTTAGACAAGCTTAAATCTTATTTTTTTTTCACTTTCCCGCCTAGCCTCCCACCCATTTTGAAACACAAATTTTCAAATAATATCTTAACTTGATTTAAAACTATTTTCACTATTTTAGAGAGAGAAACTTCCATTTAGAGAGAGAAACTCTCACTGTCGGAAAAAAAAAATTTAACACTTCCATTTAACAAAAAAAATTTAACAAAATCTAACATTTTTGGTCATTTTTGAGTAAAGGTCATTTCTGTTATAATCACCTGATCATAACAGTTATGACTTATATCTAAAAAATATTTTTTAAAAAAATTTAACATTTTTGATTATTTTCCAATAAAGGTCATTTGTGTTATGACTATCTGGTCATAACAGTTATGACATATGTCTAAATTTTTTTTTTTTTCAAAATATAACATTTTTTGTCATTTCCCGCCTAGCCTCCCACCCATTTTGAAACACAAATTTTCAAATAATATCTTAACTTGATTTAAAACTATTTTCACTATTTTAGAGAGAGAAACTTCCATTTAGAGAGAGAAACTCTCACTGTCGGAAAAAAAAAAATTTAACACTTCCATTTAACAAAAAAAATTTAACAAAATCTAACATTTTTGGTCATTTTTGAGTAAATGTCATTTCTGTTATGATCACCCGGTCATAACAGTTATGACTCATATCTAAAAAATATTTTTTAAAAAAATTTAACATTTTTGGTTATTTTTCAATAAAGGTCATTTGTGTTATGACTATCCGGTCATAACAGTTATGACATATGTCTAAATTTTTTTTTTTAAATATTACATTTTTGTCATTTTCTAGTAAAAGTCATTCATGTTATGACCACCTGGTCACAACAGTTATCGAGACTTCTCACTCCGGTTGTCAAAACCTTAAATCAAACTACATAGATATTCTAAGTATTTGACATAAACTCAAACCTTAATTATACTAAACATCGGACTTTATTAGTGTGCTTTAAATAATACTGTATTAAAATATTAATATTTCTCGATTTTATGTGCAAACTGTAAAAATTCATATTAGAGTATAAAACATTGTTATTTAAGTTTAAAACATCGAATTAGGGTGGATTGGATTGAAACAGAGACCCTACAATTCCGATTGACCAGTTGTGCAGGTCCGATTGACCGAATAAGGACAGACTATCATGTCCTGTTCCTGGACTATCCGGTCGACTGAATGGCGTGTCCAGTTGACCAGACCATCACGAAACAATGAGTTCCCAACTCGAGCCAGATCTGCAAACTTTACCAAATTCCATTCTAACAGTTTCTAGATATCCAAAACAGTAAATAAACAATTCCCAAAGCCTAAGAAACTAGAATCAAACTCAAAATCATCAAAATCCATTTCGATTTCTAACTAACAAAAATAGAAATTTCGAAACTCAAAATCAAGTTATTTGAAATATAGAACGGGTTTAAAATGAACTTGTAAAATTTAGAAGCACGGGGTTAAGTGTTTTGAGGTTCAATTTGAGTTTTTCTGAAGAATTTAGTGAGGGAGAGTGAGATGGGAGCTCGGGCATGGAGAGGAAGTAGAGGGACAGAAAGACAGAGTGCGAGTGAGGGAGAAAGGAAAAAATCTGAGAAATGAACGGGGCTAAGGGTATATATAAAAGAAATAAACCCTCCACAAGAGGTTTCTGATGTTGTGGGCAACTGAAGGTCAAAATCGGCCACAGAGAATATTGGCTACAAAAGGCAGCTTAATAGACTTGCACAGGTCTGATCAACCGGTTAGGGGTATTTTGAGAGTCTTGAAAAAGTTCAAGGGTAAAAATATAATTTTTCAATAATACGTTGTAAAACCTTTAAATCAAAATTTTAAATACAGTTTAATTATTTTTAAAACATATTTTAACACACTAATCAACCCACTTTAATATATAATTAACACGACTAATTCTAACTGGCTTTACATATATATATATATATAGATATAATTATTAGGTAGGTGGGGTGATTTCAAATCGCAGTTTTAAACTTCAAACTATAACCGTCCGTCAAAAATGACAGATTGAAACTGTCTCGCCCGATTGAAGAGCGGTTTTACAAAAACATGCTTATAGCATGGCAGAGTAGTGCAGAGCAGGTGGATAGGCGGGTTGCGGATAATTTTGTGCACCCCTAGTACACACTTTGCAGACTTGGTAAGAGAAGGTGCGACTTAGAGTGGTAAAATCACTTTCAAACCATTTTTCCTTAACCTTGTTTTTCCAACTAGGTTCTTGAACCTTTTTTTTTTTTTTTTTTTTTTTTTTTGTTAACAATATTGGAATCAGGGCTGGAAATACGTTGTGCATGCCCCCATTGAATTCTTCTTATTTTCAACTTTAATGTGAAATTTTTTGTGATTTTTTTCTTTTTATCCACACTCAAAATTAATTCTCTCATGTAAGCCCCCCCACTATAATCTCTACTCTTATACCTATTAAGAGCATCTTCAATGTAATTGCTAAATTAGTATACTAATGATAAATTTTGACATTTGGACGAAAAAAGTGCTATCTTTCATGTTAAATTTACCGTGTTCTAAACTTAATGGCAATTCATCATAAGGTATAGCAATGCCAAATATCACTTTTGATTCATATCGATTATTGTCTCATGTAATTACCACAACATTTTTATTTTTTATTTATTTAAATACTAAAAATTTTGACTAAAAGTAAAAATAGCATTAGAAATAACAAAAATATGTTAGAGCTTAAAATAAGATAATATTATTTCACACTATTTTATAACAAATCTAGCATTGGCATACACAAATACATTGGTCGAGTGTTGGTCTATATTCGAAAATTTCTTGATCTATGTGTGTGGATATTACTTCACTCATCATTCTTGACACCCATGCTTACTACTCAAATCAAGGGTTTGTTTATATGCAAAAAATATCCCGCTTTACTATCGTAATTGCTTTATTCTTCCAACTGTTAAAAGCTCTGAACTCTTGTTATCGAATACCATTTCAAAGTTTTTGTTTTGTTATTCAATCTTTTTACATTTATACACTTTCGGAAATAAATATTCCCGACGAATCCAGAGGAGCTTGAAAAATGGATCTTCACATATTTTCTTTCCCTCCTCCATTGCATGCAAGTAATGAGAGACGGCAAATAGGTAGACCCTTCGTCAGGTCAATCCATGGATGTTAGAATTTTAGCAAAGAAAATCCCTTTGAAGGTCATATGTTTTCCCCTAAGAAATCCACTTTACTAACTAAAATTATTGCAACCAATGCTATTTTCTAATCGCTTTCATATATTTATTTTCATTCCCGAAAGGAGAATGCAAACAAATGATATTTTCGTCTGGTTTTCAAAGTAACTTTATCGAAGAACGTCAAGAACAATCTATAAAAAAATATTGACAAATAAAGGTATTGGACGACTCCACTTAACATGTTGACCTTTTAAAATTGAAATTCAATCTCTTAATAGTCTCAAATTCCACATATACATATTTGCACAATTAATGGAATTCATCCAAACTTCAACCAAAGAATCTACCACTTTCTTATTCACATTTTCATGTCGCTATTTGCTTGTTCTACAACATCTAATGAATGTAACATTGGAGAACCCAAAAAAAAAAAAAACCCATCCTTCAAAACACTGATGGACCCTGATGACAATACATCGAACACCAAAACAAGGAATGAGAATGACCATCATTTCTCCCATTCCCTTTCGTCTTGTGTATACTCAACCAGAAATTTTTTAAGAGGGGGAAAAAATTACGGAAAAACTTGGTCTCTTGTGTAGCCTCACAAATTCTTCGCCATTGGAGTAGTTCGGTTAGGAGTAACCAAGTACAATCATGCGAACTTAATGCACTAACCAAAAACTTTGCAGCTGATGAAGTTTGATCTTTAATTACAGGCAACCAAGTCCCAAGCAATAATCCACTCAAGAGCAAACTGCATCAGGAGGTGCTTCCTCTGGAATCTAGCAAAGAATGAACAAGATTATAAATCAAGAAACAACTAACCTACAAAATCATGTTCCTCGTAACACTAAAGGGCTCTCGAAATTACCTCTCCGGGACTCCACTTGGTTCTTAACCACACACTTGCATCCACTCCGGAGAGTTCAGCACTTTGCGTGTAACTTCTATAAAAGTAGCATAACAAGCCAAAAGTAAGCATGATAAACAATAGAACTTCCGCATGCCTAGTATATACTGCAACACTATTCATGAACAACTTCAATGGAAAGCATATCCAAAGACCTCATAATACGCCAGCAATAGAATCATTCCATTGAAATAAAAAAACATTTCGGAATTCCTGAAAACAAAGTCGACTTTTAAATCGAGAAACTTACGCCTGCTTAACTTCTCCATTTGCATTGGAATTAGAGTTGAGCCCCTTGAAAAGGCCAGGTGTATCTACTCTGGGAATTTGGCCTGACACCGCTGATGGGGTAATTGAGTTACTTTCCGCTCTCACAAAAGTATTATTCCCGAAGATCGTTGGAGGGGACGTAAATGGACTTGCTACAAAAAGGGCAGGAAATTGGTGACCAGATGAACCTGGAATGTGACAGTTAGAATACAGAAAAAGCACCACAAATAAAAACCTTCGAAATTTTACCTGGTCTTTCAGATGACAAACCTTTTGTTACAAACACACTTGAATTCTGGCTAGGTACCCCAAAAGGATTTGTCTGAACAAAAACATTGTTTGACGGTGCAGGAGGCCTGAGAAAAAAACAGCTCAACAGATCACAAAAGTCCATAACCGAGCAGAAAAACAGTGTTTCGATGTTAAATAATCCCACGTAGGCATACACCTAATTATTCAAGTTTCCACACGTGCAGATAGATTGCCAGTGTTTACGTTGTGGTTTATTATATGAAAGACTTCTACCCTTTTTAGCTGACAGGTGGTTTGCAACGCCCTACTTATTTGAGACATTTTCATTAACAACAATCTATTTAAATCTTGTATGTCACCATCTATTTTGGTGCATTGCTCAGGGTATATATGATGGAGATTGGGATATGTTTTTCATTCAATATTTGTTTTGATTTGATTACAAATGAGCATTTATTTCTGACCTCAGACCACACAATTTCTTTTGTTCAAGCTAGGAACTTATAAGAATCCACCTATAACATGCTATTAGGATGCACGTTAGCAACATTTTGTCATGTTTCGAAGACTTGCCACCACTATCTTCTTTACTGTATAAGTATCCTAAGGGGACTAGATCAGTTTTGAGGACAGCCATTGTTATACATTAACTGTAGCAATGATCGGAAAAGTTCGATTATTTCTCAGTACTTTTAGGGTTATATACATATGGTTTACTCAAGTTTATGCTTGTGTGCACTACTTATGTTTATTTGCATTACTAATTCCTCGCGTATTGTGTGTGTGTGCACGCATGCGCGTGCGCGTGACTGTCTATGCGTGTCTATGTATCTATGAACACGTAGTTATTTCTCTTCCATATATTCTGCGATTTCTACTTGCATTTATTTCATCATGCCTATCAACCAACACGTAGGTCAACACGTAGCTTTCTATGATTGTAAAGGCATGAACAGAGGTAGTTTCAGTTCTAAGCAGGTACCACAAAATTCATAAATTTAACCACAAACGAATTTCAAAAGAGTGAAACATGCCTCGGTCCAAATCCCGTGTTCTGTGATGCACCAAGTTGACTAAAGCTTGAGACTGTAGGGGCGTTATTTTGAGTTTGTGAAAATGCATTTGGCCCAGTTCCTGGAAAACTGTTTTGGTTAGCAGGTGGAGTTAAGTTTGGCAGAGCTCCATTGGGCTTGCAAAGGCTCTGAAATTCTTGTAGCTTGGCACTCAGTAAATTCCGCTCTCTATCAACCTGTACCAGAATAGGATAACTGGTGAACGTCACGAAAGAGTAATGTAGATGGGATACTAAATAACTAGAGAACTCTGTTTGTCAACAAGAACCGTAAACAGTGATATTTCCGATATCTGTATGCAAACATATACTACAATCAGAACAAAATCTTTAGACAAAGTAGCAGTGAAAAGAGCTTACAATTTGCTTCTTTGATAAGACGGGTTTTGGAATTTATTACCAACACCAACACTCTTCAATAAATTCTTGCCCACCAAGGCATACTACTAAAAGGCCCCGAAATTACACGGCTCTGATATGTAACCTAAGGAGCAACTAAAATACATTCACTCAATCAAGGCTGATAACGGAAGTTTTTAAGATAAGTAGCTCCCTACTACCCAAGCAGCTAACCAATATGAATAGTGGCAGCAGAAAGATGATCCGTTAAAGTTGAACCCCCTTAAGTTGAAGACGATGCAAAATAGGGATGCAAAATTAGCCAGAACAAAATATCAACCTCGCTTTATTCTTGGAAGCTTCAGAGAGAGCGAACAAAAGTGCAGAAGAAGCACTTTCATGCCAATATTATAGATAGAAAAATTTTAGCTCATGTTCGTTCTGGTATAGATGCAGGATGCAGGATGCAGGAATTCAACAGTGTATTGAAATGGTATGTCATGAGCAGCAACCACAACACAGAAGAATAGAAAGGGAACGGGTGTGTATAGTCATGAAGCTTGTGATTGAACACAAAATATGAAAATAACCAAATGCTTTTTTTTGAGTGCAAAAGCATTCAAATGCTTGTAGTTCTTACTATTGACTGGAAGCTCAAACCACGCTTAGCGTCATCATATGCTGCTGTCCTCAATTCTTCATAGCTAATATCTCCGACAATGTCACAAGGAGCACTAGAAGAAAACAGTTCAAAAATTGATAAAGTCAAAAGAATGACAAATACAAAAGAAACCTCGACACAAACAAAATATTATGGCGTGTTTTGCAGCAACCAAAACTCGGCAAATTAGTAACAGCTATTCTTATCCAAATCGATATTGCAAAGTTCTTATGAGAAAGCATATCAAATTTGTTCCAAATTCCTAGGGTTTTTTCGGAATCTTGTTAACGGTATTTAATTGTTACTTGTTAGCAACTACTTTTGAGGATTTCCCTCCTAGTCTCAAATGAAAGGAACTTTTAGAATGCCCACTTGAAATGTGGCAAGTTAAACATACTTTTTCCAGTGACCGTAACATGTAAGCTTCCAAAGGGGTCTTTCATGCTCAAAATCTTCAACAATTATGCGTCTGCAGGACTCGGGATCTGTACACCTTCAATTATCACCGATTCACGATGTATCAGTCATGTGATTTAGTCCAGTAAAAGAACAAATGTGTAAGCTAAATAACCTAACTTATGATTAGCCTGGGCCTGATTTTCAGATTGCCGTGATGAAGGGGCAGTCCCGGTAGATGCAGGGGAAAACCGAGTCCATGTGTTCTCGAAGGGCTGACCAAATGAGAAAAACCTTTAAAAAAAAAAAAAAAAAAACCGACAACAACAACTTGCAAATTTTCAAACTGATAAAAAGTAACTTGGAACTGTTATTCTCAATTTATGACACCTATCTCCACAAAACCCAAAAAGTATAAATAAAAAATACAAACTGATAAACCATCATAATAGTTTTATATTCTATCACAGTAACACTCCCTCTCGCGTGTGGGCTGGATAATGGACAATCACAAGGGTAAATATCAAACCCGAATCACATTAAGGAACAATGTGTAATGTCAATTAGAGAATGCAATTACAACAATTCAAACTTAGGAACTCCTACGCAGACATTGTGTTAGGGTAATAGTTTTCTCAAAAGCTTAAACTATTAAAAAGGTGGCCACAATAATTTTATATTCCAACTAATAGCTAATTTATTCTACCAGAAAAGAAAAGAAATAAAAGAAAAGGAGAAGGAAAAGAAAGAAACCTTATTAATGGGTTTTTGTTGAGAATTGTTCTGAACACCAAAACCATAAGGATTGGACTTCTGGGGTTGAAATGAGGCAGACTGAGCCCCGGCACCGAAAGCATTATTGGGTCTCTGTTGCTGCGGATTCACGTGGAGATATCTACATCTTTGCCCAAACTGGCAGCTGAAACAGACTCCAAAAAAAAAAAAAATTCCAACCCAGAAATATTTGAAACTGAAATTATTGGTAGAGAAAAAGAAATTGACAAAATGCGAACAAACTCCAATTGGGTTATTGTAGAATGGAGTCAAAAATATATTTAAAAAAAAAAAAAAAGAAGAAGAAGAAGAAGAAAGAAAAATTAGACGAACCTTCCACGCAGAAAGTGTCTGCAGACCTCTTTCTTGACAGGCATCTGAAAGCTGAAATCAAAGAAAGAAAGAAAGAAGATAAATTCCAAACAGCTTCAGTGGATGATTTTTCAGTCTCTGCTTCTCTAGACGAAGGATGATAACTTTGACATTTATGAATACATGGCGGTATTTGGCACTGTTTTGTCTTGGAAAAAAAATTTCCAAGAAAAATGGCTCCACCCTCTTGTATTAATGAGATCTCACTCGCGGCGTTTTAGGTTTTTTTTTTAACTCCTTATTTGTTGAATTCCTGGGTAAAGTTAATACTGGGAGCGCAAAATTTAAGCGAGGTTTATGCGAAAATGGTTTTATTTATTTATTTTTTACTTGGAGGTAAATATGCCTTTTTTTTTTTTAATAAAGTTTTTATACAAACGATTGAAATTTTTAAAAGTTCATTAAAAGATGTTTTCTCTAAAATGATCTATAAATTTTGTTAAATAATCCATCAATAATTAATTAAATAATATAATTTATTTTGATCGATAAATAATTGATCATAATATAAATTATCTATTTTTATAATGATTTAAATTAATTATAATTAATAATTAATTTATCATAATATTATTAATTATAATTAATTATTGATTTACATATTAAAAAAAGAAAGGAAAAAAAAAAAAAAAAAAAGAGATAGTATCTCCTCACCTCTCCAACTCTAACTGTAACCCCTAGCTCCAAATCAAGCAGATCGTCGCTGGTGAGAAAAAATAAATTTAAGCTCTAAATTTCCAAATTTACTGATTTTCTCCTAATTGACCTACATTAAGGAGAAAAATTATTATTTAGAAGAAAAACAAAATAAAATCTACAAAATTTAACTAATTAAAATGCATTAAAATAGTAAAATAACTCTAGCTACACTTACTTTTTTTAATTGATTTTTAAAACTTTAAAAACATATTTTAATTTTTAAGTGATTGTCGTAGATAAATATTTTTAAAAAGAGTTCATATTTTATTTTCTCTGTTTTTTTTTTCCAAAATACATATTCATTCAAAAAATTAAAATTCTATTTTTTTAATTTTCATTTACACATTTTTCTGAAACTTTCATTGTAGGTATTATATTTAAAGAAAAATCACACCTCTATCCCATTATCTTCATCCATTTCTCTTAACAACGTCTGCAACATTCTTTTCATTGTGCTCAAAGAAGAAAAAAGAAAAAAGAAAAAAACTTCTAGTTTTTTATTCATCACCTTCCTTCATTCTTATTTGATGATAACCACTTTTCAAAGCAATCTAAGAAAATACACGAGTACCATGCAGCTCATCTAACATGTCATCTAAACGAGGAATAGGAAAATGATACTTTACCGTGATGCTGTTGATGGCTCGACAATCAACACACATTCTTCATGTCTTCCTTCTTAGGTACCAACAATACCGGAACTGCACACTCAAGTAACCTTTTTTAATCAACTCTTTGACTTGCCTTTGAAGCTCCTTTGTCTCCTCCGGGTTACTTCTATAAGCTGGTAGGTTTGGAATGGTTGCTCCAGGCACGAAATCAATTTGATGGTCGGTTTGGATTCGTGGTAATCCGTGTGGTTTATCCTCGGGGAAAACATTCTCATAATCCTATAAAAGAGACATTATAGGACTAGGAAGAGTGGGGTTAAGTTAGTTAGTAAAAAATGCAGCCTCCTTGTACACAAGTAAAATCATTGGCTAGTATAATATCAATGCTCTCTTTACATCACTCCTTCTTGCATAAAAATTCTTTTTGTGTTATCTTTTTTTTTTCTTTCTCATTGACCGAAACCCCATTTTCCCTTTCACTCTTTTTTTTCTCGACCAATCTCTTTTTTTTTTTTTTTTTTTACTCTTAGCCTCTCTCTCTTACACTCTTTCTTTTTCGATCACTCTCTTTCTTTTGCTCACTCTCCTTTTTTACTTCACTTGATCTTCACAAACCTGTTTAGGATTTAATGGCACAAGAGTAATGGCTTGTTGATTATGCACCAAAGAGTGTGAAACCATCGTGCTTCACACGCCGATTAAACTGCCAAGGTCTTCCAAGAAGTATGTGTCCTGCATGTATTGGAATCACATCACACAACACCTTGTCTACATATTTCCCAATCCGGAATGAAACAAGAACTTGCTTGTTGACTATCACCTCACCACAATCATTCAACCATTGCAACTTGTAAGGCCGTGGATACTTTGTTGTTGGCAGCCTTAATTTCTCTTCCATGAAAGTGCCAGTAACATTGGTATTACTCCCTCCATCAATGATTATACTACATACATTGTCTTGAACATGGCACTTAGTATGGAAAATATTTTCTCGTTACACCTCATTGTCTTCCTTAGCTTGCACACTTAAGGCTCTCCTTGCCACCAAGGTCAACTCACTAGGAGCAACATACTCCTCATCTGAAGTATCCACCAATGATGGCATAGACTCAACTTCTTCTTCATCCTCAGTTTCGATCTCGCCATTGTCCCGCATCACTATAACTCACTTATTTGGACATTGACTTAATCTGTGACCCTGTCTTGACATTTGAAATACTTAATGTCCTGACCGTGATTGGGAGTAGAGTCATTTTTACTTCTTGAATTAGAAGTCGAGGAAAAAGGCTTGGTCTCAGCCTTAGGGTTGGCCATGGCTTTTTCTTCCTTCTTTGGAAAAGTCGGCTTCCAAGGAGTTTGTTCCGTATATCGACTCAGTTGTGTACCCTTGCTCTTGAGTTGCTTCTCAAGTTTTATGGCCATGTGTACCATGTCTTCCACTCCATGTAATGTTATAACTCTGCCTGATTGGCAATTTCTTGATTCAAACCTGTCAAAAACCATGCCATAGTGACTTCTTGAACCCCCTCTACATTTGCTTAGATCATTGCTACCTAAATCTCCTGGTAATAATCTTCGACACTCTGATTGTTTTGTACGAGTCTTTCAGCTTCTTGTACGAATCCTAGTAAAAGTGACTTGTCACAAACAACTCTTCATCACTGTTTTTATTTTCTCCTAAGTGTCCACCGGTCTTTCTCTATTTCGTCTCCTGTTTAACACCAATTGATCCCACCAAACAATAGCATAGTCAAAAAACTCAATGGCTATAAGTTTTACTTGCTTCATCTTGGAGTTTTGGCAATCAAAAACTAGCTCCATCTTCTTTTCCCACTCTAGATAAGCCTTAGGATCATTCTTGCCTTGAAACAAAGGCACCTTCATTTTAATAGTGTCCAAATTTTTATCCCATGATTCCTATCTCTTCTAATCTGCCTAAACCTCCAAACGCTGCCCACCGAGTGTCTATCGTCTTCCTCCTCAAAATCGCCCTCGTTGAACTCCTCAAAGTCCTCCACCACATGACTTAATTGAACTATTTCCCTCCTATGCACATTGGGAGCTATTTCTGGCTACCCCCGATTGGCATTTTCTACTATATCCAACCATTTATTGATTTGCTCTAATTCCACCCTCATCATCCACCTCATCTCTCCCACCGAACTTCCATGTATTGCCTTGTATCTGCCCCTCTCGTGTTTCACTCAAGGATTAGGTTTCACTCAATAATCGTGTTTTTCACATAAAATATTCGGCTTTTACCCTCAAAGAATCTCATACTCTTACCTTTTTCCACTCGTGGTAGTTCTCTTTCAACTTTTATCAAACTAATCAAACAAGAACAAGAATTTCTAGCAAACAATTCAATCATAACTTACCAATGAGATTTTGATTTTAAGAACATCGAATGTGTCACACGAATTTCCAACAAGAATTTCCAATAAGAGTATGTGTCACACTATTTTTTTTTTAAAGAAACTCAATCAGATTCAATGATTCTTTTTCTTCTTCTTTTTCTTTTTTGACTTTTTTTTTTTCCAGAGACACTTAATCATATTCAATGATTCTTCTTCTTCTTCTTCTTTTTTTTTTTTTTTTTTTTTTTTTTTTTTTTTTTTTTTTGCAATATCAAGGAATAAAATTAAAGCTACAACAAGGAAAAGAGAGGAAAAAAATTCGACCAAAAATAAAAATAGAAATTCGGCCAACTAAAGTTTGGAAGAGATTAGGAAACTAGGCTAAAAAAACAAAAGGGATAAGCAAACCTGATGTTAGAATTGTGCTTTGATACCAAATTATACGAACTTCATCAAGAATAATAAGACCTGAACGCAATTAGTAACCTAAGATCGTTCTACGATCAGATTTGAACAGAACCTCGACCCGTTGTTTATAACGAAGCAA